>CM053785.1:831386575-831726575 GCA_028749045.1 Cupressus sempervirens | reverse complement strand
GACAAAACCAACGGTTCGATCCAAAAGAAGCTTGGGGTTCTTCCCCATATCACCTGTGAGTGTTGGGCCAAGCGTTGAATCAAAATTCCCGGCTCACTTTGTCTATGTATTAAATACTTACATCATCATAGTTTTTCCTTAACAGAAGTTCACCTGTTGATTCGTTGTAATCTGCAAGAGCTGCGTGGGCAGGGGACAAATCAAGACGTCTGATGATATCATTATCGATCGCTATGTCAATGCGGCCTTCTGTTGGTGGTGGTGGGGGTGGTACCTCGGGAATCTCTGTCAAAACAGACGTGCAGATAAGAAAATCAAAATTCTTAGTACCATATCTATTTTCATTTGGACGCGGCTAAGCTCCAGAAAAAAGGTTTGTTGATTTAAATTTAAAAGGTCGAAATCATTATGGATTTTTCTCAAATTTTCATTATTTGATTTTCATGATCTGTATATTTTGTAGTCAAAACGGTAAAACATTAAAAAAAAATCAATGTATTTTCATCAATCTGGAAAAAAATTAAGTCACTTTTTTTTGTCTTCAGAGTGCATTTTGTCTCGAGGCCTCTTCACTTTGTCTTTAAAAGAAGAAATGCAGAATAAAATCACATAACTAAGTAATGTTGTATTTGAAGGATTGTAAGTGAATATGTTCTCGTTGAAGTTGAATGTTTCTTAAGTTCTTAACGAGTCTATCAGAAAACATGTCTCATTGGATTGACATCATAAAAAATGAGGCTAGACAGTGCCCCATACAATTTTGGCAGAATAGTGATCCCTCAAACCTTGATTTGTAACCCAAGATATTCAACCTATAGATTGTGTGCTTATTTTGAGTCCCAAATGAATCACATAAAACCCTTTCATAAATAAATATAATTGAGAATATTTGGAAAAAAATGTTTATTGGGTTTTTCTCTATTGATTTTATTAGTGAGTAATAAGGGAATCCTAAGACTTAATATTACGATGTTTCTTTATTTATGGTGAAAATTGTGAGACAAAATAACTTTGATTTAAAAAAAAATCCACGAGTTATAGAAATTGGGAAAAAAAAATGTTTATAAAATAAGAGTGTCTAAATAGTAATAATAAAGTTTAAACTTGTGTTTTTAATCATGTCTTTAAGAAATAATATCCTATATGTTAAGCTTTATATAAAGAAGTATATCGTATCATATTTATTATAAAAATGGGTGGAATAGTCTTATAATTTAAAATTTATGTATGATCATGTTTTCACTCAACATATAAACATAGATAGAATAATAAGGGGTTAAATTGTTCAGTAGCAAGACTAATAGTTTCAATGTGAAGTAGATGCAAGGGACAATTATTATATTCACCCTAGTCATTAAAGTTTTTGTCAATCTAAACTTGACTTGCAATTTGTAGTGGTTCTTTAAATATTAATATGTTCTCCACATAGTGGTTAATTTTCATTTCTAGTGAAAAAAACATGTCAAAGTTAAGCAAGGAAATTTGTCATTGTGTTACCACCAAGAGCGCCCCTATCACAAAGTCAAAAGAGATATATAAGGTGGACGAGAATGTTAAGAAAATGGATGAGCATTGTGAACTTGATTGATGCACTGAAGTGACTAAGAACCATTATTATCATATGCATTTGCATTGTGATTATGTCCACTCCGACACTTTCAAGGAGGGAATCACCTCAGATTGTTAGAGGGAAAATTTGGTTGGACTCAAGTAATCATACAAGGTGCATTAATCCTATGGTCAAAAGCACTTGAAGATGAGTAACTTTATGAGTAAATGTATTCATTTTATTTATAGCCATGTGAAAAAATAGAGCAAATCATAGTTTTAGTATAATAAAGAAATAAATATCAACAAAAGTTCCTTAAAAATGGTTGACATTAAATATTTTGAAGTATTGGATTTTCTATATCGACTCTAAACATGTCATGTTTGAGTACATTTTACAAAAATTGTGGGCTAATAAAAAAGACATATACAAGGAAAAAAACTCAAGATCGAAAAGCTTCAAAAGTTATGAATATAATTCCAAACAAATTAGGCTTTAGTACAAAATCAAGAATTGTTTGATTATTGATATCTACAAAAAAAGAAAATTGGGATTTGGAACTCTCAAATGGTTTAACCTAGACTAATAGGAAGACTCTAGTGAAGAATCAACTAAATAAAGTAAATAAGGTTTTGTTCAATAATAGCTAATTAAATAGTTTGGGATTTTCAACGGTCCTTGCTAGTCAATGAGTGTAAGGCTTATTTATCATTCATATTTTGTAACATAATCAAGTGTAGACATAGCCATGCCTATTTCTTGTGGGGCTTAGCATGACAAGAAGATAAATCACAATACTATTTCCAACCTTTTTAGCAAGCTTAAAACACCGCATATCTATTTTGTGCAACATTTATATAGGAATGGAATCAACAATATTTTGAAATGACCCAAAGTACATAGTAAAGAATTTGCATTTCATTTTTTCCTCAAGCCAAACTAACAAAAAACAAATTTAATCCTCGAAATGATGATACAAAATAGTCTTGATTCCTTTGTGGGAAGTTTTAGCTCACAAACCCAACAAACATATGAATCATATCCTAAAAATTTCTCATAGGAGACCGCCAAATGGATTGTTGTTTGATTCTAGATATTTTTACAAAAGCGTCCCCTTTCCAAAGAAGTCTTGGCTCCATAGCTTCCCAAGCCTTCCATATGACTTTAATAATAGAATGAAAGCCTAAATCTCTTTAAGATTTACAGCCATAAGAAATACTAGAAGAAATATAATGATTTGGAGAAAACATCTCCTTTCCAAAGAAAGTCATGGCTCCATAGTTTCCCAAGCCTTCCATATGACTTTAATAACACGTGTGAATAGAATGAAAGTCCAATTTCTTTAGAATTTACAACCATAATAAATAAATGATTAATATCAAACTTAACAAAAAAAATCTAGCATTAGTAATAAATTGTTTTAAGAAATTGCAAAGAAAAATGAAATCTAAAATTTTAAATAAATGAATGTAATTATTTATCGATGAGATTTATTTTCAAATGATGTTAGAAACTCCATGAATCGAAGTTCTAATTAGAAGAGGGGAATATCTCATGTCATATTTTAAGAATAAATCCCACTAAAATCAAAATCTCATTGGGGATGAGGAATGTCACCTTATGATGCAAGCTGCACACAGATGCCAATGGCAGGGTGTCTTCTACTTACAAAGCTAATTCCTATTGGTACTGGTTTCTCTGTAACCAAGGGCAAACCAGTTGTAAAACCTGAGCAGCCATAGATTGCATATAGAAGGGTACTAAAAATTGTTTGTCCTTAATGCGATATCCGTTCCAAAAGTGCAAGGAGAGACGAACAATAAAAAGTTTCAATTTCATAGCTTGACGTACACATCCATCTCAATTCCAAGCAGTACCTTAATCCCTCAAGTCTAAATGGGCATCCTTTCACAAACCCACTTCTCATAGTATTCTTTCGGTTTAGCCTGATACTTACAAATGCTAAAGAATAACCAGTTTATTCTTTAGCATTTCTAGTAATGCAATTAGAAATATACATACTATGCTCCACTTATAATTCAGGGAAATTCTGAAATGGGCTGGAAAAAGCAATATTTTCATAGACTAAATGGGACATAGTCTGAAGTAAAGATGACAAATAAAAGGTTCAAATTTAATAGTTTCATGTGTCTATGATTCTTAAGGTTGTTAGTGAAGTTTGAATAGTTCTTAATAATTCGATTAGAGATCATGTCTTGTTGAGTTCAAGGTTCCAACATTATAAGAGATAACGACAGAATCATGCACCAGATGATTTAGCATACTTTCTCTCTTAATCAAAGAGGTTTTAGCCTAAGAACTTGTTCTACCATATTAGAATAAAAGTTCTTTGTGGATGATATAAAATTCTTAAATAAAAAAGAATCTTGATCATTAGACTTTCCCCAAACAATGAATACATCATTAATAAATTTCTGACCAATGAAAATGCCTTCCTTTTCAGGGGGGTCTTCTGACTGAGCTTGATCAGGGAAGATGGCCAGGGCTACCCAAAGAACCTCCTTATCAGAGCCATTAGAGCTTCCGGATGTGACAGGTATTCCAGTCCCTCTCGGACTTTGAATTCTAGGGATAATCTTTTTTTCAGTGTTAAAGTTAGACTAATGGTGAAGAAAAAGTTTTTTTTTTTTGAAAGAAAGATCACAAATTTATATTCAATAAGAAATAAAGTATGTCTGATTATACAGAATAAGTCCATATTACAAACTTACAAACATTGTTCCCAACTGAATGTGAACTATAAAAGCTTCTTTCATACTCTATTGTAATTGATGTTAAATTTGTATCTGCAAAGTGGCGGTGGTGGTGGTTATAGCTATTGTTTGCAGGTCCTGGTCAAAACTCGGAGGACTCTGAATCATTATGAAAATTTTCCAGTACATTTAACGTCAATCACACCTTTTCTTTTCGCTTCCTAATGTAATTTAATTTTCTTGACTCGAACTTGTGAGGCTCAGGCTCAATGCTAACCAGTTTTCATTAGGAAATTTTGGAGCACGTCTGCAATCTATTTGATTTTACATTCTTGCACTCTCATTCTGATGATAGATCATAGAATATGACCGAAACATTGATGCTGAAAATTTATAGTCTCATCCTAAAAGCTAAACTACATATTTCATGAATTGTAGAAATCTCCTTTCATCAAACCCTAATTTAAGTTACGAGCAGAAATTCTACAGCAGAGGATACACAGAGGAGAGATCAAGTGGCCCCAGCTCACATATGTTACAAGTCCAGTAAGAGTCATCCCTGCTTGTACAGAAACAAGCTTTTCACAACCCAAATGTAAAGTCATTTCTGCTCCCACAGAATAAGGCTTTTAACAACCCAAATGGGCATTGGTTTGGCTTATCGAGATTTCCTATTTTAGCTGAACATTTCCTTTCTAAAACCCTACACTCCTGTTGTCTGACTTTGATTAATAGTTTCATGGACAAGGTAAAATTTAATAAAATGCAATTTTAGAGTTCTCGTACTAAATAAATAGGAGCTGAAGAGTAGTATGTACTCAATTAAAAAACAATTGTTATTGAAATCTATGGACTGCTTCTGAAAGTGCAAACTTTTTTTAAAAATAAATTAACGAATTTCAAACATTATAAGCAGGCAAAATCAAGAAGCTCCTAGCAATGAAATTTCCTTAGAACAAACCATTCTGAAAACAGGAATCACTAATTCCACAAGAACTCATCTAAATGCAATAGCTTGTCATTTGCACACTATTAGAAAAAATCATTATGGTGGCTCTGATTAGAAAGTGATTCAGAAAGCTCTGTTTACCCCTTTGAAGTTATATAGTTGAGTGAAGGAGGAGAGAGCTGCGATTGCTGACCTTGGTCGTCAGTCATAGGAAAATCGATATTTCCTTGAGGATTGAAGGCGACCATGGGGATTACTTCGAATCTTTTGGAGGAAAAGCAGAATTTGTGAGGAAGAAGCAGCTTCGAATTTCTGTAGAAGACAAAAGTGGAGATAGAATGATTTGATGCAGAAGAAAGTGTGGATGGATATGGAGGAAGGGCCAGCCGAGGCAAGTCCAGAGCCATAACCATTACTTCCAATGTCCTGCGAATAATAACCCCATATGCCTTATCGACTTCAACTCTTTCTTAGATCAACGCATCGCTCTAGGGAACCAACCCAACAGAAACAAAGGGAAGAATAAGTCATATTTACGGTTGCTTTAGGGCTCGTTTGGTTGCTGGAATAGGAATAGAAAAGTTAGAATACGTTTTCCATTTTCTGTTTGGTTCGTCACTTGGAATAGGGAATAGGAATACGTATTCCCATTTTGCCTGTAAAATGAGCTTATACCCATTCTAAAAAATACCTGTTATTGGAATAGTCATTCCTATTCCCAACATTACATGCCTATTCTCCATTCCTATGCCCGCAACCAAATGGATTATAGATGACATGGATGCATGAAATTTAGTTAAAAGGTAGGTTAGGATGCTGGAATAGGAATAGGAAATTAGAAATATGCTTTCTTTCTTTTTTTTGGTACGTTAATTGGAATAGGGAATAGGAGTACATATTCTAATTTTGTCTCTGAAATGAGTTTATGTCCATTCCAAAAAATAGTTGTTATTGGAATGACCATTCCTATTCTCAATATGCATTCCTATTCTCAATTCCTATGCCTGCAACCAAACAGTTAAGATTTGTTAATATGAATTGGTTTAGTGGCAATGAACTTGTTGTTCTTGAAAGAAAGGTATAGGTTACTTTTGTCATAAAATTAGATATTTCTATAAAAAGTATTATCATAGTAGTTGTACTATAGGACAAGTGTATCAATAGTCTTTCAATTCATTTACATCTTAATTATTAACTTCTAGGTAGTAGTGAAGCATGTTATGGAATCAGTTATGTATCAAAGGGTTAAAGTGTGGTCATTTGAAAGTGTCACCTAAAACATGGCAACCAAAGAGTTTATAAAATTGATTTGATACTTTTGCACAAATGCCTTGATACTTGTGCACTATTGATATTAATAAAATTACACAATTAATCTAACAACTAGTTTCTTCTTCTTCTTCTTTCCAAAACACATGGTCTTCTCCTAGACCATATGTAGATCAAAAGATATTGCTTTTTTTTTTTGCATTTCTGCATCAGAAGAGAAAAATGACTGGAGTTAGGTACAATCCACTGTAACTCAATATAAGGAGAAAGAAGGGTTTTAGGTGGAGATATTGTTTATGTGCCATAATTATCTTCTTTATTATTTACCTTCAATGTTTTCTCACCGTCATTCATTTTGACATTGCTCGACACGATTCACATCATTCTTTAATCCTTGATTTTGACAATTTTTAAACCTATTTATTTTTCATTTTGTTGTGCAAAAACTTTCAAGACCAAATTTTGTAGAAAAAGTTGAAAATAAGGCCCTAGAGTTTTTAAGTATTTTCCCATATCTTTTAAATGGCTATAAAGTTTTTTCACAATTTTTTATTGAAGTCTAGAAATAATATCAGTGAAAAAAGACTTCAAAATTTTATTTTTCAAGTGATTTTATTATGTTGAAACTTTAATAGGAATTTATTTGTACATTAATATTTTTGGGGTTGAAAAGGAGAAAACAATAGATCTATTTTCATAAATTTGACTTGCTAGTCAAAATCAAAGAATTGTTTGGATTTATTTATATTTTTGAAAGTTTCTTCTACTTTTAGCATGAGTTACTTCTATGTATTTTTTTTAGATATAAAATATTACAAAATTATGAGATTTCATCTAGCTATTTGAAAACAATGGTAAAATACATTTTAGTGATAAGCATATTTTTCTTTATGCTTATTTTGATACATAATAACTATTATTATTATTATTTGATCGGTAAAAGGTCAAAGACATTTGATTATATTATTTAAGAAAGGAATTATAGGTTCTCCTTTCAAATGGGCACTGGTAGGAAAGAATGAAGAAGAAAATGTTTATTCTTGCTTGAGACTTTTGTCCTATACTCTTTTACATATTTAAAAGGGGCATATCCTAGTATTGCAAATTTTAGTGATCTTTTACTTGAATGCTCATTGTAGAAAATAAAATGTTTTCCTTGCAATCGATTTAACCAAGATGTCAATGTTTCATGACAAATTTTGATTGCAATGAATGAACCAACCATTTCATTGTCAAAGACTAGAGGAATCTATAGAAAAACACCATGTTTTCTGCATTCTGTCATAATCTTCAGGCTCATTAAATCATAAGTATAGAAAATCTAGTTATATTTCCAATATATGTGACAATTTCTAAACTTATTTCAATATAATTATTAGCTTGCAATTTGTCTTTGTAATAGAAAATTTTGGGTGGATATTTTACAACCGATAGTTTTGGGTAAAAATTTAGTTACAAAATAAGATGACCAACCACAGCATGTGAGACAAAGTCTCTCCTACCTTAAAGAGAAGACTCCCCCTTCTCATTGTTCCTTGGATCAACTCAAGGTAAGCAAGAAGTCCAGAGATTTTATAAAATGGGTGTTACCAATATCTTCTATTCCTATCTTTCAAGAAAGAATCTACTTACTCATGGAGCAAGTAATGGGCATGGCGGATCTCTAACTACACTTCTATCAAGAGCTGGAAATAGTGATACTGATAAACCTTCACTAACTCAAAGGTTAGTTGAAAATATACTAGTTTGGCTCTAAGTCTAATCATACTTCTATATGGAAAAGCTTTACAATTAGGGCACAAAGACTCCTAAAAGTATAAATAGCTTAACTATTTTGCAAATTAAGAAAGAAATATAAGCTACAAACAAAGCTTCTAGCTATACATTTTCACAATCTCTCCCAGTCAAAGCTTTGACTCTAATTGCTTCTTATAGCACTATGCTCTTTTATTGAACATACAATAATAACATGAATCAAGAAAATAGGCACAAATTACAATCAAAGATTCTAATTTTCTCTATCATAACTACTTCTAATCAAAGCTTCAAATCCAATTGCTTCTTTTATTCACTTTTCTCTCAAATTTGTACTACACAACCAAATTTATACTTGCACAAGTGTGGCAGAGCTTTCTTGCATACAACAAAAGATTATTTTTATAATAAGGGGCACTCCTTTATATAGGCACAAGAGTTGAGAAAAAGGTGGAGGAAAAAGTGGGAGCAACTCAACCAACTTTGACCTAGTCTAACTAAAAGAAAAAATATAGTGTTACATGCAACTACACGTGCAACTTGCATTACATCTTTTCATGTACATGCAACTTGCATTACATGTAATTACACATCTTCACATAATACATCCTTTTCAATTACAAACATGAAACAAGAAGAAGAGGAAAGATGAAAGAGAAGGAAACAATCCTAGGGGCTGTTTTGAAGGACCTTGTAATTGACGATGCAATCCCAGATGATCACACGATTGAAAGTTCTTGTACTTTGTACCACTACATTCACCTTGATAACCATGGTTTTGCATCTTTTGATAACCTGTAACTCTCTTTGATGAATTATCCATTGTCATTTGAAAACTTTGACATGTTCAAACTTTCCTTGCTCAAGTTATCGTGAATTCTCCTTTGTAGATCAACACAAACTAGAGTCTCTGACACTTTGAAAAACTTCTTGACGATGTTTAGATGTAAACTCGAAATAATTTTCAATCAAAACCTTTAACTTTTTTCTTTTTTTAAAGTAAAGTGCTTGGCACATGGGAATACGTGCAAATGAAAATTGCTAAGTTCCAAAACGTGACTTAGGCTTTCAAGATGTCATTGTATGGAAAATGGATTACATGTAAATGTAACATGCAATGAGGAATGGAAAGTGAGATGACATGCAGATGGAATGCACTTTACATGCAATTGCAGATGTAAGATGAGGTGCAAAGTACAAAAAGATGTCGATACATGTTTTTTCTCATGGAGGCGCCAATGCATATGAAGAGACAAAAATAAACTTTATAGTCATCTTAGGTGAAAAGGTGAAGTCAAAGTGCATGAAAGATGAAAATGACATCTTTTTGACTTTTTAAAAAGTGACTTTTAATCAAAATTGGACCTTTTAGATGCAATTACATATAATACTTTTCTTGTAATCATGTCATGCAAATGGATGTGAAAAATGAGATGAGTGAAAATGGAAGCAAAAAATGGGATTACATGCATGTGCAGATGGTGAATGAGATGGAAAACATGTAATCAAATTTGTCAGATGAGATGTAAAGTGTTCTGACAGGAAGATGGAAGTGAAACATGACGATGCTTTTGCATGAAGTGAAACAACAAGTTCTTGACAAAGAACTTGTAACTTCTCCAAAGTGGAGAAAACAGACAAGCAAGCACAAAACAAAAAAATCAAAAGAAAAATGTACCTTTGGAGAGTGACTCAAACATGTCAAGATGCAATCCACTTCAATGCACAAATTCAAATTTAAAATTTAGGAAATTTCCAAAAACATGAAAATGAACAATTTCTTCATTTTTAAAGGAAAAATGCACTTTCCATGGCGTTGATTTCAACAAGTGGCAATCATCAAGCAATAATGTGCATGGAAATAGAAAGATAAGCATGAATTTATGAGTAAGTTTGAAATTGTCCACTTACTTGGAGGTTAAAGAGCCAGAATAGCAAATTTTATAGACTTGAATACTAATTCTCCCTCAAATCTGGATTTTCAAACCACTTTTTGACTTTTTCCATACATGCATGTAATGGACATTCAATGCTCGAATTTGACGTGAAAAGGCCAAAAATGTGGTCTCCAAAGACAAAAGCATGCATTAAAACTAAAAAATGACCCCTCTTGTGTTGGAAATATAGGATAGGCTAGGTTACTAAGAGGGGAGGGGTGAATCAGGAACCAATGAAACTTAATCTTATTACACCAAATAATCCTTCATTTATATACTAATCTAATTGTATGCATGAAAGACTGAAAGCATTAAAACATTTATAACAGATTGACACAAGATATGGTGACCCAGAAACCTTCCAAATAGAAAGTAAAACCTAGGAGGGGATGATACCCACAAGCTTTAGTACTGCAGTATAAAGTTGGTCGGTTAAGGCTTAAAATTGATCACTTCTAATGATTTTCCCTGTTAGGAGCAATAAGGATTGATGGGTCCACCTTGTTAAAGGATTTACAAAACATATCTCTAATCTCTAATCTGTTAGGATGAACCAGTGGCTAATCTCTAATCTGCAACTCTGATTTTCTAGATGAGATTCCTTTTAAATGTAATGATCACCTTGTTGTGATAGATAAATCTTTGTTGCTCCTTATACTACTTGTAGCTTTCTTAATTCACACTTCTTCTCTTATTATATCTTACATATATTATTGTTCTTTGGATGTGATACAATACATTTTATATATACCAATCCAAATTACAATTCATCAAAATCGGCTACAATACAAGCTTCACTAAAGTACACAAAGTTGGCTCAACTGCTGGCACTTGGGTTCTGAAGACAAACTCAATGAGATTCTAATACTCGACAACCATTTTCAACATTCAGCATCATCATGCTCTCAATAGATGTAGAAGCTTGGTTTATACTAATCACTTCCAAGTAGTCTAAACTCAGTCAGCACTGATGACTCGATGAACATTGTGAAACTCGACATATAAACTGAATCACCTAGTTGACACTTCCTGTCTCAGTCAACACTAGATTCACATCACTGATACTGTGAACTCGGTAGACACTAGAGACCATGATTGATACTGTGCAACTCAATTAATACTAAGAAGCTTGGTTTGCATTGTTACTTATCAACTTGATAGATACTATTTAGTGTGAACTGAATACTGATTCTAGAACTTGGTAGCAACTATAGAACTTGTTAGAGCCCGGATTACTCAGTTAACACTGTAGACTACAAGATAAGCTCAGTAGTTACTAACCATTTGACTAATTGTGAGTCACTAGTAAAAAAACTTGACCATAATCTCAACAATCTCCCCCTTCAGCATTAGTGACAAAAAACACTAATTATCAAAACTGAATTCTCAAAATTTCAAGTCCAAAACATTCTTTTGTCTTCATCTCATATCTTTAACTCGGTAACATCCTCTATTTTTGAGATTTTTCAAAATTGCTTTTGTAAGGAATATTATGTTGCTTCCCCCATACATATATACACATATTGTGGTTTTCTCAATATATACATATATCTCTTATCTCATCTTCTCCCCTTAATATATCACAACTTCTCCCCCCTTTTGACATAAATGCCAAAGGTGTATGCTACATGGCGATGCCAAAATGTGACAAGAAGTCAGAATGTTCCTTTAAAATCAATGCCATTTTCTTGTCCCAATTTTCCTGTAACACCTTGCTTGTGTGAAGTGTAATCTATACTTCTGCTGATAACTCCATCATATGATTAGATATGGAGAAGTTATGGTCATGGATAAGAGTTTTGGCATGTGCAATGTGTTTCTACAATGCATCCATGATTGGAAGAATCATGCCTTGGTTGTCTACAATTGTGGCCCTAATCCTGGCTTCTTCCCTTAATAATTCTTCTTGTATATTAGTTAGAAATATGATCTTTGAGTAGTGACTAGAACTGTAGCTTGGGTCAAGTGACAACTGGCGTGCACTTGCCTTCAAGTCTTCATCTATCTTAGATAGTTTATCTTTTATTCCCTAGGTGAAGATAGATGTATCACATAACTTGCTAAATAATGAAGTAACATTATTTGCAGAGGTTTATAATGAGCTGAGAATAGTAGATAGTTATATTGATTTATTGCAATTTTTGTGCAACTTGCTCCAATACTTTGTTCTCAAATTTTCTCTCTACTCTTTGTAGCAACTTTTCTTCTCCATTCATATCTTCATTTAATTTTTGGACAACTTCTACTAATTGAACCAAAATAGGTTGTGTACTATCAACCTCAACACTTAGTGCATATACAAGTATGTTCTTCACATCTTCAAACACTTGGTTTTCTTTTCTTTTCTCTTCTCTAAGCTTTTGTTGCTTAGCTTTCTTTTGCAATAGTTCACCTATGATGCTCATTTGATCAGGATTTAGAGTAGAGATATCCCAATTCGGGATAACTATATCCTCATCAAAATCAATGTCTTCTTCTTTACCCTTATCCTTACTTGAAACTTTAGTACTCGGTTGAGGCTTTCTCTCAACTATCTTTGTAATTATTATTTGCATACTTGGAATTGTAACAATAGTATAAATAGAAGGGCTAGTAACAAAAGTAGATATTGCACTAACAGTAGAAATACCTAGTTGTTGTGTAGCCAAATCTAATGATGAAGGAAGCACTAGCTTCTCAGTAGATGAAATGTTGATCACTTCAATCAATATGGTACTCAGCTGAACAGGTGTAGAGATTGGTTGGGGGCATGGTGTTGTAGTGGTTTCCACAATCAACTCGGTAGAAGCTTTCTCTAAGCTTGATGGAATTAAAGCTTTTCTCAAAGAGAGAGGAAATGAGGCCATCACTGTTGTTACAATCTTCTTTAGGTCAATTTCTTCAATACTCTGAAGATTCTCCTTTGTAGCTTCTTGTTCTTGCCCCTCATCATCTAGATTTACATAATCTATTTCTATATCTTCTTCTTCATTATTGTCATTTTCTTCCTTGTCATCTTCATCATCTATGTCACTAACATAAACAACAAAATCATCTGGTTGATGAAGTTTGTAAATATTCTTCCATGTAGTTATAACTATCTTCACCACATGTTCAATGTCATTAACCAATATCATGCATGTGTTGATTTTCAGAGTGAGTTTTTCTTCATTTTTCTTCATTGATTCTTTCACTTCTTTATCACTAAGACTCGGCATGAGCTACCTCAGAGTCTGTTCAAATATATCTTTTGCAATTTTCTTAGCATTTTCCCATCTTGGCTTGATTCTTTGCATAAGCTCATTGGGAATTTGATGTGCAAGTTGATCAGGTGCATATTTCCATTTACCTAGCTTTGACATTATCATGTCTTCAACTTGCTTCTTCTCATCTGCATTCATAGTCTCATATCTAAGAGATTTGAAGTTTTCCATGCCAGCTCCTGCATCTATTTCCTTTAATTTTTCTTGAAATGTAGGTGGAGGTCTTTTGAAAATAATTTCCTCAACATCTTCATCACCTAATTTCAATTTATTTATTGAGCTGGATGCTCTTCTTGTGAGTACTGCAGTAGATGACTTGGTGGGTCTAGTTATGATAACCTTACCCTTCTTCCTAATTGGCTCTTCTTTTTTAGATTTTGTTTCTTCTACTTCATCTTCTACATCATCTCCTTCCACATCATCTCCTTTTCCTTCTATCAACAAGAGAGTAGAACTTGCTTTCCTCAGTTTTGTTATCCTCTTCTTTCCTTTACTAACTACTTGAGGAAGCTTAATTTCAAGTTCTATTCTAGCTTTGGATTCATCAATAGTACCAAAATATGTGGTCTTGGGATCCACAAGTTCATTCAAAATTTCCTCAATGATATCCTTGGTGTCATCAATGTTAACCTCATAGCTTAGAGGTTTAACCCACACCACTCTAGGTTTGACTACTTGAACATACACTTTGTTACAATCTACCATAAAACAAACATCATCCTTGTAATCTTCTACAAGTTTCTTTGGAATTCTATATATGTTATTCATCTTTTCCTTAAATGAATCAAAGTAATTATACATGATACTGACAAATTTCTCACCCATCTCTACTATATATTCATTAATTTGATATAGTACAGGTACATCTTTTCTCCATATGATTGAACCTTTTGAAGGGAAAAACTTTTGCACAAAGAAGAATAAACAAGTCAAGAGTGAATGAAATTTACACGGGTTGTTCTTTGAATTCCTAATGCTTTCCATGTTATTTTTGAATTGATTTAGCATTAGCTTGGCAAGGTCGAAGGACATGTTGTTCTTTACTACCTTGAGATCCAGATCAACATGCCTCACAAGACATGTTGTTAAGACGATTAGAGCTATAGATCTTATGAGCTATCACATGAATTCCAAATTTCAGCTCCATGTTAGTCACACTATTGATCTTCATACCTCTTCCATCCCACTTGGAAATATTTTTTCTTTCTAGTTCTACCCCACTTAGGGTTTTGGTAGTCTTTTCTTTGTTCAACCCTAGGAGCCCTGTGATTCGATGAATCATTTTCTTTGTTATTTGAATAGGTTGCTCCAATCATAGATGCATGTTGTGTACACAACTAAGAATAAATCTTATCCATTTTATTTGAAAGTCTTGGGGCATATGTGGAATGTGTGTTAAACCCTTGGTCTCTAAATGTTGATGCTCAGGTTTCAACGCACCATTTACACATAACTTTTCAAAGTCTCATCCATTTCTAGGGTTCCAATATCTTGTATTGAACAAAAAAAATGTGAAAAATATTGTTAACAAGTAATACTTTTGGTGGAATTTTCTACTGAGCTCCAATTGGATCAAGTGCTTTTGCAATTGTTAGACTTATCTTAAAGTCTGGTGACTTCCAATTGACTCCTCGAACCAACATCTCAGATCCTTTCTTATTTTTGTTGCTAGAAGATGCCATGCTTGGTAGGGTTTATGAAAATATGAAAATCTTCAACATACACATAGATCACTTGGAAACATAGAAATTGCCATTTGCAAATAGCTCTTCAAAAATTCACGGTGATAAATGAATTTGATTTCTGTCCTTTTAACAAATTTTCACTTTTCAATTATCATAAATGCTTGGTACAATTTCTCATTTGGTGATGGACTATCTTCCTCTTAGTTCAACCTTAGTGCTTGGTAGAGTCATTCATAGCTCGATGTCCATACAATATTTTTAGTGTATCCCAACCTAGCTCAATAAGGTCTTGAGTTTTCTGCAATAACTTGGTGATCCCTTTGCATCTCAAATGTTGATATGGATCTTTCCTTCTAGATAGTTGGAATTGATGTAAGATGTCTACTTCAGAGTCTTAGTTCTAGTTATCCCTATGGGAGATCAAGTTAAAATACTTGAGTCACCCAATTCTTGAGTGACATGTGCTTCATGACTTGGACTTGCATTCTTAGAAGATTTTGGAATCCATTGCTACCTCATCTAATTTTTTTTATTGTTAGCTTTGTCTTTCTTTTCATCTTCTATCCTTCTAGTATTCATATCTAGTATTCATATAGTTCTTGGAAAGATGTCCAAGTTCTGTACAAATAAAATATCTTCTAGTGGTGTCTCTTGTCTTCATGTGATGTTTCACACAATTTTCTCCAATGTGCCCAAATTCTCCACAGTAGTGACATCTATACCATGTGTTGTAATCTCATCCAAATATAGCTTTCACAATCTATTCTACTAGGTTCAATATCTTGATTTTGCATTCAAAAGATTTGTGTCCATGCTTCTTGCATTTGTGACATTTACCTTCAAATTTAAGTTTCTCTTTGCATTCGTTAGCTCTATGACCATGCTTATTGCAATTATAACATCATCCATTAAATTTTGCTTTACCATTACTCCAACATTTTTTTGATGTGTTACCTAATTTACCACAATGATTGCAAGTAGGCCTTTGATTCTATTGAGATCCTTGAGTGGATGATTCACCTTCTTCTATGTATCCTATTCATATTTTGTCTTTCTATCTATATTGATTTTTCTCATTCAACTAATTCATGTCTGCTTGAGATTTCATCATCCTCTCATTGGTTTTCTTTTTAGTGTTTAGATCATTTTGCAATCTTTCATTCTTTGATCTTAGATTCATGATTTCTTTATTTGTATTCGTAAGATTATCAATGAAGTCTACCTATTGAAGGGATAGATGTTGAATTTCATTGTTCTTTCCTTCTATCTCTTCTTTGGCTTTGTCTTTTTCCTCCATGACTTCACATAATCTTACTGACTAAATTTATTGTTCCCTTTTCAGTTTTCTAACTTCTTCTTGTAGATTGTAATTATTTTCCAATAGGTCTTTGATTGCTGCATTAGCTTCATCTAAATTTTTTTCTGGATAGATATCTTCAATTCTTTCTTTAGTGTAGAGTTTGTCATTCATTTGTACTGCAAGATCTTTTCTTCTTTTTAAGGATTAAGAGAGTTTCTCCTTTGCTTTCTTTATTTTCCCAATAGCTAATTCCAAATCCAGATTTTCATTGTTAATAGCCTTATCTAGCTTGTATACCTCCATTGCCTCTGATCTTTGCTCAAGTTGTTAAACTTCTTCTTTGAGAATCACAAAGCTCTGATACCAATTTTTGGAAATATAGGATAGGCTAGGTTACTGAGAGGGGAGGGGTGAATCAAGAACCAATAAAACTTAATCTTATTACACCAAATAATCCTTCATTTGTATACTAATTTGATTGTATGCATGAAAGACTAAAAGCATTAAAACATTTATAATAGATTGACACAAGATATGGTAACTCAAAAACCTTCGAAATAGAAAGTAAAATTGGGGTGGGAATGATACCCACAAGCTTTAGTATTGTAGTATAAATTTGGCCAGTTAAGGTTTACAATTGATCACTTTTGATGATCTACCCTGTTAGGAGCAATAAGTACTGCTAGGTTGTTAAAGGATTTACAAAACATACAATGAAGTATGCACTCAGTAAAGAGATTTGCAAAAGACTGTTAAGTCTACCTTGTGAAAGGATTTACTGTTCCACCTATTAGGATGAACCAGTGGCTAATCTCCAATTTACAACTCTGATTTGCTAAATGAGATTCCTTTTAAGTGTAATGATCACCTTAATATGATAGATAAATCTTTGTTGCTCCTTATGCTGCTTGTAGCTTTCTTAATTCACACTTCTGCTCTTATTATATCTTACATATATTATTGTTCTTTGGATGTGATAGAATACATTTCATATATACCAATCCAAATTATAATTCATCAAAGTCAGCTACAATACAAGCTTCACCAAAGTACTCAAAGTTGACTAGACTACTGGCACTTAGGTTCTGAAGATAAACTCGGTGAGGTTCTGATACTTGAAAACCATTGTCAACACTCGACATCATCATGCTCTCGACAGACGTAGAAGCTTTGTTCATACTAATCACTTCTAAGTAGTCTAAACTTGGTCAACACTAGATACTTGGTGAACACTACAAAACTCAACATATAAACTGAATCACTTGGTTGACACTTCCTTGCTTAGTCAACACTAGATTCACATCATTGATATTGTGAACTCGGTAGACACTAGAGACTACGGTTGATACTGTGCAACTTGGTTAATACTAAGAACCTTGGTTTACACTGTTACTTATCAACTTGGTAGATACTTCTTGGTGTGAACTGAATACTAATTCTAGAACTCGGTAGCAACTGTGGAACTTAGTAGAGCCTGGATTACTTAGTTAACACTATAGACTGCAAGATAAGCTCAGTAGCTGCTAACCATTTGACTAAGTATGAGTCACTAATAAACAAACTTGACCATAATGTCAACATCTTGATTCAAATGTATGGGCTGAAATGCATTGTTTTAGTATTTTGAACAAAAACATGACTTTTTAATGCAAAAATTTGGGCCATTTTTGCCAAAACTTGGCCAAAAAATGCATTTTTTAAGTCATTTTTGACTTGTGTATGCAAAAGTGACTTTCCCAAATGCATATACATGGATCAAAATGCAAAAATGTGACTCCAAAATGAAAAAAGTGCATAAAAACCTTAATTTTCTCAGTGTTTTTAGCAAAAACGTGATTCATAAAAGACATAAAATGAAATCATTTTTGGCTTCCAAGTGCAAAGATGTTAGCCAAGATGTATTGCAAATGATTGAAGATGCCAAAACGCCACTTTTCCTTGCAAAAACATTATTTAAATCAGCAAAAGTGGATTCATTTGAAGATTTTTCCAAAAACGTGTCCTTGGAAGGAGTTTGAAAAAACATTTTTTAGCAAGATAAATCCTTTTTTTATGTTAAAAAATCCATTTCCAAGTAAAAATGACACTATTGAAGAAGATCTCATGAAAAACTATCAAGTAAATCTCTCACAATCTCCAAAATCAAGTTCTTAGAGGCCAAATGCATACATTTCTTCAAAATCAAACTTTTTGGAGGTCAATATGCATTTTAAAACATAATTTTAGTTAAAATCAAACATTTTTGGGTGTATATTATGTTTTAAAATCTTTCAACAAGGAAAATCGAACCTTTTGGAGGCAATGACATGTTTTAAAATGTGCAAGTGATCAAAATCATGCCTTTTGGAGGTGTAGTGCCTCTCCCATTTGAATTCTATGAGCCATCCTTATGGATGCAACCTTGTTGATCCCTTTTTGTGATGGGATCATGATTGTGACCCTGAGTGATCTAACCGTCGAGGTGTTTGGATTTATGTTTCTATATCAGTTGCTTTGATTATGCTTTTGACTGATCTATGAGATTACGATGTGATTTTTGGTTCACTAAGGTTTGTGCTAGTGGTTACCAAGATTGATGTGTTATCATGAGGTTGTTCCATGATTACCTTGAGATGTGTACAAAGATTGCATTGTGTACTTTTTACCATGCTACACTAGACTAGGTTCCTGTAGCAGTGATTAGTCATGTTTATGATTGTGTTTGCTTATGTGTTTTAAGTGCCCTTTTGTTGATTCTTTAATCAATTATTATTAAATGCTTAAGTAATTAGAAATGGATTGTTCACATGGGATTATTTGGTTATGTGTTGCAGTCATTTACCTTGTGATATTTTGATCTGAGAGTTATGTGTTCCTTATGTGATGATTTACATTTGAGACGACCCGAGGGTTAGATGTTCACTTTGATTTCAGTATCATAAATATTAGACTACTATGTTATTCAGTTAATCATATTGAATGATGATGCCATTTTGAGATGACAGTGTGTTTTATGATGATATCTGGTTACCTCGGATTTGGACATACCTCTTATTATGTTAGGTGATGGATTTAATGCTATGGTTATTTACTTCATTCTTGCGTTGTTATGCTTTTATGCGAACGTGAGTGATGTAAATAGATTATTTTAATATAATTAAATAAATGGTTAAATTAGGTGATTTAATGCATTTATTGCTTCAGCTATGTTATTATATGCAATTGCACTTGATCGTGTTGTTTAGTGTGCAAGATTTATATCCCTAGCAGTGGCACATGGAGTTAGTGATTCAACCATTCATATTTTACCAATGTCATCCTTGTATGGTCGATGTATCCTTAATTAAATGTTTAATTTAAACCTTTCGGTGATTATTAAATCTGAACTCATTTGCATTATGTGATTTGACCAGTGAGCGTGTCTATGCATTTAGAGGTTCACATTTTCGCAAATTTTTTTAAGGAGATTTATGTGTTTTTGGATTTTCAAGCTTTTTAATTGATTTATTTTAATTTCTCACAGCTTTACCAAAGATGAATTCCTATTTATAGGAATATCCTATTTTCATTTGGGTCGATTCGAGGTTTAACTAGGTTGGCTAGTTATTTGCCCTAATTGATTATTCACTCAAAAAGTGAATAAATATCTAAAAAGGAATTTAATTCCTCACTTCTCACTTTTGAATTAGAAAGTTGGAGAGTAAAACCCAAAATCCTCTTCATGAGGATTTATTGTTTTGTTCATTGTGAGAGCTATGGGTGGGATCATTACGAGGTTGAGCTCGTTGGATCTAGCCTTTGGATTGCTGCAATTTTCGGCCACTTCTGCAGGCATTTTATTTTCTGGTTCAGATTCCTATTTTTCCCTTTTGGCTATGAGGTAGGGCTTTCCTGTTTCATTATTTTTGCTTCTTTTTTTGGTAGTTGTTTGTTTGGAGGCTGAGAACTAGTGTTCCCCTTCGTTTCTATATGCTAGTTCTACCCGATTGGGCGGGTACGAACATTTCTCTATTTTTTGGGATGAGGGTTTGAGATTTTGCACTATTTTTGCATATGGTGTCTGATTCCATTTATTTTTGAATTTTTGGGGTTTTTGTGCCCAAAGGTCAAATGGGTTTTAATTTCAAAGTTTTTCAAAGTTTTGAAATTTTTACCTCATTTTACATGTCACCCTGTTTTCTCAGGTTTTCTTGGCACAATATGGGTCATGGACTTGGATGATCCGTTTGGACATCAATTAGACCACTAATGCACTTTTTTTTGCATTGGGATGCAGGTCACATCTGTACTCCCGACTTTGTGTTCGGTTGAGTGTTTTCCATACCTGTTGTTTTGATTTTTTTGGACCTTTTCTTTTGTTTCATAGACACTAGGATTCGTGTAGAATCCATACTCTTGGATTGAGGTCGGTGGAGTGAGTTCATGACTTTTGTTCTTGTTACATCATTGAGATTTGTGTAGAATTCATACTCTCAGATTGAGGCTAGTTGAGTGATTTCATGATGTATGGTTTCATTGGCTTTGAGATTTATGTAGAATCCATCCTTCTCGTGTTGCTTTCAGTTGGGTGTTTTCTTTGCATTGTGTTCTCATCCTGTCCTTGAGTTTTGATCTTCGTGAGGGTGGTGTGCCACACACGAGTACATGCACGTACATTTTTTGGGTGAATTGCGAGGCTGGATCTTCCATGGATTTGTTGAGAGTTATGATCATTGGGGTTGGGGTGGGAGTATTCATGCCCACGGGCACTTTTTCGTAGGACGAGCATGGGTAGGGTAGGGTAGCATATGGAAGGGCTTCTATCCTACAACCTGGTGACTATTCCCCAGTTGGCAGAGGAAGTTTTATATAAGTGATAATTAAATGAAAACATTGGGTGGTAATAAATACAAGATAATAAAATGTGTGGGTTGTGTGCCTTCTGTCCTAAAGAGTTGTTGCCCTAGGTTGTGCACCTTTTGTTGAGAAGAGTAGTTATGTATACTAGCTTGGGCTTTTGGATGCCACGTGACTCTCGATAATGTCAGCCCCTACTTAGTAGCCTTTTGAGTGTCTAACCAAGTCCTGTACTTCTTGCATTGTCATAGGTTCTTGGTTCAACCATCATACTGTCTGGTGTGAGTGTTAGCCATGGATGTTGTGCTTTATGTGTGTTTTTGGTTGGATCATTATCTCCATCAACACGACAGGTGTGGACATAAGAGTTCCATGTGGTTGGGAGGCATATCCACCTTCACCACTACTAGGGACTGGTGTATAAAGATGGTCTCTTATCCTAGGGCAACCGTTGCTGGATGTTTTCTCTTGATGCTTATGGTTTCAGAGCATGCTTTCTTGTGATTTATTCTTTTATTGGAATGCTTGAATATCATGTTTAGATGATGTTAGTTTATTTGACGTATTTCCCATATTATGATGTTTAGCATATGTCTACAAGATATGAATTGTTGTATTGGATTATCTATTGCTCTTTGGCTTAACATCTTAGATTTCCTTATTATGATGATCAACATCTATCAGGTGATGTTCTCTACTTTGTAGAATTATCTTATGGTTTACTACTAGCATGTTAGTATTTCCTTATGCTTTTGGTTATTTGCATGTTTAGTAGTGATGTCCCTATTATGACAATACCGATGATTTGATCAGTGGCATGGGATGTTACATGCGGGAGGTGGCTAGGACTCACGATGCTCTTATGATGCTATTGATAGTTGGGAGGAACTATGTAATTAATTTGGTTATTTTGTTATTGTGATATTATTTCTGTACATTGCAATGTTACTTTTTTTCACTGCGATGTTTATTTCAGTACGTTCTTTTCTGTTGTAATTTTAGATGATAGATGTATCTCCTTCTTGATCTTGGCATCTTGTTGATTATGCACTCGAGTGTTCGCTCCTTGATTTATGTGGATCTGGTACTCCCCAGTGTGGAGGTTCTGAACTCAATTTTTCTCTGTTTTTCCCCTTTTTTGTTTTCCTTAAGTGTTTTTGTGTTTCTATGGGTGACATTTTATCAGCATGGTGTGACATAAAAATGTATCACATGCTCATAAAAATTGTGTCGTACGATGCTGGAAAGTATCACATGCCTCTTGGAGAAATGTCATGTGATACTGGAAAGTATCGTACCTCCTTTGGAAAAGTGTTGTACGATACCCTGAAAGTATCACACACCCTTAAGAAAAGTATTGCTCAAACTCTGAAAGTGTCACCCTCCTTCTTTAGAAATGTCGCGTGATACTTTTTAGTATTGTATTCAAGTATCACATGGGTTTTGCAAAAACCTGCGTGGGCCGACAGCGAACACTTTTCGATTTGATCTTAACTTTTTGAGAGTTGTTTTGGATACCCTTTTTGGTGTTCTTCGAGCCCTCATCATGTGTGTGGTCGTTGTTGGCTTTGTTTGTGTGTGTCAGTTTGGTAGTGGCATTTGGAGATTCGTTGGTTGTTGGGATTGTGGTGAAGTCTTCTGTTGCGATCTTTGTGATCCCTGTATGATGTCTTGTGCATTCATACTTGTAACAAAAAAAAAAAAATCTTGGCTTGTATTTCATCCTTGTTTCAAGGATCTCCGGGCGGGGCATTACAGGAGGGCAATGCACATTTTAAGTTATATCTCACATTTTGAATGCAAAGACATTAAAAATTACCTTTTGATGTAATGACATAAAAAAGGTCCACTTATAATTCTAAGTTGAACTTTATATGTAGTGACATGTAAAATGTCCACTTTTAATGACTTAACTATGCAAAGACATGAAAAAGTCCACTTTTGATGGATTTTACATATAATGACATATAAAATGTCCACTTTTGATGACTTTAAGTGATAAAATAAGCACATGTCAATTTAAATTCATTAAAATATTACTTAAGTGGGACATAAATTATATTTACATATCATATTAATTATATAACATGTAAATACCATTTAAAAGGTAATATTTACTAGAGCATTTGATTTAAATACTAAAAATTAAATTGAACTATATAGTTAATATAGTCACTTACATGAAAAATCAACAAGTAACTTAACTTTAAAATATAACATAAAGTGCACTATAGTTACTCTAAGTGAAAATTTAAAAGATAAAGTAACTTTAAAACATATCATAAAGTGAATTTAAGTTATATTTTCAAAAAGTGAATGTCAAATTATAAATATAACATCATATTTTTAATTTGTGTTGTTGCATCAAAAAGGTCCACTTTTGAGGCAATAAAACAACCTCATATCACTTGACTAACAACTTTGATTATGCTCAAGGTTAGATCAAATTGAAGGAGAAAATGAAAGCCATGACTTGAGCAAGACCAAAGGACTAAAAAATAACAAACACACAATCAAAGGCAAAAAAGAGATGATGACAACCTCAAAAATCAAGCAAAGGCTCGACAGAAAATAAAATGAAAAAGATTTGACGAAAGCCTTTACTAAAATAATTTGATATACAAATTGAATTTGATTGATCGATCAACATTAAATAATTGAATATCGAATTAAACTTAGAGAAATATAAAACTAGCTTGAAAAAGTTTTGTACTATTACCAACATTTTGTGATGACAAAATGTAGGACAATAGCTAGCTCTATTTGGGGAATGTTACTCGTTTATTCTTGGAAACAAAGAGTGACATAAAATCCAATTCTTGAAGTGCCTTCATCCACTTCATTGGGCTATAGAGTTAGGTGACCAAAAAGAAAACAAAACTAATGAAACTAAAGCAAAGCAAATCTAATAAAATAAAAATGTGCAAGCATGCTTATTGAAAACAAAGAAAAAGCTACCTAATTAAAACTAACGAAAAATGCAAATTTTAGATGAAACCATTTACTAGCTCAACAAAATAGCTACATTTTTTAGTACCTTTCATGTTCATATGCAACTTCATAGTAATGGAACATGAACAACTGGAGCAATAATGTCAAGGCCTGATGTAACTCATTCTAGAAGAGATGGAAGAATTCAATTTTTTGAGATGAATCGTGTGTACTGCTGCTCCAAGAAAGGTTCATGAGTTGAACCTACTCCTTCAGAACTAAACACTCTTTTTTGACATCTTCTTTGATAGTATTTTCATGTTCAGGTACATGTGGAATCTCTAGCTTTCCATTAGCTTCCAACCAAGCAAGATGTCAGATTGTACATCCCCTTGATCGAACAAAGTCTAAGTTCTTTCCAACTACAATTTGCTTCATTGGTTCATTAATCACCAACACATCATAATGAAAAAGAAAACCTTGCTCATATGATTTTAGTAAGGACATGCTTGCACTGCATAGATCAACATACTCTTGACAAACTTCTAACTTAGGAAAGTCTTTATGGTTGATGAGAAGTTCTTTCTCAATCTTCAGGCTAGAAATTTTTTGCAAGGTGTTCCCAAGTTCATGACCTTGAGACACATAAATCATTTTTTGCTTGATTTGGAATTGCTTGCATGCCAACTATCATGACACAACCATTTTGGACCTTGGAAGAAAATTTTTCCTTCCTCATCTTTTCATCACAAGCCTTCTAAGACTGTGTACGCCAGATTTGAGAGTCACCATCTATGTCTTCTTCTTTTTCCTAGAAATGAATAGCAAGATCACTAGCTTCAAACACAGAATGTTTCATTGCTATATTTGCTAAGGGTGCTTCAATGACAAGCATCTTGGACAATGAAGCTAATTTTTGTTTATTCCCAACAATAGAACTATTAGGAATAGTTGGAAGAGGCCTCCTTAGTACATCTTCATGAGGAACAAAGAACATGCCTTGAGCTTCTTCTTTTTAAGGGCACGTATCTCATTTGCTAGTCCCTGCACCACAGGATCTGTCCTTGTGCTGGAAGAAAATGAATTAGAAGAATAATAACTTTCTTCAAACCCACTTACCTCAATTTGCATATTCCTAACAAGAATAAGATCATCTTCAATTTTAATTGCCAATGCCTATGCAACTACAAGAGTAGTCGGGGCTTCTCTCCTTAATAGGAAACTAACTTCAAGAGTTTGAGCATTAACAAAGAAACACTACAAATTGGTAGTTGTAGGTTGAGCAGGAACTGGAATTCTTTATGTCAATTTGTTGAAATGAGCAACAAATTCATGCATAGGCACATGAGACAACTTTTTTAGTTGAGCAAGTTAGGCCAATAGTACACTAGAATCTTTGGGAGGCTTGAAACTTTCCTCAAACTTGGCTATGAGAGTAACACAGTTTGTGATAGTACATGGTGGTACATGGTAAAACTAATTAGAAGCCACATCTTGTAGAGTTTTCACAAACAACCTTATAGACATGTCCTCATATTCAATAGCATGAACACTGCATGCAATGTAGAAAACAACAATATGCTCATCAGGATGTTGTTCATCATTACCAAATAATTTGGGAAAGTTCTTTCATGAACCATCAGGAAGATCATGTAGAGGTGGAAAACGGTCCAAAAGCATTTCCCCAAGGACTTTGGGCATTTACATGGACCCTTGGTAAATGCATGAAACAATTACAATGAATAATATTACAATGAAAAAGGATTCAGGTATGCTTCAAATGAAAGTATCAAGCTTTCAAATGCACATCGTATCCCTAGTAGAGTCACTAAAGAATTGTTGGATGGATATTTTGCAACTAACAGTTTTGGGTAAAAATTCAATCGCAAAATAGGATGACCAGCCATAGCGTGTGAGACAAAGTCTCTCCTATCTTAAAGGGAAGGCTCCCCCTTCTCATCGTTCCTTGAATAAATTCAAGGTAAGAAAGAAGTTGAGAGATTTTATAAAATGGGTGTTACCAATATGCTTTCTTCTTATCTTTCAAGAAAGAATCCACTTACTCATGGAGTGAGTAATGGACAAGGTGAATCTCTAACTACACTTCTATCAAGAGATGGAAATAGTGATATTGATAAACCTTCACCATCTCAAAGGTTAGAAGAAAATATACCAATTTGGATCTAAGTTCAATCGTACTTATACATGGAAAAGCTTTACAATTAGGGCACAAAGACTCCTAAAAGTAAAAATAACTTAACTATTTTGCAAATCAAGTAAGAAGTATATGCTACAAACAAAGCTTATAGCTATATATTTCCACATTCGCTCCCAGTCAAAGCTTCAACTCTGATTGCCTCTTAAATCTCTATCACAATTGCTTCCAGTCAAAGCTTTGAATCCAATTGCTTCTTTTATTCACTTTTATCTCAAATTTGTACTATATAATCAAAGTTATGTTTGCACAAATGTGGTAGAGCTTTCTTACATAGAACAAAATGTGATTTTTACAATGAGGGGCACTCTTTTATATAGGCATAGGAGTTGAGAAAAAAGATGGAGGAAAGAGTAGGAGCAACTCAACCAACTTTGGCATAGTCTAACTAAAAGAGAAAATATAGGGTTACATGCAACTACATGTGCAACTCACATTACATCTTTTTATGTACAACAAAATCACATTACATGTAATTACACATCTTCATGTAATACATCCTTTTCAATTACAAACATGAAAGAAGAAGAAGAGGAAAGACAAAAGAGAAGGAAACAATCCTAGGGAATGTTTTGAAGGGTCTTGTACTTGACGATGCAATCATAGATGATCATAGGATTGAAAGTTCATGTACTTTGTACCACTACATTCACCTTGATAACCATGGTCTTACATCTTTTGATAACCTCTAACTCTCTTTGATTAATTGTCCATTTTCATTTTAAAACTTTGGCATATTCAAGCTTTTCTCACTCAAGTTGTTGTGAATTGTCCTTTGTAGATCAGCACAAACTAGAGTCTCTGACACTTTGAAAACCTTCTCGATGATGTCTGGATGTAAACTTGGAATAACTTTCCATCAACACCTTTAATCTTTTTTTTTGAAGTAAAGTGTTTGGTGCATGGAAATGTGTGCAAATAGAAATTGTTGATTTACAAAATGTGAGTTAGGCTTTCAAGATGTCATTATACAGAAAATGGATTACATGATCATGCAACATGTAATGAGGAATGGAAAGTGAGATGACATGTGAATGCAGATGGAGGATGCACTTTACATGCAAGTGCAAATTTAATATGAGGTGTGAAGCATAGAAAGATGCAGAAACATGTATTTGCTCATGGAGGTGCCAATGCATATAGAGAGATGAAAATGAACTTTATAGTCATCCTAAGTGAAAAGGTGAAGTCTAAGTGCATGTAAGATGAAAATGACATCTTTTTGACTTTTTAAAAAGTGACTTTTAATCAAAATTGGACCTTTCAGATGCAATTACATGTAAGGCTTTTCATGTAATCATGTTGTGCGAATGGATGCAAAAAGTGAGATGAGTGAAAATGGAAGCAGAAAATGGGATTACATGCATGTGTGGATAGTGAATGAGATGGAAAACATGTAATCACATTTGTCTAATGAGATTTGAAGTGTTGTTACATAGAAAATGGAAGTGAAACGTGACGATGCTTTCACATCAAGTGAAACAACAACAAGTTCTTGAGAAAGAACTTGTAACTTCTCCAAAGTGGAGAAAACTAGTAAGCAAGCACAAAACACAAAAATCAAAAGAAAAATATACCTTTGGAGAGTGACTCAAATATGTAAAGATTCAATGCACTTTAACACACAAATTCAAATTCAGAATTTGGGAAAATTCAAAAAACATGAAAATGAACAATTTCTTCATTTTTAAAGGAAAAATGCACTTTACATGGCATTGGTTTTAACAAGTGGCAATCAACACATAATAATGTGCATGGAAATAGCAAGATAAATATGAATTGATGAGAAAGTTTGAAAATTTCCACTTACTTGGAGGTTAAAGAGCTAGAATAGCAAGTTTTATAGACTTGAAGACCAATTCTCCCTCAAATTTAGATTTTCAAACAACTTTTTGACTTTTTCCATACATGCATTTAATGGACAATCAATGGTTGAATTTCACATGAGAAGGCCAAAAATGTGGTCTCCAAAGAGAAAAGAATGTGGTAAAACTCAAAAATGAACCCTCGTGATCTAAATGTATGGGCTCAAATGCCATTTTTTTAGTTTTTTGAACAAAAACATGATTCTTTTACGCAAAAATCTAGGCTGTTTTTGCAAAAACATGGCCAAAAAAATTCATGTTTTTGAGTCATTTTTTACTTGTGAATGTAAAAATGACTTTCCCAAATGCATATAAATCGATCAAAATGCAAAAACTTGACTCTAAAATGCAAAAAAGTAGATAAAAACCCTAATTTTTTGGGCGTTTTTAGCAAAAATGTGATTCATAAAAGATGTAAAATAAATTCATTTTTGGCTTCCAAGTGCAAATATGTGAGCCAAGATGTATTGCAAATGATTGAAGATGCCAAAATGCCTCTTTTCCTAGGAAAAATGTGATTTAAATCACTCTAAATGGATTTATTTAAAGATTTTTCCAAAAACATGCCCTTGGAAGGAGTTTGAAAAAACATTTTTTAGCAAGATAAATCCATTTTCTATGTTAGAAAATCCTTTGCCAAGCAAAAACAACCTGATTGAAGAAGATCTCATGAAAAACTATCAAGTAAATCTCTTACAATCTCCAAAATTGGGTTCTTGGAGGCCAATTGCATGCATTGCTTCAAAATTTGACTTTTTGGAGGTCAAGACACATTTTAGAACATGCTTTTAGTTAAAATTAGACTTTTTTTTGTGCATAGTGTTGGTCTTTTACACTACCAAGTAATAAAGATACCTAATACCAAGATAATGAAGATCAAAATAACCTA
The DNA here is from genome assembly GCA_028749045.1 of Cupressus sempervirens. Lineage (NCBI taxonomy): Eukaryota > Viridiplantae > Streptophyta > Pinopsida > Cupressales > Cupressaceae > Cupressus > Cupressus sempervirens. Next base: position 831,697,460 of record CM053785.1, on the reverse strand, counting down.
AGGATTAGCTACTTCCCATAAATAGTCAAATGCTCTTCAGATCTGGACAAAACTTCAACAAAATCATAAAATATTTTCTACTCTTTTGACTCTACAAAACCAAGGTGGGTGCACCTAAGGGATAAAAGGATTCACAACTTGATAATACATTCACATTTCATTCATTCTATGAAATTTTATAATAATATTCATCCTCTATAGTAGATTGGTCACAATTCTTCTTAGATCTACAAAGAATTCTAGGCAATAGTAGCTAACTAAGACTCAAAGGTTAGATATAGACAAGTGCTGACAAGCTATGATATTCTTCATACATTTAAAGTAAAATTGATATTGATTTTTCAGATATTTACTTGACATCTATATATGATCTTGTCATATGCTAACTAAAATAGTTGATCAGTGCCTCATCCATTGGGGTTCAAAGTCTATCCAATTTCTTGACCTAATTGTCTACATTACAATCAATATCATCCACAATTCTCCCTAAAACTCATTCTTACATAAATCCTTCTTACTGCCTAGAGATCTTGTCACATTCATTAAAGCATTTACTCAATTCATTAAACCAAAAGCAATAACAAATTGACATGCAACTTATCCTAGTTGCATTAAACTGAACAAGCTTTGCTCATTCAATCTCAAAATAATGAACCAATAAAGATGGAGACAAGATTCAGAGAGAAAAGATATGGGGATAGTTAATCTTTTTATTAATTCTCTTTGAAAATTATGTGACTTTGAATAATACTCAAAAAAACTCAAAATAAGACACCATGATTATGGACAATTAATGTATTCTTAGAAATTGCAAAGAAAATACATCAAAGAGCTTACATCAAGAACACTAGACTAAAAATAAACTAGCAAAACTAAAAGTTATATAAATAAAATTGGACCCTTTCTCTAGCCTTGGAATGTCACTTATATAGTGTGAGATGCAACAAGCTTTAGGCATAGAGAAATTGACAGATGTCCTTAAGAAAGAAAAAGATTTACAATGTTACTATCATAAAAGAAAAAAAATAGTGCAACAGAAAAACTTTACAAAATATTCTCTTGCAAGGACCACTTTTTGCTACATTTTCATTGTTAAGAAGTTCATGATTGGTTTCAAGGTTGTTGGCATTCCTTGGATGTTGTAACCAATGAAGTTGCAAGTGTTGGACTTGATTTAGATGTCTATAGATGTCTATTTCCTTACCTTTATAATCTCCAACAGTAAGCTCAAATGATGGCATAGGAGGTTCTTCAAGCACTCCTTCAATGTTAGCAGTTGTTATCACAATGTCACTTTCCCCTCCAATTTGTCTCAGCTATTCCCTCAAAGATGCTCCATCATCTATTCTGAGTGGAGTCTAGGTAGGTGAATATTTTTCAACATGAGAAGAAGATCATATCTTCAACTTTTTCTTCTTGGAAGAATGTGTATTAGGTGGGCTTTCTGCTCTTGGCTTTTTATATGGAGGAACATATTTTATATTCCTAGCCACTACATACCGGACTATTTTTTGCAATGTATATTGCCTCAGGGTCATAATCATTCTACTTGCCAACCTCCTTCCCACCTCAATAGCTTTGTTTGGGTATGCTTGTGTTATGATTTCTATAGCTTTGTTTGGGTATGCTTGTGTTATGATTTCTTTCTTCTCATTCAATGTTTGCATAATTCCAATAAAATTATCCATCAATATATCTATTTTCATACCCCAATAATTTATATCTAATAGGGGATCATAATCAAGCTCAAAATCATTTAAAATTGAGGAATTTACTGTAAACTATCCATTTTTATTTTCTAAGCTCTTGTTCTTGCAATAAGAACCTATTTCTAATTATGTCCTCAAGAAAGTATATAGTTTTCTTTTGAACTTTGGCCTTACTCCTTTCTCTAAGGAGGTCATAAAATTCCTCTAAGTCTACAAAATGAGCATGGGACTCAGTCATATAATATTTATCTAAGAACTTCCCCAAGTTTCTCCATCCCTTTTTAACAAAAACAAAATTACGAACACTAGTAATCTATGCAAAGAAAGCACCTTTAGATTACCAAGCAAATCTCTCTTCTCAACTGATGCAATTTGCCATAATAATTTAGCAATCCCTACTTTCAAAGGTACTTGGTATGGTAACACATGTGGTTTCCGAAAAAGCCATAAACTCTAAAAATAGTGGAAAAAACATATGGAATAATATCACCCTAATTATGGCTTACCAACACCCCTTTAGTATGGTCTTTAGGTCTTATCAACTCTAATAGAGACTATGGTATCCTAGGGTTGTCCCCTACTAACAACACTATGAGTCTAGAAGTAAAATATCTATCAATCTTGAAAAAGTTGGTATCAGTTAGCTCCCATGCCATGTTTGCACTCCATAATTGCATAGGGAGCTTCTCTCCATCTCTTTCTAACTCCAATTTGATCTCCTTGGAGAAAAAGGTAACTCTTTTCTATAAGCTTATATACATCAACATGGAATTCCAACAAAAGGGCTTGTCAACCTTAGTCTTTTTTATTCTAGTCAAGCCATTATGAGTTTCTTCAGCCAAGTAAGTAGAAAAATCAAGAATTAAACTCATTCCATATTGAAATGTCTAAGCAATAATAAGAACAACAGAGCCTAAAATGTGATCTTGTTAATCCATACCAAAAATCATACAAAGAAAAATACAAGGTTTGTGCCCTAGGGTTAAAGTATTTTTTCAATAAGGGCTCAGGGGATTTTCTATGACCAAGGGCAATGATCCAATGTTTATAAAATGCTCCTATAATGGTCCTCCTCATAGATATATCTTTTGTGCATCATACCTACCCTAGAGGTCTTCCATATCTATTTGTTCATGAACTGCATGATTAGGGTTTAGCTTAAAAACCTCTTTGATTAATTCTAGTGAAACCCTAAATAGATGATCACACACATGATTCTTTACAATCTTGGTAATTGGATCATACCTTTTTGCCATTATTGCTAGTAGATCATCATCAAACATTACTCCTAGAATAATCAATTTTCCTATACTAAATTTCCACACATTGTTTACTGGAGTATCTAAATTTCTCTCTACAAACCATTTCCAGAAAAGCCCTAATCCTCCAACAGAAACTTATGCATCCCTTAACTAGTTTGCTTTATCATAGAAATTCTCACTGACGAGTAACCTAGGGCTTTTTAGAATAAATTCTCTTCCCCTAGCTAATTCATTCATTGATTGTGACATTTATTCCAGAAAATCATCATGAACTACCCTCTTCAGGTAATCTACTTTTCTCAAAAAATCCTTATGTGGAGGCATTTTTGAAATTAACCCTAATGCAATTACAATTGCTCAATTGTTTAGAAGTTTAGATGACTTACCTACTTTTTCTTGCTTTCTCCTCTTTGTAAATCACTCTGCAATGTGTTGAAAACCTTGTAAACTCTTGCCCTTAGCTCTAGAAATCATTGCACTGTGAAAATTTTGTAATATTTTTACTCAATAATGGAGAATTGGGAATTTTATTGTAGCATTAAGCTCACATAAGACATTGATAAAATTAAATGCTTCAATTGTCAGATTTTGCATTGCATTGTGAAGTTTGAAACTTAACCGTTGATCATGAAGAATTAGATGACTTGATTTAAACTTTAAAGGGCTATATTAATCATTTAAAAAAAAAATCATGTGTCATCAGGGTGCATTCCCTCATTTCATAATATTTGATCATTGTCACAAAGCGGTGAAGTGTTGGTTGTCCTTCTATCTTCATAAATTTGGCTTCAAAATCATGAGCCCACTAGTACAATCACTTTCTAGCTTAGTAGACACATAATCATCCTACCAATCATCATGTACCATGTCAATACGCTTTTCCACCCTAGCATGACTAGGCAACCCTCTAAGTAACTGACCCCTCTTGTCCACATGGCAAGCATGAACTTCCCCGCATTAGTTAAAGTTCATTCATTTTCATGTTGTGGGGATGCATGTTCTATTGATTTTCCCAAGATCAACAATGCACACATATCCTGCCTTTTATGAATCAGTCAACAAAAGCAACCAATTGAATGATGTATTTTATCCAGTGTGTTTGACAATTGCCAACTAATGATCATACTATCTCCTTTTTCAAACTGGGGGCTCATGACCTCATCCAAGAATTGGGTGCTTTACTAGTTAAACTTCGCACATCTCCATGAAGTGGTAATACACCTACCATAGATCTTCCCAAGATCAACAGTGCAATGTTATAGTACCAAAAGATGACCCCAATGCTCAGCTCGACCAATGAAATTGTTTGAAATCCTCAACGTGCTCTGAGAACATTCTGACACCTCCATTTCTTTGTGGCACATTAAAAGGCTATCATCATCAAAAGCTATGTGGCAAGCAGGTGCTTGCCCACATTTCATAAAGGTTGAGCAACTTCATATTGTGGGAAAATATTGTTCGTTGATCTTTAAAAGATTGATGATTATCAAACATAAACCTTGTAGTGGTTAAAATACCTTGAGAAAATATTAAGGAGATAACAAAGGCAAAACCATAGTTTTAAAAAAAGGTTTGCAACAAAGGATAATTAAATTTTGGAAAATTAACTTAAAAATAAATATGGGAAAATGTAAGAGATAAAACCTTAGGGGAACAAGCTTCCTGTGCCAAATTTTAAAACACCATTTTCTAAAATTTAAATAAAACTAGGGCACATAACAAGGGTATCATGAATTTTTTAATAATTTTATCTAGGGTTTAGCACACCTCAAAAAATTTAGACTTAGGACTATTGGACTTTCACTATGAGTGTAGCAAAATTAAACTTGATGAAAAACTAGGGCAACAATGGTTTTGTTTGGGGATGATAAATGTGTAAAATTCATACGAGGGCTTAGAATCTCTATAAGAAGAGACCACAAACTTGATCATTTTATTAATTGAAAACTTTGAGAGAGAAACAACACAGGAAAAGACTATACAAAGGCTATGCAAGAATATACAGAAGCAACCCTAAACTACTATTCATGGAAAAACAAGTATTTTCAGCAAAATACCTCTTCAAGAACTATCCATGAACTGGCAATTCAAGAATATTGCCTAATAAATCTTTCAAGATATAAGAATCTTTTCCCCATGTAGCTTCCAGTAGATAGGGACCTAGCCATATTGGATCAAATTTTCCATGCTTTCCCTTATTCTTAATCCTAGCATTCCACATGAGAACTAAGTCTTCAATTTCATACTTCTTATTCACTATCTTTCTATCATAAAGTGTTTTGATTTGTAACTACAATTTTGCATTTTTGATAGAAGCTTCCTTTTTGGTCTCAATTAGCCCTACCAATTCATCCATCCTCTCCTATATATCATCAATGATATCCTCATTATACATCTGGATGTAATTATGTAGGCCTACTATATTGTTCTAGGGCATTCTTGCCTTGATTCCATACACAATATCAAAGGGTGATAGACCTATTGCTTTAGTTATTGTTACCATGTCAGCCCATATTACCAACTATACTTTAGAATCCCATGCTTTTTTATTATCATCAAAAGTTTTCTTTATGACTTTTAACAAGCTCTTGTTTGTAGATTCAGCTTGTCCATTTCCTTGTAGGTGATAAGGGGAAGATGTTGACCTTGTTATACCATATTTATCATAGGACTTTATGAACTCCTTTGACATAAAAAACATTGCATTGTCAGTTACAATCTTCTGTGGACTTCCAAACCTTGAAGTGATATTATTCAAAAGGAAATATTCACCACTTTGCTAGTGGCATTCCTTGTAGGAATAGCTTCTACCCATTTTGTAAAATAGTCATTGGCTACCATAATCCATGAATAACCAATGCTTAATTTGAGAAAAATCTCACCTATAAAATCTATACCCCATTTTTGGAAAGGTTCCTAGACTTCATCTAGTTTTAAAGGGGTATTGCCAAAGAATTTTAGATTACCTGCAAATCTCTGACAAGCATCACGTTTTCTAACTATTACCCAAGCATATTTGAAAAGAGAAGGCCACCCAAATCCAACTTTCATCACTTTATGGGAAGTAGTTTTAGCCATAGAGTGTCCTCCACATATTCCTACATGCATCTCATGCAATATCTCCTTGGATTTCTCTTGGTTAATACATTTCAGTTAGACTCCTTCAAAATTCCTCCACCATAAAGTGTTTCTAACAATAATGTACCTAATGGCCTATAACTTTATGCTTCTTTTCTCATTATCTATCACATGAGATGGAGCCTCCATGTGCTACAAGTAGTATATGACATTGGTATAACATTCATAGTGATCCATATCACATAACCCTAATCTTAAGTCATCTTCTACAACATTTATTTGATTTGCATATAGGTTTGATTGGGCCATGAGCTTTTCTAGTCCCTAACCTCTTACTAATTTAGTGATCTAGATATCAATGATAAACTCCTGAATCCTATTGATCCATCTGCATCTTCTACTAGACACTTCCTATTGAGAGAATATATCATTTACAACAACACTTGGTACATATGATATTACAATAGTACCTACAATATAACACCTGAAGGCTTTGACTACTTTTATACATAAGCTTGTTTCTCCTTTATCTCATACTTTAATTCAATAGGCTGAAGGGATTTACTAAAAAATGCAATAGGTTGTTCATACCCTTCTTTATTTTTCTATAGTAGAACTACTACCACAGTATGAAAAGATGTAAAATAAAATATGTGCATTTATTTTGTGTAATCAAGAGTCCTAAAGGCTAGAGCATTTTTTATACCTATTTTAATGTCTTGAAAGGCTTCTGAAGGTTCACCATCCCAATTGATAACAACTTCCTTTTTGAGCATCTTAGATATTAGTCTACTAATTTCAACAAAATTTTTGACAAATCTCCTCAAAAAGTTTACTTTCCCAAAGAATGATTGTATTCCTTTTACATTCTTTGGGTTAAGAAGTTTATTAATGGTAGATACTCTTTTAGGATCTATCTTCACACCATCCTTTGACATTATATGACCTAAAAATCTCCCTCATGTTACTCCAAATGTACACTTCTTTGGGTTCAAGGATACTCCATATTCTAAGGCTTTAATGGAAATCTTTTCTAGATGTTTACAATGGCCCTTAGCCTTCTTGGAATATGTTGTGAGGTCATTTTTATACACTACCATAAACTTGTTAATATAATCATGAAAGGCTACATCCATAGCCCTCTAAAAAGTTGCCCCTACATTAATTAACCCAAATGGCATTCTCACATATACATAAGTACCCCATGGAGTTGTAAAAGTTATCTTAAATTGTTCCTTTTCATTTATAAGGACTTGATTGTAATCTAAGAATTCATCCAACATAGACATCAATTCAAAACTAGTCACTTGTTGCAGCATGGCTTCCATGTTTGGTAATACATAATTGTCTTTCAAGGAAGCAATATTCAAGTTCCTAAAGTCCACGCATAGCCTTATGTCTCCATTATTATTTCTAATAGGCACCAAGTTTGACACCCAAGTGAAATGCATAATTGGTTTAATTATTCCCCCATCCCTCAACTTCATTAATTCTTCTTGCATTTTAGGAGCTAAGGTGGGATTTATTGGTCTTTTCTTTTGTCTAAAAGGTTTAACATTTTCTTTGATTTGTATGACATGCTAGAATAAATCTTCTCTATAAGCCTTAAGGTCATCATAAGACCATGCAAAAATATGTCTATACTTTCTTAGAAAATTAATTAGAGGCTTTATGATTTCAGTTGATAGGTTTTGACCAATATAAACTTTGTTTGGGGCTTTAGAAGTACCAAGGTTTATCTCTTCCAATTCTTGGAGTTTATGATCTCTAATTCTAGACTTCAACCTATCTTGGTTATCAAACATGTTTTCCAAAACCACTAACCCTTTAGGTACTTTATTGGTTTTCAATTGTAAATTTTCTTGGCCAAAAACTATCTCTTTGACATCTATTTTTTCAATTAAGGTACTACAATCTAATTCGTGGCCATGATATTTATCCTCACTTGAAAAGAAATTTAAATATCTCTATCATCTTCAAAGACTTGCCAATGTTCTATATTATTAGGTATTGAAGGCCAATTTTGTACCTCAATCTATGAAATCCCAGCAAATGATACATCTATTGGTTTAATAGCTACATTTTCTAGCAAAACAACCATCTTATTTTGATTCCTTTCCATCCAAGAAATACCAAATGCATCAAATAACTCAATTTGATCCCATACAACATTTTTATACTGCTTCAATCTCTTATTTTTTGATGCATAGGTTTCTCTAACTTGGGAGACCACTAATTCAGAGTCACCAATGACATGTAATTTCTTGATTCTATGATGGGTTGTAACTCTTAATATCTACTATCTTATTAGTGCATGAAAAGTTCAAAGTGAATGAATATCTAAAAGTATTATTTTTGAGAAACACAAAAACTACTCCTGCCCCTGAACCTTCTTTAGAGCTTCCCCTATCAAAATACATGGTCCACTAAATCTGTGAATCTATAGAACATTCAACCTCATGTGCAATAATAGCTAGAAGTTTCTCAACTTCTTGGATAATCAATTTTTCCCTAAATGCATTTACACTAGTATCTAGAAAGCAAGTTTAATTCTTATCAAATTCATCTCCCAAAATATGATTGACCCTTAGCTCCTTGTCTACCCTAATAGCCTTATCACCTATATGGAAAGTAACATAGGATAAGTCACATTGTAAGCTACCTCCCATAGTGGCACTCCATTTTTTGGATAGCAACATTCCATAATGTGGAGGAATATCAACTACAAGGACTAACATTGTCATTTCTACATCAAGGTATGTAGCTAGTTTGAAAGGTAATGCAGTGATAGTACCTATGATAGGCACTTATCTAGCATCCATATCTCTACATCTGCCTTGTTTGGTGTCTACTTTCAAACCTAGGGCTTCCATGACTTTAAAAGGCATAATGGTACTAGAGGCTCTAAGTCTATCATGTAATTCTTAAGAGTTTTCCCTTTTATAATTAATCTAAGGAAAAATGGGTCAATATCATGTAAATAAGCCACAGATGAATCATCTACGAATATTTGAGGGATTTGGGACACAATGTCACTATCTTCAACTACCATTGGGATTTTTTGTATCACACTTTGCTTAGCAGTATTACTAATGTTACCTATCCCACCCAACCATGATAAAGCTTTGTTCTTATGTTCATCAATCCTAAACAATTCAGATAAAGGTGCTTTGATAGTTATTTGGGACAACATAGATATCATGTCAATTGGTTGAGACACAATAAGTTTTACAAGCATACCTAGAGTTGAATTATTTTGAACAAAAGACACTATTATTTTCTTAGCAACATCAGATCCTAACTTCTTTTCTTGCACACTTATCTTAACTATTTCATTTGTCTAAAATTGGACCTTCTTTTTGAGCTCCCATTTGTTGACCTTACTATCTTTAACCTTTTTTGTCTTTGCATTATTTTTCTTACTATCATCCTTCATCTTATGAGTAATATCCTTTATGAAGATACTAGAAGGTTTACCAATCTCACTACCAATTGTCCTGCTTCTCAAGTTGTAATTACTATGAACTTGAGAAATCATTTATACAGTAATTCTATCAATCTTCTCTTTAGAAGACATTCTCAAATTTATATGACCAACATCAGAAGATGTAACACATACCTTATCTTCATCATAATTTTCATCATCTGAGAATACTTGCTGATGGTGTAATTGATAGACAATTGTTTGATCATTAATGTCATTTTCATGCTTTTCTAGATCAAAATCTTCATAATCATCACACATATTGACCATGTTATAACTTACATCATCATGATTATTTTCTTCTTCCTCCTCTTCATTTTGCACATTTTGATCTGTAGCAAATGATTGAGCAACCGCACAGTAATCTAAGGAATGAGGTGGTTGCAATATGATGCACTATGACACATCATCATTCATGTTAATAGAATTCCTTTGCAAAGGATCTGGGGTACCCTTGTCTTTCACATTTTGAGTTTGATTAGGAATAGGTTTACCATCTTTCCATTGGGTAGTATATGGGTAGTTTTGCATTCTTGGTTACCTATTGAAATGATTGTTATTTATTAGGGCCTTTTCACCAATATTTGACTTATGTGTATTGAAAGTTGGTGGATTCATATTTTTTAATAAGTCCAACACTTGACCTATTATGGCCTCCTCAAGCTTCCTTCCTATAGGATATTTATCATTATCTTTCTTATTGTTCTTGGGATTGAATAACTTTGAATCATCTCTCCTTCCTAGCTTACCAGATGGATTTCTATTGTTTTCAATATTCACTGCTACCTTGTAAGCTTCCCTTAAAGTTTTGGGATCTTTATCTCTCAACTAATAATCCATTTTACTATCAAAGGAATTGAAATATGTTGTAAGGCACACATCCTTATTCAATCTCATGAACTAAAATAGCTTGTGCATTCCCTGCTGAAACCTTACATTAAAATCAAAGGTAGATTCATTAGGATTCTTCTTGATGTTCTTGAAATCATCAACATAAAGCCAACATTAGTGTTATCTAGTAGTCTTCTAAACCAATCCCTTGCATCTTTAGTTAACAAGTGTACAAACAATTTCATCACTACATCCTCATGTTCTACTTCAAAATCATTTAACATGTCCATGAAAATTCTCAAATGTTCCTCACCAATAACAACATTATTTCCTGAAAATTTCACAACTTTGTCTCTTAAATCAAATGATATTGGGTATGGGAAACCAGGAATACCTGAGAATGATATATATCTATACTTTTCCATGTATATAGGCTTCTTCTGAAAACCAATAGCATTTGGTGTGCTTGCTATATTGGTCTGGTTATGAACAACATTTTGAGACTGTTGTATTTGAATAGTAGGAATATGGGTACTAGTGGTGGATGATGAAGAAAGGGAAGATTGAGACATATTTTGGTTAGAGGCTACTAGTCCACAAGTAGGTACATAAGTCATGGCTTGGGTGGATAAATTAGGCCATGAAGCTCTTGATAAATTAAATCTTTCTCCTAGTTTTTTATGCTTGGGCTTCATTTTCAACCTTCTCAATCTCTTTTTCTAGGTCCTCCTTCTCCTTTCTAGCCTTTTCTAGATCCAAATCCAATTTGGACATAGGAGGGTTTATAGATTTACTTGGTACAACTTGAGGTTCATTTATTTGGATTCCTACAACCTTACCTTTCACTTTATCAGCAGTTTTCATAACAAGTTCTACATGGTCTATCCTAATAGGCTTGTAGGGTTGAACTTGAGATATGACAAGTTCTTTTCTTTGGCTAATGAGTTTTTCTTGTTCTAGAACCTTGGCTCTCAAGTTATCTATATCCCCAAAAACATCAGCATGGAGAAAAAAAGTTCTTTCTTCCACCTTTTTATTCTGCTCTTTTAGGGTAGCCATATTTCTGAGAAAATTATCCCTTTGAATAAGAGCATTCAAGGTGGCTTGATCTCTTTCTTTCTCCAATTGAGCATGTTTGGCTTCCTCTTCTGCAACTAATTTCTTTAGAAGTCCTATATCTGAGTAAACTTCCTTTGGATCTATAGAAGTTTCTTCTAAATCAACAGGGTCATCAGAATCTATAAGGTTTGTTTCCACATATGGAACTGCTATAGGATTAAAAGGATCATCCACGAAATTCTTATATCTCATCATGTGATTCATCTAATCTACTATATCTAGTCTATGCAGTGTATCTCTTATTGAGGAAACATTCTTGTCATGGTAAATTTGTTTTTCTTGTACTAGGGTACTAAACATCCCTCCTAAGAGTCTTGTGGTTTCTAATTTAGAGCTTAATGAAGAAGATTCTCTCCCTACCACAAGCTAGTATTGAGAATTTACTAATACACTACCCCTTGGCTTCCAGGTAGAATTTACATCTGCTTTCTTTTTGTTTTGGTTCTTCCTACCACCTTGAGGTAAATCAATATGCAATGGTATTTTAGGATTGGCCCTTGTATAAGCTCATGTACTTTTTCTCTTGTCTTCCATTTATGGAAATTACTAGTCAACAAGCACTAGTTTTCAAAACCTTGACTAATTTGCCACTCTATTCTAGGGAAAATATAACATGAAAAGCTTTGACTTAGAGAAAAAACATAGGATAATATGAAAAATATTGACATACAAAAGAACCAATCACAAATAACATAGGACTACAACTCTTGCTTAATAGATAAGACAATTTTGTAAAGTCAGTATACGTTAGTCTACACCTAGGGTACTAGGACTGTCTCCCTTTTTTTTTTAATTCTCAAGATTTTTCATTGGAAAAGTACAATATAACCATGATCAATTACCAAAAGAATTTGACAAACATGTATACAGACAAGACCAAAGAAACTGCAATACTTTTTCACACATAAGCATGTGTTGAACAACTCCCTAGTGGAGTCGCCATTTTTTTGGTGTTTTTACACTACCAAGTAATAAAGATACCTGATACCAAGAAAATGAAGATCAAAATAACCTAAGGATTAGTTACTTCCAATAAACAGTTAAATGCTCTTCAGATCTGGACCCAACTTCAATAAAATCATAACAAATTTTCTACTCTTTTGGCTCTACAAAACCAAGGCGGGTGCACTTGAGGGATAAAAGGATTCACAACTTGATACTACATTCACATTTAATTCATTCCATGACATTTTATAACAATATTCATCCCCTATAGAAAATTGGTCACAATTCTTCTTAGATCTACAGATAATTCTAGGCAATAATAGCTAACTAAGACTCAAAGGTAAAATATAGACAAGTGTTGACCAGCTATGATATTCTTCATACATCTAAAGTAAATTGATATTTATTTTTAGATATTTACTTGACATCTATCTATGATATTTTCATATGCTAACTAAAATAGTTGATCAATGGCTCACCCATTGAGGTTTAGAGTCTATCCAATTTCTTGACCTAATTGGTTGCATTACAATCAATATCATCAGCAATTCTCCTAAAAACTCATTCTTACATAAATCCTTCTTACTTCCTGGAGATCCTATCACATTCACTACAGCATTTACTCAATTCATTGAATCAAAAGAAATAACAAATTGACATGCAACTTATCCTAGTTGCATTAAACTGAACAAGCTTTGCTCATACAATCTCAAAATAACCAGCCAATAAAGATGGATACAAGATTTAGAGAGAAAAGATATGGAGATAGTTCATCTTTGTATTAATTCTCTTTGAAAATTATGTGACATTGAATAATACTCAAAACAAGTCAAAATAAGACACCATGATCATAGACAATTAATGTATTCTCAAAAATTACAGAGAAAATACATCAAAGAGCTGACATCAAGGACATTGGACTGAAAATAAACTAGCAAAACTAAAAGATATATAAATAAAACTAGACCCTTTCTCTAGCATTGGAATCTCACTTATATAATGTGAGATTCAACAAGCTTCAAGCATAAAGAAACTAATAGTTGTCCTTAAGACAGAAAAATATTTACAATGTTACTGCCATAAAAGACAAAAAATAGTGCAACAAAAAAACTTTACAAAATATTCTCTTGTGGGGACCACTTTCTACTACACTTTCATTGCTAAGAAGTTCATGATTGCTCTCAAGGTTGTTGGCATTCCTTGGATGGTGTAACTAATGAAGTTACACATGCTGGACCTTATTCAGATATTTGTAGAGTTACTTTAACTCAAGACTCTCCATCCATGTCATCATGCACAGTTAAAATAACAAACACATCTAATTTTCTTGTTGCCATGTCATCAATTTGGACCACTATGCTTGTTACTACAGTTGGTTGTTCTTCTTTTTCTTCTTCTACTTGAATTGATGTATTGGTTGCTTGCATCTCATCTTGGCCCATTTCCTCATCAACAGTCTCTTCAGTTACTAACTGCTTTGAGTGCACAAAAATCTTCCATCCATTTATTAAAAATTGTACCATTTGGCCAATCAAAACTTAGAACCTCTCATTGTTTCTTGATCACAAAGTCTCCTAGCTTATTAATTTCAACAAAATCTTCTCTAATAGAGTTATAAAACAATTGCTCTTTAACAACTTCTTCAGTTGTCATTTCCCATAGCAAATGCCCTTTTTCACTTATGACTCCATTTGTTTTGTGGCATAATAAATCATCTAATTCTTTGCCCCATTCCTCCTCTTCTTTTAGTTTATCTACTTTTTTAAGTGTGTGGGGAAAGAGCTCAAAATTCTCAGCAAGATATTTTGAAAAAAAAAATTATCTTCTTTTATACTGCAACTCTTTTTTCATCAAAATCAAATAAATCATTTGCCACATCAAAGATTTTTTCTATATGTGGACAAGATAGATTAATGTCTAAAATCATCAAAAGGGTGACATCCTTATCCTTGCTACCCCATTTACTCATGATGGGTTTTAAAGCATTTTCACCACTCTTTATTTCATCACACATGTCCATTATTTTTAACAATTGTTCATGAAATAATCAATCTTATCTACCAAATATAAGACTGTTCTCTTGACTTTATCTTCATATAAGTCATTTAATTCCATATACAAGGCCCAAAGTTTATTCTTTTCTTCTTCAATCTCCTCAGTAGTATAAAATTCTTGCCTTTGTAGACTATCAGGTAATTCTACTAAGGGAGTTGACTTGAATGGCTCAATCGAGGGTCAAGGATAAGTAATTCAGAGCTAGCTTGATTCTCTCACTTTTCTCTTTCCTAGTTGCTTGTCCATTTGGGCTACCCGAGCCTCTAATTGATGTATCATTTTTCCTCTCTCCTCATATGCTTTCAATATTTCTTCAAACTTTGCATTGAGCTCCAAGAATTTTTTTTATCCTTTTCAGCAACAACAACCCCAAAGTCCATCATCTCCCTAGTCATTTTGGATACTTTTTCACTGTCTACATCCTGTGCTCTATAAACCATGAGGCTACCTATATGCTCAGCACTTGAAATTTCCTGTATCCTAGTTTTGTCCCTTTTTTCAATGGAACATATCACTAATGCCTGGTGATTATTGCTATATTTCAATCCTTTGTGTGCCTGTAGGATTGCTTCCTCAGTTTTAAACTAAGTGTCTTTTGCTTTCCTAACAAAATCAAATATCATAGCAATGGCTATGTCCTAGTCAAGCAGATTAAAATTGTTGAGTCCTTTAATAGTTTCTGTTGGAAATATTCAAGATATGAAAAAGTACTACGAGGGGAGGAGTGAATCAGTAACTTAAAAAAATTCCTTTAAATTTACCACACTCCATCTATGCTACTACATACATTAGTACTGAAAGATTAAAACATTCATCACACAAAAGAACACAATATTTTGGTGACCTAGAAACCTTCCAAATAGAAAGTAAGACTGGGGTGGGGATGATACCCACAAAGCTTCAATACTACAGTGTAAAGTTAGCCTGTTAAGGCTTACATTGACCACTTCCGGTGATCTAGCCTATTAGGAGCACAAAGGACTACTAGGTCCACCTTGTTAGAGGATTTACAAACATACAATGAAGTATGCACTCGATTAAGAGATTTATACAAAGATTGTTAAGTCTACCCTGTTAAAGGATTTAGAAACTAATTCACCTATTAAGATGAAGTAGTGGATCTACTTAAAATTGATAGCTGATAAGATACTTTATGCATTGATCACCTTATGTGATGGATATAACTTTTCTGCCTTTGTATTGACCTTTTTGTATTTCTTGTACTGCTGTTCATAATCCTTCGCATGTACTTCAAAATATTTCACATTACTTCACTATTGCTTAATACACACTGATATCTTACAATACACCTTATATATATACCTTTCAAATTCACAAAACTACAAGGTCGGCCAAAACACAAGTGAACAACATATTACAAAGTTGGCCCAATAGTAAATAACTTGGGTTTACTGAACTGACTCGGTGACCTTCTGATACTCAGTTTCCACTGCATTACTCAGCATCATCATGCACTCAGTAGAAGTGAAGGCTCAGTCCATACTAATCACTTGATATAGTTCTGAACTCGGTAACCATTGGTGACTCTGTAGATGTAGTGTCACTGGGTAGATACTGCACACTAAGTTTATCTTGCTTCACTCGATAAACACTACTTATTTCAATACTTAATTTATACTGAATCTTCATGACACAAACTTACTGCTCAGTAGACACTATGAAGCATGGTAGACACTGAGAAGCTCAGTAGACACTACTAGTCTTCACATTTCCTGTATTCACTCGGTAGCTCCAAGAATGCTCAGTGTGAATTGCTTAACTGCTAGGCTTACAACGTAACCATTGAATGCTTGGTATAAACTATAGAATGATTGATGAGCTCAGTAAGCATCCAGAATCGAATAATTGTTGTCACTAATGAAAAATACAATATAATGCCAACAATCTCCCCCTTTGACATTAGTGACAAAAACACTTATGAGCCAAAACTTATGTTCACTGACATTCTGATTTTGATTTTTCAAAATTGATCTTTGTAAAGCTATTATATCTACATATCTTACATATCTCCCCCATACATATGGCATAATATACACATAGCTTATATATATATATATATATATATATATATATATATATATATATATATATATATATATATATATATATATATATATATATCAATTTTATTTCTTTTGTTATTTCTCCACAAGTCTCTTTTACTCCCTTTGTTCATCTCATACTCCCACTTTTTGACAATAATGCCAAAGAGTATATATAATAAATTCAAATAGAGACACTAAAGTGTGAGAGAAATTTGGAGTGTACCTTGAGAATAAGAGACAATGTCTTATCCCATTTTTCTTGCAAAATTTTGTAGGTGGAGAGTGCCACTTGAACTTCTGTAGAAAGTTCAATCATATGATCTGCTATTGAAAAATTGTTGTCTTGGATCAATGCTTTTGAATCAGCAATATGTGTCTGCATTTGGTCCATAACTAGAAGGATCATATTATGGATGTTAATTAGTGTAGACCTAATCCTAGATTCCTCTCTAAGTAGCTATGCCTGTATTTCTGACAAAAATTTCACCTTCATGTGATGTGATGAGTTTAAACTAGGGTCAAGCTATAACTTTTGAGCACTAGCCTTCATGTCCACATCAATCTTATTCAATTTTTCTTTAACATCCTTGGTATACTTGGTAACATCACAAAGCTTTCCAAAAAGCAATGTTACATTTGTAAAGGATTATTCAAGGTTGCTCAAAATTGTGGATAATTCTACTTGCTTTACTGTAATGTACTGAGCAATATGCTCAAGCACCTTATTGTCAAATTTCTTCTCTGCCTTTTCAATGAGCTTTTCTTGGCTAGAGGTATCCTCATTGAACTTATTTATAGCCTCTTCTAATTGTAACAAATTTTTTTGAGATGGATCGACATCAACACCTATAGCTTTAGTAATTGTGTTTTTGGCATTATCGATTATTGTGAATTCTTTGTCCCTCTCTTCTCTTAGCTACTTCTACCTTTCTTTTTGCCCTAAAAGCTGACTAACCAATCTCATTTTGTTGGCTGAGGCAGTGTCCAAATCTATCTTGGAGATAATAATCTCTTTATCCAGGTTTATATCTTCATCAATTTCCTTACCAGTAAGCAGAATTTTTAGAGGAGTCTTTGGTTTTACTTCAGTGCTTACTTCCTTAGATTTAGAAATAGACACAATAGTTGATATAGATGGACTAGCAGAAAAAACTTGAATTGGTCCAACTAGACAAAAATTGTGAGAATTACCAATTGTATCCAAATTGATATGCTTCCCAAAAATGATGTACCAATAGATAATGTACAGGTTGGAATATTTACAATTGATGAACTAACAAAAATTGGTGTAGTTAGAGCTGTGGTAGACAAAATTGTAGAATGAATTGGCATACTTACTGTACATGGTGCAGAAGAAGTTGACATAGTTGTAGAACTGACAGTTGTGCACATTGCTATGGTGGATTGCTCGAGTGCTGATGAAGAGGGTTGCAACTCAGTAGATGAAGTAACTGATACTTCTATTGAAGATACTTGGAGCTGTGAGGTGGTAGGAGTAGATGATGTTTCTGATGTGGATGCAATCAATCCTACTAAAGCTAACTCCAACCCTGATGATGTTGACAGCTTAGGTGGAGAGTGAGGAAGGGAAGAAATGACTTCTGTTGCAATCTTCATTGGATCATCTTCTTCATCCACTTCCTCCTTGTCTTCCTCTTCAACTTCTTCCCCTTTCTCTTCATCATCAGCCCTTAGTGCTTGATAATCTTCAACATCAATAGTAGCACATGGAGTTTTGTCATCTTCTTCATCATCACTATCACCATCATCATCCTTGATCTCAGCTGGATCATCACTAAGATTATGTAGATGATAGATATTCTTCCACATGTTTTTTGAATCTCTTACAACATGCTCAATTTCCTTAATCAAACATGTGTGAAATTTGATCATCATTTTACCTTGATTATTCATCATGGCTACCTTTACTTCTACCTCAGTGAGATTTGGCTATAGTTTCTTCAAGGATTGTTCATAGATGTCCTTGGCTATCTGTGTGGCTAACTCCCACCTCGGTTGCAATCTTACTAACAATTCTTTTGAGATCTGAGGAGGAATCTGGTCTAGGGAATACTTCCACTTTCCCATTTTGGTGAGTACTAGTTCCTCAATCTGCATCTTCTCAGCATCAGTTATGGTTTCAAACTTTAAAGCCTTGAAGTTTGCCATGCTAGCTCCTTCTTCCATTTGTTTCAGCCTTTCTTGGAAGGTAAGTTGGGGCTTGTTGAATATTACTTCACCTTTATCTTTTCCTTTGCCTCTCCTAGTGAAAATAGCTATGGAGACCTTTGGAGGTTTAGTAATGATAACCCTCCCTTTCTTCTTAGCTAGCTCTGCCTCCTTTTCTGATTCTTTCTCTTCATCTTCTTACTCTTGATCCTCTTCTTGATCCTCTCCTTTTCCCTCAGTAAGCATTAAGGGACTAGTTCCAGTTTTCATCTTAACAATCTTCATCTTGCCTTTTGTTGATTGCTTGAGGTAGCTTAATTTCCAATTCAATTCTAGCTTTTGCCTCATCATATGTGCCAAAGACTAGTTTCTTGGGATCTACAGGCTCATTTACTAGTGCTTCATTGATGTCCTTGGTTTCATCAATATTGACCTCATAAGGGAGAGGTTTCACCCATGCAAATCGAGGCCTGACTACCTAAATGTATACTCTGTCATAGTCTACCATGAAACATACATCATCTTTATAATCCTCAACAAGTTTAGGAGGAATCTTGAACCTATTGTTCATTCTTTCTTTGAAGTCTTCAAAATAATTGTCCATTATACAATCAAAGTTTACACCCATTTCTGCAATAAACTCATTTATCAGATACACAATGGGAACATCCTTTCTCCATATGACAGAACCTTTGGATCGAAAGAATGTTTTCACAAAAAAGAAGAGACACATTAACAAAGAACCAAATTTGCAGGGAGTATTCTTTGATGACCTGATGCTATCCATATTCTTGTTTAGTTGCTTCAGTAGTAGCTCTGACAGGTCAAATTACAAGTTTTTCTTCACAACTTTGAATGCTAAGTCCACTGCCTCACATGGCACACTGTTTTAATGACTAGAACTATAGATTTTGTCGGAAATTACATGAATTTTGAACCTCAATGCCACATTAATAATGGTGCTAATTTTCAAACCTCTACCACCCCACTCGGCTAGGGTTTTCTTCTAGAGTTCATCCCGAGCTAGAGTTTTGGTGGATTTATCTTTTCTTAGAATGGGAAGGCCAGTAATCTTGTGAATCATCTTTTTGGTGATAAATATAGGCTACTCCAACCATAACTAATCATTGTGTACATGGCTAAGAATATACCTAATCCATTTTATCTAAAAGCTTCTTGGTAGGTGTGATATGTGTGTCAACCCTTTTGTTTCCAAGTGCTTGTGCTTAGGTTTCAATGAGCCATCAACACACATTTCTTCCAAAGAACTATCTATTTCTAGGGTTCCTATCTCTTGAATTGAACACTTAAAATGAGTGCAGATATCATTAATCAGAAGTACCTTTGGTGGAATTTATGATTGCGCGCCATTGGGGTCAAGTTCCTCCACCACTGCTGAAACTATCTTGAAATTTGGTGCTTTCCACTCTACACCCTTGACCAACATCTATGATCCTCATTTTGCCTTGCTACTACTAGTGCTTCTAGATGCCATTGCTGCTCGGTAAGTGATGAAAATTTTTGAACAAATTCCCTAGCTGTAAATTTGCTCAAAATCACTTGGAATCGCTTGACTGCACTTGGAAATCTCTTTGCTCTAAAGACACAGTGAAAAAGAAGTTGAATTCTTCCCTTTTTGATGAAAATTTGCCATTAATGCTAGGTACCATACTAACATAGTGTGTGACGGACTGTTATCCACTGACCTAACTTACAAAGAGTATCAACTTGATAGACAAATCAAATTCCCTTTACTCCTGACCTCGCTTGGTAAGGTCTTTAACCATTTTTCCTCAGTGGAGTCTAATGCAACTTGGCAAAAGATAACCTTTTTGTGATCTTGGTGTATCTGGAATACTAATTGGATCATTTGCATTCCTCATATTCATTGGAACTGCTTATGATTTTCCTACTAAGTACAACTCCAATACATTCTTAGGGATTTAGTTTGAGGGGATGGAGTCACCCACTTATTGAGTGACCTCACTTCCATGATTTGAGCTTATATCCTTAGTAGATTTAGGAATCCATTGCTACTTCATTTGTTTCCTTATGTTGTTAGCCCTTGCTTTCTTTTCATCTTCAACTTTTCCTATATTCATGCAGTTTTTAGCTATATGATCAAGTTTAGTGCATGTGTAACACCTTATAGTAGTTTCCTTTTTTCTTAGGTGATGCCTTGCATAATTTATGACAATGTGTCCATATTCTCCACAATAATGACATCTGCACCAAGTATTGTAGTCCCATCCAAATATTGCCTTTACAAGTTGTTCAGCTAGATTGAATGATTTGGATCTACATTGAGATGCCTTGTGACCATACTTTTTGCATTTGTGACATTTACCTTCAAATTTTGATATCTCCTTGCATTCGTTAGCTTCTTGACCATGCTGATTGTAGTTCTAGAACTTTCCATTGAATTTTGCTTTTCCATTGCTCCAGCATTTGTTTGATGTATGATCAATTTTCTCACAATGATTGCATGAGGTTTTTTATTCTTTTTTGCACCTTACTTGGAAGATTCACCTTGCTCTTCATTGTATCCAAGTCCTACTTTACCTTTTTGCCTATGAAGATTCTGCTCATTTTGTTGATTCAATTGATTCATGTCTTCTTGTGATTTCAACATTCTTTCATTGATTTGTTTTTCAGTATTTAGGTCATTCTTCAATTTTTCAATGATTTACTTTTCACATCTTAGTTCTCTCATTATTCTCTCATTAATTTCCCTTTCATAATTTAGATCACTTCTTATTCTTTCATTTTGTGCTTTGAGAACCTTGATTTCTCCATTTGCTCCAGTGATTTGATCAATGAGGTCTTCATGTTGATTGGATTGATTCTATTCTTCATTGTTTCTTGCCTCCAAGTCTTCATTTTCCTTATTCCTTTGTTCCAAAATTTCACATAGCCTAATTGATTAAATTTATTGTTATATTTTGAGTTTCCTTACTTCTTCTTGTAGAGAGCCATTCCTTGCTAGGAGTTTTTTGATTGCCTCATTAGCTTCATCTGAGCTGCTTGATGGTAAAAAGTCTTCAATCTTTTCTTCAACATACTGATGGTCACCCATTTGTCTTGCAAGTTCCTTTCTTCTTTTCAGGGATTGGGAAAGATGCTCCTTTGCTTCTTTGAGTTGAGCTATGGCCATCTCCAGATCTAGCTTTTCATTTTCAATTGCCTTATCAAGTTTGAATATCTCCATTTGTCCTTAGATCTTTGCCCAAGCTGTCAAACTTTTATCCTGAGAACCACAAAGCTCTAATACCAATTGTTGAAAATATTCAAGATATGACAAGTTACTAAGAGGGGAGGGGTAAATTAGTAACTTTAAAACTTTCCTTTAAATTTACCACACATCCATCTATGCTACTGTATACATTAGCACTGAAAGATAAAAACAATTATCACACAAAAGAACACAATACTTTGGTGACCCAGAAACCTTCCAAATATAAAGTAAAACTGGGGTGGGGATGATACCCACAAAACTTCAATACTATAGTATAAATTTGGCTTGTTAAGGATTACATTGACCACTTCTGGTGATCTAACCTATTAGGAGCAAAAAGGATTGCTAAGTCCACCTTGTTAGAGGATTTAATAACATACAATGAAGTATGCACTTGGTTAAGAGATTTATACAAAGACTATTAAGTCTACCCTATTAAAGGATTTAGAAACTGATTAACCTATTAACATGAAGCAGTGGATCTACTTACAACTGATAGCTGATAAGATCCTTTATGCATTGATCACCTTATGTGATGGATATAATTTTTTTGCCTCTATATTGACCTTGTTGTATTTCTTGTACTGCTACTGATAATCCTTCGTATGTACTTCAAAATATTTCACATTACTTCACTATTACTTAATACACACTGATATCTTACAATAAACCTTACATATATACCTTTCAAATTCACAAAACTACAAGGTCAGCCAAAACACAAGTGAACAACATATTACAAAGTCATTCCAATAGTAAATAACTCAAGTTCACTGAACTGACTTGGTGACCTATTGATACTCGATGTCCACTACATTACTCAGCATCATCATGCACTCGGTAGAAGTGAAGGCTTTTTCCATACTAATCACTCGATGTAGTTTTGAACTTGATAATCGCTAGTGACTCGATAGATACTGCACACTGAGTTTACCTTGCTTCACTCGATAAACACTACTTCTTTCAATGCTCAATTTGTACTAAATCTTCATGACACAAACTTACTACTTGGTAGACACTGTGAAGCATGGTAGACACTAAGAAGCTCGGTAGACACTACTAGTCTTCACATTGCCTATATTCACTTGGTAGCTTCAGGAATGCTTGGTGTGAATTTCTTAATTGCTAGGCTTACAAGGTAACCACTGAATGCTTGGCTATAAACTGTAGATTGAGTGATGAGCTCAGTAAGCATTCATAATCAAATAAGTGTTGTCACTAATGACAAATACAACATAATGCCAATAGTTTCCTTCCCCCTTTAGTTGTTACTTGTACAAATTCCTCCTTGAAGTTAGCTTTAACTTCTTCTTCAATTTTAAAGTCCATTTTACCTGGTTGCTCTTCTTTTATTAATTTACATTTATTCTCAAAATTATCAATGTTTCTTCTCCATAAGAATTGGGCAAAAGCTCTAGACTTCACAAAACTTTCATCATCAATAAACTTTTTGGTAGGTTGTGCTATCATAGGATATATCTCTTTACCTTGATAATCTCCACTAGTAAGCTCAAATGATGGTATATGAGGTTCTTGTTAGAAATAGGGATTACTAAGAGAGAGGGAGGGCGGGGGGTGGGTGTGAATCAGTAATCTACAAACTTTAGTCATGAACTAGATATTATTAATTACTTTAAACCATGCATAACAAAATAATGCTGAATATTAATAGTAATAATGCACAAAGATAACTCATAAAACCATTTTTTTAAACTAGGGAAACCCTGGCCAAGGGGAAACCCCAGTGGGGATGATACCCACTAGATGATATACTGATATATAAGTTCCTTATTAGTGGATGTACCCTATTAGGTGTTAATGAGAAAATTTAGTATAAGTAGTCTCTGTTAGGAGACTTTCAATCCCTATTAGGAGATTCCAACCTTGTTAGGAGTTGTAGGGTAATGTATGGAAGATGAGCCCACTACCTAAACATACAATTTCAACTACAAGAAGAACTCACTACTCAAAAAAGTAATTTACTATTATTTTCCATCCTCCTCTAATCTCTAATCTTCAGCTCAATCTCAGATCACTAGATAGTTCATACAAAACTTTGCATATATCACTTTCACAAAAAAAATTTCACTTCACAGTAATATAAACTCACAAGTTCGTACACTTCATACACCAAGATTCCACATTTCTTATCACAAGAAGTTCCTTACATAAATACCATGCCTTTACATTAAATATTGCTAGGACACCTAAGACCACATTTCACTTTTCCAAGTTAGAGTAAACATCTAGGATGTCGGTCCTAATTCGTTAAGTAATTGTTTTGTAAACGAAACAATTATTTCATGTTGTTTTGTTGTCTTGCTTCAACAAAATATGATTAACTCTGTTTTGTATAGTTTGTAAAAACTTTTAAGGTTATATACATCATCACCAACATGTATACTATCTCCATTTAACTTCGCTTGCTATAATATGGTGTCTGCAACATGTTATAAACAAAACAATACACTGTTGTAAACCAAATCCTATACTTAGACAATTTTCTGATAACCAAACACTAAGTACTTTTATTTCCAAGGTTTCTTGTCAACATCTACATCATGTGTTCCCATTAATGAAAACAATTACATATCACAATTAGCCAGTTGTCAACAATCTCCCCCTTTGGCATTGATGGCAACAAAATTGGGAAAATTGGCTAAGTGAAAAAAACAAACTATCAAAATAAACATTACATCTATTATAAATTTACAACTTTACATATATACTCCCCCTTACAATATACTTCATACTTTGCATGTCTTACTCCTAAAAATCTCAATATTCTACTTTCCAATTTTCTCTCCTTTTACTCTCCCTTTAACATCAATGACAAAGGTCACAAAATGTCAATATTCCATCCAAAAATTGTCAAAACTTTTGTCCTTGCCTTTATGCTGAAATAATCTTCATACAATCATCAAAAATAGTTTTCAAACTCTCCATAACTTTATTCCATGTCTCTTTGGTAGACTTAGCTGATGTGTGAATTGCACATAATGCATATGATGCAGTCTCAATTGCATTGATATCTAAATACAAAAAAAATGTATATGTGTCTGTAACCTTGACACATTCTTCTAGTTGCTTCTTGACAAATGATAACTTTAGAGTAATAGATTCTCTAAAACCAGATGTTCTCTTCAATATCTACTCTTTTTGAAGTTCCAATTTCTTGATCTCATTGTGAACACTTGAAATTTGACTCTCAAAGTCATCAACTTTTCTAGATGAGTGCTAGATCTGGCTGGATAAAGCCTCTAGCCCACTCATCTTTGCCTCTATCTAACTATCAATGTCCTTAGTCAATTTGTATGATAAGGTACACTTAACATACAAAGTTTTCCTTTCTAGCCGACATTTTCAAAGTTCTTTTATGCATGCATCAAGATTGACTAAGTCATTCTTGATATTCTAGCAGATGGTGCTAAACACGTTAGCATCATGGGAAATTTGAGCTTTTTCCTCTACAACATTTAGAAAATTGGTAAACTCTTCATGAAAATACTTTAGCACTACTTGTGCTCTTAGTTCGGGATCTAACTCAGTGTTTTGTATTGTCAAAGTACTGAACAATCTATTAGTCATTTCCATTAATGATCTTTGTAAACTCTTTTCTTTCTTATTCTTCTATAGGAGTTTGGATAAGGATGAAATTAGATTAGTTTGATCATCATCATCAGTGGCCAAACTTGCAAGAGAGAGCAGAGTAGATGAACTAGATGGCTTAGTCTCATCCTCCCTCTATTTCTTTGTTGCTTCCTTAGCTTTCCTCTCTTCCTCTTCTTTCCTTTCCTTTTCTTCTCTTTCTTTCTTCTCTTATGATCTTTTCCTCTCTTCTTCCTCTATTTTCCTTTTCCTTTCTTTTTCTTCATATCTTCTATTATCTTTTCCTTTCTTTATTTTCCTTTCATCCTTAAGCAATTGTTGCTTGGTTTCCTCTATCTTCTACTTTTCAATTTCTAATAGCCTCTTCTCTTCCTCAATTTGTTTCAACTTATCTTCAACATCCTCTATATCAGCTACATTTGGTTTGGAACCACCAAATGGATTGGTATCATCAATGTTAAGAGTAAAATTAGTTTGATCAATCTTAATGGTATCACCACTTACTAATACTTTCGCAGTTCTAGGAGCTAGACGAGTTGTTGTTTGTGATTCTGACAATATCTAACTGATAGTTGTTTTTCTCTCTTTTCTCAACTTATCCTTCTCACCACCCATAAATAAGAATGGCCTCAACTTATTCCTTAAGTATGGTTCGAGGTTATTCAACAATCTCTTAATCTCATCTACATCATCAGTCTTATAGATTTTCCTTAGCATAGACTTCCGAAGTTCAAGGTCTTCTTCCCTTGCTAAAGTCCTCTTCTCTATAAGGTTCACTACTCCTTTTATATCCTTCATACTTAGATCATTCACAATGATATGTCTTACAATAGAGATATCAATTTAATCCTTCTCAAAATTATTATATAGATCATAAAATTTGTTAATCTAAACAAAGTTTCCCTCATTCGCAATCATTGTGTTTATCTTTTCAATCTTTGACTTTCATGGTTCTCGAGCTTTTCCTACTGCTTGTTTAGGTGGAGTCACCTTTTTAGCTTTCTTGGTTTCCTATTCCTCAACTTCTTCATCACTACTAGATTCAATTGTCAACAATGCTTTATGCTTCTTACCAGGTCCTGAAGCCATCTATTTGAGTCTCTTAGTATTTGTTATCACTGCTTCAACCAATTTCTCTGATTTTCTCTTATGCTCACTAGGTTGAACATTAGATACTACTGCATAAGGTATACTCTATCCTAAATTTGTCTCAGCAACTAAAATTGACAAGGGTTGTATATTCAATAAACCTTGTTTCATAGTCTATCTCATAGCCTTAGATTCACTTTTTGTCATTCTGGCCTCAAATAATGCCTTCTTCATACTTGACTCAACCTTCTTGTGAGATGTCTTTTCCAAGGTTGCTTGATACGCATGTGGTGTGATCTCATCAAATGTTCCAAATCTATACTTTACTTTATGTTTCCCAGAATTCAATAACAAATCAATGTAGACAACTACAACATCATCACTTAATTCATACCTCAAAGGATCCAAAAATGTTTCCTAAGGTTCTAGTGCTTAAATGTATGTATAGTCAGTGTCAACTAGAATACATATGTCCTCCTTGAACCTATCCACAATTATAGGTGAGATCCTAAACCTTTGTTTCATCTTATTTTGGAATTTTTTCATAATCAGATTACCACTTTCTAATACCTTGTCTATAGGGTGTCTTCTGCATACTTCTGATATATTTTCCATAGTGCATCTATCACTACTCATTATATCTTTTACTAAGAAGTAGGGAAATCTCTTCATCACATGAAAAAATATGTGATTAATCAATGATTGGAATCTAAACATACCATTATTTGTCCTCTTGATCTTTTCAAGGTTCTCTAAGAGTTGCATTCCCAGAATTTCACTCAAATTCACCCATTCTTTCTCAACACAAATCTTGTAAGTTGCATATATAAATCCTATTGAAAGTTCATCTAACTTAGAATTTGCACAAACTGAATAAGCTATTATTCTACTAAGAAATTTCACATCATCTTGCTTGATGGAGCTAATTACCATAGCCTTCCCATTGTAAACTACCTTACTATAGCTTTCTACTTTCTTCTTAACTAGTTTCTCTTCTATGGGTACACTACCTTGTTTACTAAGACCAGTCACTTCATGAATGAGGTTGATAGAGATGTTTACTACATTATCTTGTATCTATAACTTTCTATCATGTATCCTACTCAGTATAATTTGAGTCCATTCATTTGTATCTAGTTCACAGTAGAAATGATACTTAAACAAGTCCAATTCACTTAAAAGTTCAAATCCAAGCTTCACTATCATGTCATGATTAAAGACCAATTCCATATCCTTATTCATATATTCACTTCCAATTGACTCAAACTTGTAATTAAAATAGTTTTCTACATCTTCCACATAGACTATGTTGTTTGGGGTGATAGACAATGCAAAATTAGGGTTTCTATCACTAAGTTTTATGGAAACTACCTTAAACTTAAGTCTATCCTCATTCTCAACACTATGAACAACTGACATATCCATAATTATTATCAATAATATCCTTTACGAAACAACTATTATGGAAATGATAAAATACATTTTTTTGAAAATAAGGTTTGCTTCAAAATTGCTCTAACAAGTCACTTCTGGATGCTCTTCATTTTGAATGTGTTTGTAATGAAGTAAAATTCAACTATGTACTCCATTTAACCATCAACTTGAAACTTTCATTTATTGTGTACTTCACAAATATGAAAAATCTATTATTTACATTCTACAATCAGATAACTGTCCTGAATCATCTATCCAATCTTGAAATGTCAACTGAAGTTTACTACAGCCTCCTTTCATTATAAAAATCATCCTCAAGACTTCGCATCACAAAATTCTCTGCAAAAATGTACTTTTAATCTTTTGCTACATAATTATCCTTTTCTGTAGTACTAGTAACTCTGAATTTCATCATAACTTGTTTAGATGAGCTCTAAATCATAAGCGAGCTTAGGTACCATCTAAACACAACTAGATACACCCTTTTCCAACTTCTCTACCTCTAATTTAGTCTCTTATTGAAGTTCTCAAATTTTGATGTTGTGAACAAGCTTAATTCAACTTGATTGAATCAAACTCAACAACTGACTTTGATCTTTCTGTCTCATCATCATTTAACTTTTCTTTTGAGATATCTGTTCACAAATGCTTCATCAAGTTCTTCTCAAAGTTTTCTCACAATGTTTCTTTGTTCTTCATTTGTTAGATCCAGAGTCCTTTTTATGGTTCCTTCTATCATACCTTCTATTTCTAAAGTTTCTTCCATTTTTCCTTCTATCTTCGAAGTTTCTATCCATTCTATAGTACTTCATTGTGTTTTTGAAGTTATTGCATAGCTAACATATAGGTGCTTTGCTTCTAGGATATTGTTGATCATTAGGTGCATGACAATTCTAAGCAATGTGTCCTAAGTTATTACACTTATAACACACGATCTATCTTATGTCATCATAAAGTATTCTTTCACTTGATTTCCTTTCATTGGATCTTCTTCTATCTGCAGGGTTAGTGTTTCTAGACATTCTACTATTTCTTCTATCATTTTCATACTTAGGTTTCCTACAATCAATTGCATTATGACCCATACCATGACAATTATGACAATAAAATTCCTTAACATGATTAAATGACTTATTAGTACAATCTCTTTTCATATGACCTATTTCATTACATAAAAAGAACTTACCTCTAAATTCATACCTGGTTTCCTTAGGAGTTTCCACTTGCTTTAGTTCTTCCAAGATTTCAACTTCCTTGTTTTTCTCAATTTCTTTAGGTTTCTCAGAAGATTGACTAGATTCAATGTTATCATAAGATTTGTCTTTTTCTTTTGGATCTAATCTAATCTTAGGTTTCTTTACAAACATGTTAATTAGATAACCAAGACTAGTCTTGTCATAAGAAGGTCTCTGTATTTACATAGAATAATCAAGATTTTCTCTACTATAATAAAGTTTCTCAAGTTGTTGTTTGCACTGTGTCAATTCACCTTTCATAATAGTATTGTACTTATAGAGTTCTTCATGATCTTCTTTCAATGTTTCAAACTCATATTTTTTCTTTGCCAGACTTGCTCTTAGACCTACATTTTTGGTCTTCAAATTAGATTCAACTTTGCTAGGATCATTTCTCAAAGTCAACTTCAGATTTGTAATCTTCAACTCATGCTTCAAGATCTTGTATTGTATCTTCAACTTTCAATAGTCATCATCAATAGTTCCAGATTCAGTAGATTCAAGCTTTGATTTTAGATGTTCAATCTTTTCCTTTAACTGACCAATGTATACTTTGGAGTCTTCATATATGTCCTTCAACTTATTTCTTTCTTTAGTAAGGAGATCAATTTGTTCAATAGCTTCTTCGAGGTTCATCATCAATTCTTCCATATCCATAAGGATCTTACTCAAGTTGTTAAGCCTCTTCAATGTAACTGTGCTTTGATACCAATTGTTAGAAATAGGGATTACTGAGAGAGGAGTGAATCAATAATCTACAAACTTTAGTTGCCAGCCAGATATTATTACTTACTTTAAACTATACATAATAAAGCAATAAAGTAATGTTGAACAATAATAGTAACAATGCACAAAAGTAACTCATAACACCATATTTTGTTAACTAGGGAAACCCTGGCCAAGGGAAAACCCTGGTGGGGATGATACCTGTTGGAATATTCAAATATGGAAAGAATACTTATGACAGGGGGGGTGAATCAGAAGTATTACATTTTAACCAATAAAACTTTTAACTGAAAGTAAATTGCATGCATATAAATACATCAAGTAAACATGAAACTAAGAGATGCATCAACAACTCATAACACTAGAATTTGGTAACCCAAAAACCCTCTAGGAATAAGAATGTAAAAAATGGGGTGGGGATGATACCCACAAAAATTACTATAGCAATATTGTTCAACCACTTCTGATGGTCTGCCCTGTTAAAGGCCTACCCTATTAAAGGCTTTACACTGTATTAATAGTGACCTGGTTAGAGGCTTTACAAATACTTTACATGAAGTGTCACTCTGTTAAAGGATTTAATCGCCTAATTAAAGGATCTTCGAAATAGCTGTTAAGCTAACCTATCACCATAGGATTTTCATTCTAATAAAATTGCTAGAATGTATTAGGTATAATGAACCTGATAGATTACAATCCTTGATTGTTGAATGCAGGCACCTGTTCCACTTTCTCTGATCTTGATCCTTTTGTGATCTGATAACCCTCACTTTTGAAAATAGATTTCCTTGTGCACCCTTGTATGTCCACTCATATATTTTGCAATGAAATTTTTTCTTCCTTATAAAGACATTTTAGGATTTAGGGTTAGGTATGGATCTATGATCCATATTCAATCTCCATTTTTTGCTTATTATTTGCATTTCTTCTATTAGTTGCATGCCTTTATCATTTTTCTTATTGGCTGCATGTAGATTTCATAGGAAAGATAAAAGATTTGATCTCATCATTAAATCCTTTGAGATTTACCTTATGTTGGCTACAAAAACTATTTGCATCATAGTTTGTGCAATTACAAACTCTTATGTTGATATTCTAATTTACTCAGCTCCTGAAGTATTGCTGATACTCGGCACATGTTGTTTCTTGGATAGCTCAGCACCTAAACAAAATTGTATCACTCAACACCTTATGTTACTCAGTACTATTTAACACTCGGCACCTTATGTTTCTCGGTACTTGTTAACACTCGGCACCATGTGTTGCTCGGCACTTGTTAACACTTGGCACCTTATGTTTCTCAACACTTACACTTCACTTGGTATCTGATCTTCACTCGGCATCTAAAAACTACTCGGCACATGAAGATCACTCGACACCTGAAGTCTTTCCTAAGTCGGCATTTGTTGTGGCTCGGCATGCATGGTGTACTCGGCTCCAATATAGAGTAGGTAAGTGTTATTAACACTCAGGTGTCAAAAACCATTATGAGGTTAACAATCTCCCCCTTTGACATGAGTGACAAAAACACTTAACTGACCTTATGAGTACATTTACTAATCTGATTGGTATATACAGAGTTTAAAGAAAACTTGATGAAATTTTTTAATTTACAATATATACCTCAAAAAAAAAATTGTAACTCCCCCTGAGTTGATTGTACCTTATCTGTATATCAAGCTCCTCCTTTGTATCTTTTCTCCCCCATTAATTCATCTCATAATATCTGTATCTCCCCCTATTATATCTCTTTTCTCTCCCTTTTTTTTGACACTTATGTCAAAGAATGTTTAAGGGTTAAGACCATATTTAGCCAAAAATGTGTTGTTTACCTCCATAATCATCCCGAGAGCTACATCCCAATTGTTCAAAGCAATTTCCAGTGACTTGTACTGGATGGCAATCTCGGTAGCAAGATGAATAAATCCTTCTGAAGTAGAAAGATTTGAGTCTTTCTTGAGAATAGTTTCAGCATATACTTGCTCTTTATGGAGTATTTCTAAATGTGGGCTAATGGAGGACTGAGGTATATTAGTTTGGCCTTGATATTAGCCTCATCTGCTGTTAATATGGCTATTTCTTTGTGAGTGTGAAGTGATTGAGCAAAATGCTTGTCACTTTGAGTTGGATCATTTGGTAGTTGCATGCTTGAAATGTTTAAATTTCTTTCCAAGCTCAGTATCTTTTGGCTTGTCTCTTGTGTGAAGTATGAAAAATCACACAACTTTTTGTACAATGAGAATATATTTACAAGTACCTTTTTCACTTTGTCAATGAGCTTTGCTAATTGAACCTGTGAAAGTGCAATTTGACTTGATATTTGTTCATTTACTTTTCCTTGGAATTTTCTCTCTGACCATTCCATAAGTTTTGTATTTTTTTCTAGGTCTTCATTTGTCACCTGGTCAATAATATCTGATAATTGCTCCATGATATGCTTTGACTCATCTGGTGATTGCAAACTGAAGGCATCAATAAAGATGTCCTTAATTTTATATAGTGTTTGCTTTTGTTTATACTCCTTCCTGATTATCTCCTATCTTTTCCTCCTATTCAGTGCTTCCTACACCTCATTGATTTGATCAATGGTTTTTTTTTTTGAGTCATAGCCTGGTATGACTATCTCCTCATCTAATTCAGGGTCTCCATAGTGAAGTACCCTTGCAACTCTAGTAGAGGTAGATCCTGGAGCTGTTATTTGCAATGGTTGATGTGAAGGAGTTCCCGAGGTAGGAAAATCTATTATTGTTTGTATTGCCTCATGTTCTTTAGGGGTTTTCACTATTTCATCCTCCTTCTGTCTACCATGATCAATTATTGTAATTTGTGGAAGTGCACCTTGTGTTTGTGCTGTAGGATCAGATGTAATAGTTTGTCATGTTTGTTCTGTTCCTTTTTCTATAGCTGCACTTGGCTTCTGTCTTGCAGCATCAACTATGCTTGTTGGCATTTGAAATTGACTACTAGTAGTTGTAGAGATGATAGAAGGTGGTTCTTGTGGATTCACCTTATCTTTGATTGTACTTTCTACTAGTTTTTGCAATTCATCCATACTGACCAATACTGGATCTACACATAATATTTCTTATTGGGTAGATTGGTCAAGAATTCTTTTAAGATCTTCTCAGTTAATGGATTGATATTTTGACCAGAAGTATCAAGAACATCAGTAATAGTTACAGTGTCTACAGGTGAGATGGATGCTGGAGGAGGGCTAGGGGGTGGAAATTGTGTGTCTTGCACACTCTGATCTGGTTGTTGCTCTTGCTCAGTTGTTCCCATTATATCCTATTTTTGTGCCTCTTCTTCCTCTCCATCTTTCTTTTCTTTTTCCTTCTTCTCTTCTTCTCTTTTCTTTTGTTCTTCTTCTTTCCTTTCTTCTTCTCTTTTCTTTTGTTCTTCTTCTTTCCTTTCTTCTTCTCTTTTATTTTCTTCATCTTCTTTCCTTTTTCTCCTCTCCTCTATTGGTACAGCAACTTGTTTCTTGTATTCTTCTTCAAGAAAATCTTCAATCTTTTTGTACAAGTTCTTCCATGATTTCATTATTCTTTGAACAATCTCTTCCATCCTATTTTGGAGTATGAAGAATGCCCTGTATTTAGGTGTAAACCTATTATTGTGCCTTTTGACTGCATTCTTTACTTGTTCCTTAGTCAAATCTGACAATACACTTGTTAGAGTTGATTCCCTCATCTCCTTCTCCATTTTCAAACAGAAATGCCATCTATCTTCTACAATTTTTTACAGTTCTTTTGGCAATTGTCCATCTAGTTTAAGTGGAGTGTACTTGAACTGTGCCATCATTCCATAAACCGTTTCTTCTATCTTATTCTTCTCTTCTTTAGTAAATTTATTGAAATCAACTTTATTTAAATTACTTAAGTCACCATTTCCAATCTTTTTACATAAGGTATCAACTGAAGAATGGCTTACCTTTTCAGATTGGTCTTCTTCATCAGTATCAGGTTGAGCCACATATCTTCTTCTTTTCCTCAGCTCTTCCTATATTTCCTTGATTTGTTCCTTCTTTGTAACTTTCTCTTTGGCCTTTTGAGTGGAGGCCCTTGTTGCTGCTCATGTTGTTGGCTTTTGAGGTGATGGTGTGGCAGCTTTCTTTGATTTGGGCTTAGCTGGAGGTTGTTCTATTTCCTTTCTCTTCTTTGGCTCAGCTTTAGTTGGTGCTTCCTTGGCTTCTTCTTCCTCTGCACCTTCCTCCTTGTCTTCTCCAAGACCTTGAGTTAATTCCATTTTCGCTTGTTCTTGCTCATCGTCATCATCACTGTCATCTTCTTCTCC
The DNA here is from genome assembly GCA_028749045.1 of Cupressus sempervirens. Taxonomy (NCBI): domain Eukaryota; kingdom Viridiplantae; phylum Streptophyta; class Pinopsida; order Cupressales; family Cupressaceae; genus Cupressus; species Cupressus sempervirens. Next base: position 831,663,118 of record CM053785.1, on the reverse strand, counting down.
TCCTACTTCTGCCTCAATTTCTTTACCAAATTTCTTCTTAATCTTCTTTAATAATTTGTCTTTCTTCTTCAATGTGGAAGTAGTTTTTAATTCCATGTTTATCTTTGATCTTACCACATCATAAGTGCCAAAATGTGGAGCACTTTTATCTGTTTCTTCTGCCAATAATGCAGTTATTGTTGTAGATACCTCATCAATATTAATTTCATATCCAAATGGCCTTAGCCATCTTACCCTTGGTATCACTGCTTGAATATAGGTAAAATCAATGTCAACTAAGAAACATATATCATTAGTATGTTTTTCCACTAAGAAAACTGGTATCCTTGATCTTTGCTTCATGGATTTCTTGAAATCCTCAAAATAGCTTGTCATCAAGGTATCAAAATTTTCTCCCATTTGTTCTATGTATTCATTGATTTGGGCAATGATGGTTCTGTCATTCCTCCATGCCACTTTGCCAAAAGAAGGAAACTCATTCTGAACATAAAAGAATATGCAAACTAGGATTGCTCCAAATTTTCATTGAGTGCCCTTTGTTCTTCTTATGGCAGCTAGGTTTTCATTGATCTATTGTAGTTGCAGTTCTGCAAGATCATAAGTATGATCTTTTTTCACCAATTTGTAGCCTACATCTACTGCAATACATGGTACACTGTTGAGTCTACTAGATTGGTAGAATTTATGGGCGATGACTCTAACAACAAACTCAACTAGAGGATCCTGTATGGTGTGAATTGTCATTCTTTTTTTGTTCCACTGGGCACCAGTGTTCTTTTCAATAACCTCCTTTGATTCACTTCTCAAAGTTTTGAACCGATCTAGGGTTGGGTATCCTGTTACTCTATGTATGATTTCTTTTGTCAATTTGATGGGAGTATCTTCTAACCACAAATTTCCACCATTAATTTTGCTAAGCACAAGCCTAACCCATTCTGTTTTGAATACGGTGGGAAAGCTCAAAACTCAGGTTAAACCCTTTCTTTCAACAATTTTGAATTCATCTTTCAAGACTCCATCTACGCACAATTTTTCATAAGCTTGTCTTATTTCCATGTCTCTTAGGGCACCTATCTTACAGTTGTAACATTTTCTCACATCTTGGACCATTACAACTTTTGGGGGAATTTGGGAGAGAGCTCTGGCTGGGTCATTTTTATAGGCAACTTTAGGAATGGGTCAAAAATTGGGTTGCTTGACCTCATTTGAAACTAACTGAACTTCAAACGTTTCTTTATCCTCAATTTTCTTCGAACTTGACGCCATTCATGCAAACTAGGGTTTTCACAATAAAAAGATACAAAATTGTGTAGCTCGGCACAAATGAAAATACCTTAAGATCGATGAAAAATGTGTTGAATGAGGTTGTAAACTGCTTGAAATACTGGATTCTTGCTATGACATCGCTCAGCTCTCTTTCTTCTTCTTTTCTCTTTGATCGTGATGAGTAAAACTAATTGAAATCACGATAATATACCCTATTTCCATCGCATTAAATGCTCAACTGCCAACTCGACTTTCGAAGAAATCTTGACCTAACTCAGCTTGTACTATATTTTCACTTTGCTCAGATTCCATTCGAGTTAACCAACTCGGCATTAGTTATCAACTCAATCACTATTAGGAGCTCGGCATGTGTTGGAGTTTAACTCGACATCCAAAGATATTTCAGCAAGAACATTTAGATTTTCTCTTGACATCTTGTTTCATGCAGATTTATACTTAGCATGGCTTCTTTGTCTTGGGACTAATGTGTGATATAACTTTGTATATCAGTCCAGTATACTTCTTATCCTTAGTTTGATGAGGTGTGATCACTTGACCCATTGGGTGAAGTGATCCCTTCGCTTGATGTGTTGCAATCATCTTTCTTTTTCCAAGTCTTATTCATTTGCCCCCTTATCTTTTCGACATTGATATTTTATTTTCCCTTGTTTTCTTCAGTCTTGGGTGTCTTTGATCTTGTAGGACAGTTTCTACTAATATGACCAATTTTCAAACAACTAAAACATGTAGTTTGATTCAACCATCTTTTGTAGTTCCCTCTGAAATGTGTTCTTATGTAGTTTTGTGGTATATGTCCATATTCTTCACAATAATGACAACTATACCTGGTATTGTAATCCCAATGATAATGACTTTCATTCCCTTCTATTTTTGCTGGTTGATTTGATGTCCACATAGGTTTTGACCTACACTCAAATGCCCTATGTCCATACATTTTGCAATTATAACAATGTCCATCAAATCTCTGAGTCCTTGTGACATTGGATCTGCAATTTTGTGTCATATGTCCTTGCATGTTGCACTTGTGACAGAAACTCTTATTTTTGGGTGTGTTTGATTGATTGAATCTTCTACTCCTGCACACATTAGTTGTATGCCCCTTCTTATTACAGTAATGACAAGTGGGATTTGAATTCTTACCTTTGTCACTTCTTTTTTTAGCACTCTTTGATGATTCCCCAACTTCAGTGCTATTGTATCCTAGTCCTGATGTATCATGGGCAGATTTTGGGGATTTCAACAACTGTTCAAAATACTTGATGGCTTCACTTGACTTGTTGAGATTCTCTGCTACCTCTTTTTCTTTGTTCAATTCATTCTGCATCTTTAAAGTAGAGATCTCAATATCTTTCACATTGAGTTCATGATGAAGGTTCATCATTTGGGAAAGTGTATCCATTTGCATGTTTGAGATCCTTGTCAATTCAGTACATTTTTCTTCAAATCTGTTTGCAAGATTTCTTTTGTCATTTTCCATCATAAATTTATCTTCAACTACTCTTTTCTTGTGTTCAGTGATTTCACATATCATTATGGCCTGTGACTCATGTTCCATCTTGAGAGATCTTATCTCATCTGCTTGAACTTTATTTTTCTCCATTAGTTATGCTATTGTTGCATCAAACTCTTTAGTATCTCCGTTGGAAAATATGTTGGTGGTATCAATCTTCTTGTAGTGTATATCATTTTCAGCTATGGCTAGATCCTTTCTTTTTTTTAATGAGTTTCTCAACTTGTTTCTAAATTCCTCCAAGCTATGTAGAGCAAGTTGCACATCTATCACCTAATTTTCAATGATCTTTCCAAGTTTGAAAGCTTCCATCTTTAGATCTTTTCCTCCAAGCTGTTAGGCTTTTTCTTGTGAGAATCTGGATGCTCTGATACCAATTGTTGGAATATTCAAATATGGAAAGAATACTAATGAGAGGGGGGGGGTGAATTAGAAGTATTACACTTTAACCAATAAAACTTTTAACTGAAAGTAAATTGCATGCAACTCATAACACTGGAATTTGGTAACCCAGAAACCCTCCAAAAATAAGAAGGTAAAAACTGGGGTGGGGATGATACCCACAAAAATTACTACAGCAATATTGTTCAACCACTTCTGATGGTCTACCCTGTTAAAGGCTTTACACTGTATTAATAGTGACTTGGTTAGAGGCTTTACAAACACTTTACATGAAGTGTCACCCTATTAAAGGATTAAATCACCTAATTAAAGGATTTTCAAAATAGCTGTTAAGCTAACCTATCACCATAGGATTTTCATTCTAATACAATTGCTAGAAAGTATTAGGTATAATGAACCTGATAGATTACAATCCTTGATTGTTGAATGCAGGCACCTGTTTCGCTTTCTCTGATCTTGATCCTTTTGTGATTTAATAACCCTCGCTTCTAAAAATAGATTTCCTTGTGTAGCCTTGTATGTCCACTCATATATTTTGCAATGAAATTTCATCTTCCTTATAAAGACATTTGAGGATTTAGGGTTAGGCATGGATCTACGATCCATATCCAATCTCCATTTTTCGCTTATTATTTGCATTTCTTCTATTGGTTGCATGCCTTTATCATTTTTCTTATTGTCTGCATGTAGATTGCATAGGAAAGATAAAAGATTCAATCTCATCATTAAATCCTTCAAGATTTACCTTATGTCAGCTGCAAAAACTGTTTGTATCATAGTTTGTGCAATTACAAACTCTTATGCTGATATTCTGAGTTACTCAGCTCCTAAAGTATTGTTGATACTCAGCATATGCTGTTTCCTGGATAGCTCGGCACCTAAACAAAATTGTATCACTCGGCATCTTATGTTACTCAGCACTTGTTAACACTCGACAACTTATGTTGCTCGACACTTGTTAACACTCGGCACCATGTGTTGCTCGGCACTTGCTAACACTCGGCACCTTATGTTGCTCGGCACTTACACTTCACTCGGCATCTGAAAACTACTCGGCACATGAAGATCACTCAGCACCTAAAGTCTTTCCTAACTCATCATTTGTTGTGGCTCGACATGCATGGTGCACTCGGCTCCAATATAGAGTAGGTAAGTGTTATTGGCACTCAGGTGTCAAAAACCATTATGAGGTTAACAATACCCACTAGATGATATACTTATATACAAGTTCCTTATTAGAGGATGGACCCTATTAGGAGTCAATGAGAAAATTTAGTATAAGTAGTCCTTATTAGGAGACTTTGAATCCCTGTTAGGAGATTCCAACCTTGTTAGGAGTTGTAGGGTAATGTATGCAAGATGAGCCCACTACCCAAACATGCAATTTCAACTGCAAGAAGAGCTCACTGCTCAAACAAGTAAATTACTATTATTTACCTTCCTTGTTTGATCTTTGAACTTCAGCTCGATCTCAAATCACCAGATAGATCATACAAAACTTTGCATATATCACTTTCACAAAAGTTCACTCACTTTGCAGTAATATAAATTCACAAGTTCACATCCTTCGTACACCAAGATTTCACACTTCTTATCGCAAGAAGTCCCTTGCATAAATACCATGCCTTTACATAAAATATTGTTGGGTCAGCAAAGACCACAATTCACTTTTCCACATTAAAGTAAACATCTAGGATGTTGGCCATAATTGGATAAGTAATTGTTTTGCAAACAAAACAAATTTTTCTTGTTGTTTTGTTGTCTTGCTTCAACAAAACACGATTAACTCTATTCCATACAGTCCATAAAAACTTTTGAGGTTATACACATCATCACGAACATGTATACTATCTCCATGTAACTTTATTTGCCATAATATGACATCAACAACATGTTATAAATAAAACAATACACTGTTGTAAACCAAATTCTATATATAGACAATTTTTTGGTAACTAAATGCTAAGTATCTTTATTTCTAAGGTTTCTTGTCAACATTTACATCATGTGTTTCCATTAATGACAACAATTACATATCACAATTAGCCAATTGTTAATAGTTCTTCAGGCAGTCCTTATTCAATGTTAGCAATTGTTACCACAATGTCCCTTTCCCCTCCAATTTGTCTTAGCAGTTCCCTCAAAGATGCTTCATCATCTATTCTAAGTGGAGTCTGGGTAGGTGAATATTCTTCAACATGAAAAGAAGATCCTATCTCCAAATTTTTCTTCTTAGGAGCATATGTATCAGGTGGGCTTTCTGATCTTGGTCTTTTATATGGAGGAACATATCATATATTCTTGACCACTATATACCCAGCTCTTTTCTACAATGTATACTACCTCGAGGTCATAATCATTCTACTTGCCAACCTCGTCTCCACCTCAATAGCCTTGTCTAGGTATGCTTGTGTTATGATTTCTTTCTTCTCATTCGATGTTTGCATAATCCCAGCAAAATTGTCCATCAACATATCTATTTTCATATCCCAATATTTTCTATCTAATAGGGGATCATAACCAGGCTCAAAAATATTTATAAAGTCTAGGACTTTACTGTAAACTATCCATTTTTCTTTTCTAAGCTCTTGTTCTTGCAATGAGAACCTATTTCTAATTATGTCCTCAAGAAAGTATATAGTTTTCTTTTGAACTTTGGCCTTACCCCTTTCTCTAAGGAGGTCATAAAATCCCTCTGAGTCTACAAAACAAGCATGGGACTGAACCATCTGATATATATCTAAGAACCTCCCCAAGTTTCTCCATCCCTTTTTAACAAAAACAAAATTATGAACAATAGTAATTTGTGGAAAGAAAGTACCTTTAGATTTACCAAGAAAATCCCTCTCCTCAACTAATCCAATTTTCCATAATATTTCAACAATCCCTACTTTCAAAGGCACTTGGTATGGTAACACATATGGTTTTCCTAAAAAGCCATAAACTCTAAAAATAGTGAAAACAACATATGGAATAATATCACCCCAATTATGGCTTACCAATAGCCCTTTAGCATGGTCTTTATGTCTTATTAACTCTAATAGAGATTGTGGTATCCTAGGGTTCTCCCCTACTAACAACATTATGAGCCTAGAAGAAAAATATCTATCAAACCTAACAAAGCTAGCATCGGTTACCTCCCATGTCATGTCTGCACACCATAATTGCATAGGGAGCTTCTCTCCATCTCTTTCTAACTCTAGTTTCATCTCCTTGGAGAAAAAGGTAACTCCTTTGTATAAGCATATATACATTAGCACAGAATATCAGTAGAAAGGCTTGTCAACCTTAGCCTTTTTCATTCCAATCAAGCCATTATGAATTTCTTTAGCCAATTAAGTAGAAAAATCAAGAATTGAACTAATTCTATATTGAAAAGTCTGAGTAATAGTAAAAGCAATAAAGCCTGGAATGTGATCTTGTTCATCCATACCAAAAATATTACAAAGAGAAAAATACAAGGCCTGTGCCCTAAGGTTAAAGTATTTTTTCAATAAGGGATCCGGGGTATTTTGTGTGACTAAGGGCAATCATCCAATTTTTACAAAATGCTCCTATAATGGTCCTCCCTATAGATATATCTTGTGTGCATCATACCTTCCCTAGAGGTCTTCCATATCTATTTTTTCATGAACTGCATGATTAGGGTTTAACTTAAAAACCTCTCTGATTAATTCTAGTGAAACCCTAAATAGATTATCACCCACATGGTTCTTTATGATCTTGGTAATTGGATCATACTCTTTTACTATTACTGCTAATAGATCATCATCAAAAAATACTCCTGAAATAATGAATTTTCCTATATTGAATTCCCATACATTATTTACTAGAGTATCTAAATTTCTCTCTACAAACCATTTTTGGAAAGCCCTAATCATCCAACAAAAATTTTTGCATCCCTTAACTAGTTTGCTTTGTCATAGAAATTCTCACCGACTAGTAACCTAGGGCTTTTTGGAATAAATTCTCTTCCTCTAGCTAATTCAATCATTGATTGTGGCATTTGCTCCAAAAAATCATCATGAATTTCCCTCTTCAGGTAATCTACATTTCCTAAAAAGCCTTATGTGGGGTCATTTTTAAAATTTAGCCTAATGGAATTACAATTTCACAAATTTTAAGAAGTTCAGATGACTTATCTACCTTTTCATTCTTTTTTCTCTCTGTAAATCACTTTGCAATTTGTTGAAAACCTTGAAAAGTCTTGTCATTAGCTCTGGGAATCATTGTGCTATACAAATTTTGTAATCTTTTTACTCAATAATGGAGAATTGGGAATTTAATTATAGCATTAAGCTCACATGAGACATCATTGATAAAATTTAATGCTTCAACAATCAAATTTTGCGTCGCACCATGAAGTTTGAAACTTAACCGTCGATCATAAAAATTCAGACAACTTGATTTGAACTTAAAATGGTTGGATTAACCTTTTTTGGAGATTTCCTCATGTCATCAGGGTGCATTCCCACATTTCATAATATTCAATCATTTTCACGAAGTGGTGAAGTGTCAGTCATCTATCTTCTAAAGATTGATGATCATGAAAAATCCTTCTATGTTCATAATTATGGCTTCAAAATCACGTGCCCACTAGTATAATCACTTTCTAGCTCAACAGACACATAGATCATCCTACCAATCATCATGTACCATGTCAATATGCTTTTCCACCCTGGCATGACTAGGCAACCCTCTAAGTAACTGGACCCACTTGTCCACATGGCAAGAAGGTGCTTCCCCGCATTAGTTAAAATTCATTCATTTTCATGTTGCAGAGCTACACCTTTCATTGATTTCCCCAAGGTCAACAGCGCACACATATCATGCCTTTTATGACCCAATCAACAAAAGAAACCAATAGAATGATGTATATTATCCAGCGTGTCTAAAAATTTCCAACTACTAATTGTACTATCACCTTTTTCAAATTGGGGGTGCATGACCTCATCCAAGTACATGTGTAAAATGGGCACTTTACCACATTAGTTAAACTTCTCACATCTCCATGAAGCCATAATACGCCTATCGTAGATCTTCCTAGGATCAACGGTGCAATGTTATAGTACCAAAAGATGACCCTAATGCTTAGCTCGACCAATGAAATTGTTTGAAATCCTCAACGTGTTCTGACAACTCTAAGAACATTCTAACACCTCCATTTCTTTGTGGTGCATTAAAAGACTATCATCACCAAAAGCTATGTGGCAAGCAGGCACTTACCCACATTTCATAAAGGTAGAGCAACTTCGTATTTTAGGCAAATGTTGTCCATTGATCCTTAAAAGATTGATAGTCATCAAACATAAACCTTGTAGTGGTTAAAATACCTTGGGAAAATACTAAGGAGATAACAAAGGTAAAACCATACTTCAAAACAAAGGTTTACAACAAAGGAGAATTAAATTTTAGAAAAGTAACTTACAAATAAATACGGGAAAATGTAAGGGATAAAACTTTAGGGCAACAAGCTTCCTGTGCCAAATTTTAAAACACCATTTTTTGAAATTTGAATAAAATTAGGGCACATAACAAGGGTATCATGAATTTTTTAATAATTTTATCTAGGTTTTAACACACCTCAAAAATTTTAGACTTTGGACTATTGGTCTTTCATTATGTGTAACAAAATTAGACTAGGTGAAAAACTAGACCAACACATAGCATGTTTCTAAATCTTTCAACAAGGAAAATTAGACCTTTTGGAGGCAATGACATGTTTTAAAATGTGCAAGTGATCAAAATTGCACCTTTTGGAGGGTGATGCACATTTTAAGTTATATTGCACATTTTGGATGCAAAGACATAAAAACTTACCTTTTGATGTAATGAGATAAAAAATGTCCACTTTTGATAGTCTTTTGATGTAATGACATCAAAAACTTCCACTTATGATTCCAAGTTGAAGTTTATATGCAGTGATATGTAAAATGTCCACTTTTTATGGATTTTACATATAATTGCATATAAAATGTCCACTTTTGATGCCTTAAATATGCAGACATGAAAAAAGTCCACTTTTGATGGATTAATACTTCTAAGTTGAAAATCATATGCAATGGCATGTAAAATGTCCACTTTTGATGACTTTAAGTGATTAAATAAGCACATGTCAATTTAAATTCATTAAAATATTACTTAAGTGGGACATAAATTATATTTACATATCATATTAATTATATAACATGTAAATACCATTTAAAAAGTAATATTTACTAGAGCATTTGATTTAAATGCTACAAATTAAATTGAACTATATTGTTAATATAGTCACTTAAGTGAAAAATCAAAAAGTAACTCAACTTAAAAAAAATAACATAAAGTGCACTATAGGTACTCTAAGTGAAAATTTAAAAAATAAAGTAACTTAAAACCATATCATAAAGTTAATTTAAGTTATATTTTCAAAATGTAAATGTCAAATTAGAAATATAACATGATATTTTTAATTCATGTTGTTGCATTAGAAATATCAACTTTTGAGGCATTAAAATGACCATATCTTTTAATTGCCAACTCTGATTACGCTCTAAGTTAGATCAAATCGAAGGGGAAACCAAAAGCCATGACTTGAGCAAGACCAAATGACTAAAAGCTAACAAACACACACTCAAAAGAGAAAAAAGGATGATGAAGGCCTAAAAAATCAAGCAAAGGCTTGATAGAAAACAAAATGAAAAAGACTTCACAAAAGCCTTTAGTAAAACAATTTGATATACGAATTGAAGTTGATTAATTGATCAACATTAAACAATTAAATATCAAACTAAACTTAGAGAAATGTGAAACTAGCTTGAAAAAGTTTCATACTATTACTAGCATTTTGTGATTACAAAATGCAGGACAACAACTGGCTTTGTCTGGGGAATGTTACTCATTTATTCTTGGAAACAAAGAGTGACATAGAATCCAATTCTCTAAGTGCCTTCATCTAATCCATTGGGCTATAGAGTTAGGTGACCAAAAATAAAACAAAATTAATGTGACTAAAGCAAAGAAAATCTAATAAAACAAAAATGTGCAAGCACACTTATTGAAAACAAAGAAAAACCTACCTAACTAAAACTAGCCAAAAATGCAAATTTTGGATGAAAGCATTTGCTAGCTCAATCAAATATCTACCCTTTTTTAGTAGCTTGTAGTACCTTTCATGTTCACATGCAACTTCATAGAGATGGAACATGAACAACTAGAGCAATGATGTCAAGGCCTGATGTAACACCTTGTAGAAGAGATGGAACAATTTGCTTCTTTAATATTAATCATGTGTACTATTGCTCCAAGAAAGGTTCATAAATTGAACCTACTCCTTTAGAACTAAACACTCTTTTTTGACATCTTTTTTGATAGAATTTTCATGTTCAGGTACATGTGGAATCTCTAGCTTTCCATTAGCTTCCAACCAAGCAAGATGTTGGATTGGACATCCCCTTAATTGAACAAATTTTGAGTTCTTTCCAACTGCAATTTGCTTGATTGGTTCATCAATCACCAAAACCTCAGAATGATCAAGAAAACCTCACTCATGTGATTTTAGGAAGCACATGCCTACACTGCATAGATCAACATACTCTTCACAAACTTCTAACTTGGGGAAGTCTTTATGGTTTATGAGAAGTTCTTTCTCAATCTTTAGGGTAAAATATTTTTGTAAAGTGTTCCTAAGTTCATGACCTAAAGACACAAATACATCATTTTTAGCTTGATTTGAACTTGCTTGCATGCCAACTTTTATGACACAACCATGTTGAACCTTGGAATAAATTTATTCCTTCCTCATCTTTTCATCACAATCCTTCTAAGACTACATACACCAGTTATGAGAGTTGCTAGCTATGTCTTCTTTTTTCTGGAAGAGAATAGCAAGATCACTAGCTTCAAACACATGATGTTTCATTGCTATCTTTGCTAAGGGTGCTTCAATTGCAAGCTTCTTAGATAGTGAAGCTACCTTTTTTTGATTACCAGTAATAAAACTATCAGGAATAGTTGTAAGAGACCTCCTTAGTACATCTTCATGAGAAACAAAGAACAAGCCTTGAGCTATTTTCTTTTTGAGGGAAAGTATCTCATTTGCTAGTCTCTACACCATAGGATCCGTCCTTGTGTTGGAAGAAAATGAATTAGAAGATTAATAACTTTCTTCAAACCCACTTGCTTCAATTCTTATCTTCCCAACTATAATGAGATCATCTTCAATTTCAATCGCCAATTCCTATGTAGCTACAAGAGTAGTCGAGGCTTCACTCCTTAATAGGAAACTAACTTCAGGAGTTTGAGTCTTGATGAAGAAACATTGCAAATTGAAAGTTGTAGGTTAAGCAACAACTAGAATTCTTCATGTCAATTTTTTGAAATGAGCAACAAATTCATGCATAGGCACATGAAACAACTTTTTTAGCTAAGCAAGTTGGGCTAATAGTACATGAGAATCTTTGGGATGCTTGGACCTTTCCTCAAACATGGCTATGATAGTAACCTAGTTTGTGATAGTACGTAGTGGTAAATGGTAAAACCAAACAGTAGCCACATCTTGTAGAGTTTCCATGAACAACCTTACAAACATGTCCTCATATTCAATAGCATGAACACTACATGCAATGTAGAATTCAGCAATATACTCATGATCACCAAAAAAACTTGGGAAAGTTCTTTTGTGAACCATCAGGAAGATCATGTAAGGTGGAGCTAGATTCAACAATCCAAATGCATTTCCCTAAGGACCTTAGGCCATTGACATATCCTTAGTAAATGCATGAAACAATTACAATGAATAATATTACAATGAAAAAGGACACAGGTATGCTTCAAATGAAAGCATGAGGCTTTCAAATGTGTGTTTTATCTCTACTAGAGTCACCAAAAAACTATTGGGTGGATATTTTTCAACTAAAATTTTTGGGTAAAAATCCAATCACAAAATAGGATGATCAACCACAATGTGTGAAACAGAGTCCCTCCTATCTTAAAGGGAAGGCTCCCCCTTCTCATCATTCCTTGGATAAACTCAAGGTAAGAAAGAAGTCGATAGATTTTATAAAATATTTGTTCACAATATCCTTTCTTCTTATATTTCAAGAAATAATACACTTACTCATGGAGTGAATAATGGACAAGAAGAACTTCTAACTACACTACTATCAAGAGTTGGAAATAGTGATACCAATAAACCTTCACTAACTCAAAGGCTAGCTAAAAATATACCAGTTTGGCTCTAAGTCCGACCATACTTCTATACAAAAAAGCTTTATAATTAGAGCACAAAGACTCCTAAAAGTAAAAATAAGTTAACTATTTTGCAAATTATGAAAGAAGTACAAGCTATAGACAAAGCTTCTAGCTATATATTTCCATAACCACTTCTAGTCAAAGCTTCGGCTCTGATTGCTTCTTAAATCACTATGCTCTTTTATTGAACAGACAATAATAACATGAATCAAGAAAATATGCACAAATTGCAATCAAAGCTTCTAATTTGCTTTATCACAATTGCTTCCAGTCAAAGTTTCAAATCCAACTACTTCTTTTATTCACTTTTCTCTCAAATTTATACTACACAATCGAAGTTATGCTTGCACAAATGTGGAAGAGCTTTCTTGCATACAACAAAAGATTATTTTTACAATGTGGGGGCACTTCTTTATATAGGCAAAATAGTTGAGAAAAAGGTGGAGGAAAAACTGGGAGCAACTCAACTAACTTTGACCTAGTCTAACTAAAAGATAAAATATAGGGTTACATGCAATTATGCTACAACTTGCATTACATCTTTTCATGTACATGAAACTTGCATTACATGTAATTACATATCTTCATGTAATACATCATTTTCAATTACAAACATGAAAGAAGAAGAAGAGGAAAGATAGAATAGAAGTAAACAATCCTAGGGATTATTTTGAAGGGCCTTGTACTTGACAATGCAAACCCAAATGATCACAGGATTAGAAATTCTTGTACTTTGTATCGCTGCATTCACCTTGATAACCATGGCCTTGAGTCTTTTGATAACCTCTGACTCTCTTTGATGAATTGTCTATTCAAATTAAAGATAGAGTAACTGAGAGGGGGGGTGAATCAGTTACTAACAAAAATTAATCCATAAATCCCTTAGATGTCTTAAAGATCTAGTTACTGTTTGTACTCAGTAAAAAAATGTTGTAACTTGATAAATTAAACTATTACTTTCTTTTCAAGCATTCATGCATGTAACTGAAAATAAAGTGAACACAAGAAACACCAGATTTTACATGGAAACCCAATATGAGAAAAACCACCAAGTAACTAGTCACCAATTTTTCACTCTTCTAAAGTGAGCCCTATGAGGAGCCAACCCTGTTAAAGGTTACAATACACACTATTAGGTGTGACCCTATTAGAGGATTTAATCACCCTGTTAGGAGTGGCCTTGTTAGAGGTCTTTAGAACAATTCAACTGAACTGTCACCTTGTTAGAGGATTTACAAAATGGCTGTTAAACTAACTCTATTAAGAGATTTGAAATCACTACCACAATGGTTAGAAAGAAATAACGAATTGACCTGAACAAGATGCACCTAAATTTGTTGGATACAAGTCTCTGTTCAGCATCATTAGATCCTCCTTGATCAAATATGACTCTGCTGCTCCTTAATGATCTCTCATCATCCTTCAAATTCACTTCCACAATAATCAGTCTTCATATCACATTAACTTCTCATACATCCACATACATACTCTTTGAATTCTCAACTTGACCTCTTACTTATACCATTCAGAATTTCAAGTCGGCCCATTTACATATTACATTTACCAATAAACCATTCATTAGTCAACTACAGCTATTACTCTTAAACAAATAAATATTATTTCATAAACAATGAAATCCTTTACTGGCCGACCCTACTTGGTAAATACTACTTCCAAGAATTTCCAGAGTTAACCTTCTTGACTCGGTTAACATTGCAATATTCTTGAAATCCTTTGGCTGTCGAGTTTTCTCGATAAGAACTGAATCCCTCAGTAAGAACTACTTCTTCCAAATTACCTTTGATGACCGAGTGAACTCAATAAGAATTGCTTCTTCCAAATTACCTTTGATGATCGAGTGAACTCGGTAAGAACTAAATCCATCACATTTTCTTCGATTACCGAGTGAGCTCAATAAGAACTAAATTTCTTTGATTACCTTGAAAGCTCGTTAAACATTGTCCACCTTCTAAGCTCGGTAGACACTATCCTTTGCCTTGCTGACCTTCTGAGCTCGATAGACATTATCCTTTGCTTTGCTAACCTTCTGAGCTCGGTAGACATTATCCTTTGCCTTGCTGACCTTCTGAGCTCGATAGACATTATCCTTTGCCTTGCTGACCTTCTAAGCTCGATAGACACTATCTAATGACTAATATGACATTTTTGTGACATCAAAGACAACACACAATTGAACAATTGTATCCAACATTGTCCATTATCATTTGAAAACTTTGACATGTTCAAGCTTTCCTCACTCAAGTTGTTTTGAATTCTCTTTTGTAGATCAGCACAAACTAGAGTCTCTAACACTTTGAAAACCTTCTTGATGATGTATGGATGTAAACTCATAATAACTTTCCATCAGCACCTTTAACTTCTTCTATTTTGAAGTAAACTATTGGGTGCATTGAAATGTGTGAAAATAGAAATTGCTGATTTTCAAAATGTGACTTAGGCTTTCAAGATTTCATTGTATGAAAAATGGATTACATGTAATGAGGAATGGAAAGTAAGATGACATGTGAATGTGGATGGAGGATGCACTTTACATGCAAATGTAGATGGAAGATGAGGTATGAAGCACAAAAAGATGTGAAAACATGTATTTTCTCATGGAGGTGCCAATGCATATGGAGAAACAAAAATGAATTTTATACTCGTCTTAGTTGAAAAGGTGAAATCAAAGTGCATGAAAGATAAAAATGACATCTTTTTGGTTTTTCAAAAAGTAACTTTTTAATTAAAATTGAACCTTTTAAATACAATTACATGTAAGGCTTTTTGTGTAATCATGTCATGGGAATGGATGTTAAAAGTGAGATGAGTAAAAATGGAAGTAGAAAATGGGATTGCATGCATGTGCAGATGATGAATGAGATGGAAACATTTAATTGCATTTATCGAATGAAATGTGAAGTTTTGTGATATGGAAGATGGAAGTGAAATGTGACGATGCTTTCACATGACACGAAACAATAACAAGTTCTTTCTCAAGAACTTGTAATTTCTCCAAAGTGGAGAAAACTGACAAGCAAGAAAAAAACACAAAAATCAAAAGAAAAATGTACTTTTGGAGAGTGACTCAAACATGTCAAGATGTAATGCACTTCAATATAAAAATTTGAATTTGGAATTTGGGGAAATTCCAAAAATGTGAAAATAAACGATTTCTTCTTTTTTAAAGGAA
Organism: Cupressus sempervirens; assembly: GCA_028749045.1. NCBI lineage: Eukaryota > Viridiplantae > Streptophyta > Pinopsida > Cupressales > Cupressaceae > Cupressus > Cupressus sempervirens. The sequence continues at coordinate 831,647,498 of CM053785.1, read as the reverse complement.
AAATGCACTTTCATCAAGTAATATTGTGCATGGAAATAGCAAGATAAGCATGAATTAATGAGAAAGCTTGAAAATATCCACTTACATGGAGGTTAAAGAGATAGAATAGCAAGTTTTGTAGACTTGAAGACCAATTCTCCCTCAAATCTAGACTTTCAAACAACTTTTTGACTTTTTCGGTACATGCATGTAATGGACATTCAATGGTCAAATTTGACATGAGAAGACAAAAATTTGGTCTCCAAAGAAAAAAGCATGCATTAAAACTAAAAAATGACCCCTCTTGATCTAAATGTATGGGCTGAAATGCCATCTTTTAATTTTTTGAACAAAAACATGACTTTTTTATGCAAAAATCTGGGTCATTTTGCAAAAATATGGCCAAAAAATGCATGTTTTGAGTCATTTTTAACTTGTGAATGCAAAAATGACTTTCGCAAATGCATATACATGGATCCAAATGCAAATATGTGACTCCAAATTGTAAAAAAAAATGGATAAAAACCTTAATTTTTTGTGCATTTTTAGCAAAAACATGATTCATAAAAGACATAAAATGAATTTTTTTTTGGCTTCCAAGTGCAAAAATGTGAGCCAAGATGTATTGCAAATGATTAAAGATGTTAGAATTTTTTTTTTGCTTGCAAAAATGTGATTTAAATCACTCAAAATCGATTTGTTTGAAGATTTTTCCAAAAATGTCCCTTTGGAAGGAGTTTGAAAAACCATTTTTTAGCAAGATAAATCCATTTTTATGTTAGAAAATTTATTGCCAAGCAAAAAAAGCCCTATTAAAGAAGATCTCATAAAAATCTATCAAGTAAATCTCTCACAATCTCCAAAATCAGGTTCTTTGAGGCCAAATGCATGCATTTCTTCAAAATCAGACTTTTTGGAGGTCAAGACACATTTTAAACATGCTTTTAGTTAAAATTAGACCTTTTTGGGTTCATAGTATGTTTTAAAATCTTTCAACAAGGTAAATCAGACCTTTCAGAGGCAATGACATGTTTTAAAATGTGCAAGTGATCAAAATCGCACCCTTTGTAGGGCAATACACATTTTAAGTTATATCTCACATTTTGGATGCAAAGACATAAAAACTTACATTTTGATGTAATGACATCGAAAATGTCCACTTATGATTCCAAGTTGAACTTTCTATGTAGGGACATGTAAAATGTCCACTTTTGATGGATTTTACATGTAATTGCATATAAAATGTCCACTTTTGATGCCTTAAATATGTAGAGACATGAAAAAGGTCCACTTTTGATGGATTAATACTTCTAAGTTGAAAATTATATGCAATGGCATGTAAAAAGTCTATTTTTGATGGATTTTACATGCAATGACATATAAAATGTCCACTTTTGATGACTTTAAGTAATTAAATAAGCACATGTCAATTTAAATTCATTAAAATATTACTTGAGTGGGGCACAAATTATATTTACATATCATATTAATTATATAACATGTAAATGTTGGCATAAAGGTATTTGCCATTAGTGACAACACTCATTATATAGTTCAAACCGAGCGTCAAAGACACAGTTCAAACCAAGTAAAGTTGCACTTAGTGTTAACCGAGTGGAGTGTTAACCGAGTAAAGATAGAAGCAGTCTTAACCGAGTAAAGATGGATGCAATGTTAACCAAGTGAAGATGTACTTAGTGTTAACCGAGTAAAAGATGGACTCAATATTGACTGAGTGAAGAAGGACTCAGTGTTAACCGAGCTCAGTTGGTTAACAAAGAAATTAGTTTTTACCGAGTGACACTATATCTACCGAGTCACCAATGGTTATCGAGTTCTAAGAAACATTTTATGACTAGTATGAACTGAGCCCCTACCTCTACCGAGTGCATGACAATGTCGTGTAACATAGTGGATGCTGTGTATCAGAAGGTCATCAAGTCTGTCTAAAGAACTCGAGTTTATTTTACTATTTGGCCGACTCAGTTATATTTTGTTTACTTGTGTTCAGCTGACCTTGCATCTATAATTACTGAAATGGTATATATATGTGCATCTATAATTAGCGAATTCAGCAGTAGAGCACTATATTAGCAAGGTTCACAAGGTGCAGTAAAGACTTCATCAATCACAAGAGGTGATTATTGCAAAGGATCTAATCAAGGTATATGTAGATCTGATTGGTTCATCCTAATAGGTGAATCATCTAAAAATCCTCTAACAAGGTAGACTTAACAATCTTTGTATAAATCTCCTAACAGAGTGCATACTTGTAAAGTATGTTTTAAATCCTTTAACAAGGTGGATCTAGCAATCCTCTTTGCTCCTAACAGGGCAGATCACTAGAAGTGATCATTGTATGCCTTAACCGACTAACTTCCTATTGCAGAAAAGAAGCTTTGTGGGTTTCATCCCCACCCCAATTTTACTTTCTATTTTTGAAGGTTTCTGGGTCACCAAAATCTCTGTGCATATGTGTTATGAATATTTATTTATCTCTTGCATGCATCAGATTAGGTGAATGAATGATTTTCCAGTTTATGCAGTTTATGCTGAATTAACTTAAAAGTTGTATTGTTACTGATTCACCCCTTCCCTCTCAGTAACTTGTTATACCTTGAATATTTCCAACAATTGGTATCAGAGCTATTTGGTTCTCAGGACAAAGCTTGACAGCTTGAGCAAAGATCAAAGTAAATGGAGATATTCAGATTGGAGAAAGTTATAGAAAATGAAAAGTTAGATCTAGAAATGGCCATGGTTCAACTCAAAGAAGCAAAGGAACATCTTTCTCAATCCCTAAAAAGAAGAAAGGAACTTGCAAGACAAATGAATGACCATCTTTATGTTGAAGAAAGGATTGAAGATTTGCTACCATCAAGTAATTTAGAAGAAGCTGACAAAGCAATCAAAGAACTTCTAGAAAAGAATGAATCTCTGCAAGAAGAGGTAAGAAAGCTTAAAAGAGAGCAAGAAATACAGTCAATTAGGCTATGTGAAGTTTTGGAACAAAGAAACAAAGCACAAGAAGAATTGGAAGATAGAAGTCATGAAATTCATAATCAATCCCATTAGCATGAAGATCTTATAAACCAACTCTCAAATACAAATGAAGAAATTAGGATTCTCAAAGCACAAAATGAAAGACTAAGGAATGATTTAAACACTGAAAAGCAAATCAATGAAAGTCTACAGAGTGACTTAAGAACTGAGAGACAAATTAATGAAAGCTTGGAAAATGACCTAATCTCTGAAAGGCAAGTCAATGAAAGAATGATGAAATCCCAAACAGATATAAATCAATTAAATCAGCAAAATGAGGAAAACCATAGACAAAAGGGTAAAGCTGGTCTTGGATACAAGGAAGAAGGTGAATCCTCCAAACAAGGTGAACAAAGGAATAAAAGACCCACTTGTAATCATTGTGGTAGGTTAGGACATACATCAAACAAATGTTGGAGCAATGGGAAAGAAAAATTTAGTGGCAAATGCTTCAATTGTAATCAGCATGGTCATAAGGCAAATGAGTGTAAAGAAAAACGAAAATTTGAGGGCAACTGTCACAAATGCAAAAAGCATGGTCACAAAGCATTCCAATGCAAAACCAAATCATTCAATCCAGCTAAACAGATTGTAAAAGCCATATTTGGATGGGACTACAACACCTGGTGCAGATGTCACTATTGTGGAGAATATGGACATTCTGGCATAAATTGTGGTAGACATCACCTAAGGAAAAAGGACACTACAGTAAGATGCTATACATGTACAGAACTTGGTCATATAGCTAAAAATTGCATGAATATCAAAAGAATTGAAGATGAGAAGAAAATCAAAGCAGACAACATTCGGAAGAAAATGAAACAACAGTGGATTCCAAAATCTACCGAGCAAAATAAATCAAGTAATGGAAATGTCACTCAAGAAATGGCTGATTCCACCATTTCCAATTAATATTCATAAAAGAAAGATTGGAACTGCATCCTTCAAGATTTATCCTAAGAAGCTCTAAAGGAAGAAGGATGATCAAATTAGTATTTCAGATACACTTTGACTTCAGGACGGTTCAAGACTTTACCAAGTTCGGTCGGGTGTAACAAAGCTTCATTAACTAAGTAGTAGCTACCGAGTTAGGTCGGTAAGAGACTTTACCAAGTTCGGTCAGGCGCAACAAAATTTCATTGACTGAGTTGTGTCAACCAAGCAAGGTCAGTTCGTGACCTAACCAAGTTAGGTCGGTACTTCAATGTTTTCATTTGATCGCCGAGTTGATAATATCTACCGAGCTAGTGGATGACAACCTGTCATTTCATCTACCATCGTACCAAAAAATTTATGGCAAATTTGTTGTCAAAAGGGGCAAATTTGATCTCATTTTTCACTGCAAACAAAGAGCTAAGTTATCTTCTGCGATTCCAGAGCGAGCTTAAAGCATTTTCGAGTGAATTTTTTCAAAAGGGCAAAGAATCTGTTCAAAATTTTTCTACACCTACCGAGTAGCAATGGCATCCGGAAGTGGCAGCTCCAAGACAAAGAAAGGTTTAGAAATGCTAGTTAGAGGAGAGGAATGGAAGACCCCAAACTTCAAATTGGCACCGGCAATTGCAGAATCATTGGACCCTAACGGTGCTCAGTCACAAATCCCTCCAAAGGTACTTCTTATTAATGACATTCGCTCTCATTTCAAGTGTTCCATTCAAGAACTTGGAAACCTAGAAATTGACAATGCCCTAGGTGAAATGAGCATAGATGGAACCTTGAAACCCGAACATAAACATCTTGAAACAAAAGAGTTAACCCATATTTCGTATTTGCCAAGGAAATTTCAAGTAAAATGGGTTAGGTATGTACTCAGTCGGGTTCACAATGGCCAATTGTGGTTAGAGCAACCAGTACCTATCACTAAGAAAATGATTAGCAAAATTACTGCACTCCCCATGTTGAGCAAAGCCAAGACTACCAAAACCCTAGGTCGGGAAGAATTGCAGAGACTAACCCAAGCAGAATGGGATGGCAGAGGACTTAAACTTAGTACAGTAGCTAACGTTGAATTGAGATTTGGCATTCACGTCATTGCTCATAAAATCTGCAGTTCAAGCCGTCCAAACAGTGTATCCTGTGAAGCTATGGATTTGGCATATAAAATAGTAAAGAAGAATGTAGAGTTTGATTTATCGAAATTGCTTTTGTCCCAATTCAATAAAAATATGGAAAGCATAAGGACTTCCAAGAACAACTCCTATAAATTTGGTTCACTTTTGATTTGTTTGTTTTTCTATGTTCTAAAGTCCTTTCCATCTAAATGATCAATAATATGGGAAAAGGATATCCCAATTCTTTATCAAATTAATGAATTCATCGCCGAATTAGGTGAAAATTTTGACTGTGTTTTGGATAGTTATTTTGAAGAATTTAAGGAAAGAATGAACAATAGGTTCTAATTCCTCCAAGACTTGTTGAAGAATATAAGGAAGATGTATGTTTCATGGTAGATTGTGACAAGGTATACATATAGGCAGTCAGGCCTCGGGTAGCATGGGGGAAACCTCTTCCCTATGAGGTAAATATTGATGAAACCAGGGACATCATAGAAGCACTGGTAAATGAACCTGTAGACCCAAGGCAACCATTTTTTGGAACATATGATGAAGCTAAGGCCAGAATTGAGCTTCAAGTTAAAATCCCTCAGGCCATTAGCAAAGGAAAGAGGAGCATAGCCAAACTGAAAACAGATGTTGGCCCTCTCATGATAACAGAAGGGAGAGGAGAAGATGAAGAAGAGGAGGAAATCGAGTTTGGAAAAGAAAAAAATCCTCAACAAAAGAAAGGTAAGGTGACTATCACCAAACCTACAAAGCAAACTACTATAGTGTTCTCCAGGAGAACAAGATAGGGAAAGAAGGAACCTATACTTGTTAAGCCTCCACTCACCCTTGAGGCAAGACTGAAGCAATTAGATGCAGGAGCTAGCTTCACAAACTTCAAAGCATTGAAGTTTGAAACCAGAATAGAACAGGAGAAAATGCAGATTGAGTAACTGGTACTGAACAAAATGGGTAAATGGAAATACTCCCCAGACCAGATAGCCTCTCAGATCTCCAAAGAGCTATTGGAGTGGTTGCAACCAAGATGGGAAGCTGCAACCAAGACTGTCAAAGACATTTATGAGCAGACCCTGAGGAATCTCCTGTCGAGTCTCACTAATGCTGAAGTGAAGAAATCACTGAAAGACCATGAAGGTAACATGATTATTAGATTCCACACTTGTTTGATACTTGTCAAAGACATTGAGCATGTAGTAAATGATGCAACAAACATGTGGAAAAATATCTATCATCTACACAAACCTAGTGATGATACTATTGAAATCAAGGACAATGACAGTAGTGATGATAATGATGATGATGATGATGGTGATGACATTGAAGATATTCTAGAAGACCTCCAATAATTAATGTTAGAAGTTGAGGAAGAAGCTAAAAGAGAAATGAAGGAAGAAGCAAAACAAGCTAAGGAGGAAGAAGATCCACTAATAATTGTAGCCGAAGTCATTGCATCTCTTCCTCACTCTCCACCTAAAATAGGTACATCAACTGTGGAGATAGCTTCTACTGGTGAGATTGTGAGCTCAATAGCCTCATCAATTGATCAATCTTCACCTGTCTCCTCTCAGATCCAGGTACCATCTATGCAAGTGTCTACCACTTCATTAACCGAGCTGCAACCACCTTCTTTGACCGAGTTATCCTCAATCACAACAATAAGTTTTTCAAGTATATCAACTTCTACTGCAGAGTGTACAGTAAGTGTACCTATAGGTACTATAATTTTGACTTCTTCTGCTCCAATTTTGGCAACTGTTAGTTCTCCCACTCCATCCTGTATAGCAATTTTGGGAGCAACACCAATTTTTGATACTATTAGCACTTCTCTCAGTCTTTCTCTAGTTAGTCCTATTCCAGTTTTGTCAGCTAGTCCAGCATCATCAACTATTGTTTCAATTTCAAAGGGCAAAGGTGTAGTCACTGCAGAAAAACCAAAGAGATAAATGTTTTCCAGTAAGGCAGTGGATGAGGAAATAGATCTGGATAAGGACATTGTCATTCCTAAGATAGATCTAGATACTGCATCAGTTAATGAAATGAGAATGCTCAGTTAGCTATTAGAGCAGAAAGCTAGGCAAAAATAGTTGAGGCATGAGAGAGACCAGGAATATAGCATTATTGAGAATGCTAAGAATATCATAACAGATGCTATAGGTGTTGAAGTAGATTCTACTCAACACATTTTGATTCAGTTAGAAGATGTTGTATATAAATTTAATGAGGATAGCTCCGGCCAAGAGAAATTTATTGAAAAGGCAGAGAAGAAATTTGACAATAAGGTGCTTGAGCACATTGCTTAGCATATTGCAGTAAAACAGGTAGAATTGTCTACAATTTTGAGTAATTTTGAACATTATTTTAATAATGCAACTTCACTTTTTGGCAAACTCTGTGATGTTACCGAGTTTACTAAGGAAATAAGAGAAAAGTTGAATAAAATTGATGTGGATATGAAGGTCAGTGCCCAAATGCTGCAATCTGACCACAGTGAAAGTTCATCCCATCATCTGAGAATAAGGTTTTTGTTAGAGAAATAGGCAGAATTGCTGAGAGAGGAAGCAAGGATCAGGTCTACTCTGATTGACATCCAGAATATGATCCTTCCTGTCATGGACACAATGTAGAATCATATTGCTCATTCTAAAACATTGATCCATGACAACAGCTTCTCTATTGCAGATCACATGATTGAACTCTCTGCAGAAGTTCAAATTGCACTCTCCACCAGCAAAATTTTGCAAGAAAATTGGGATAAGACTTTGGCTCTTATTCTCAAGGTACATTCATAATTTATCTCTCATTTTGGAATCTTCATGTAAATATATACTGTTTGGCATTATTGTCAAAAAGGGGGAGATAGACTTCAAGAGCTAACTGTGAAAAAGATATATGTATTGACTTATAAAAACTGTACATATTGTATGAGGGAGATATATGTAAATAAAAGGATATGTGTTGCAAGATTTGTAAAAAGATCAATTTTGAACTGTATGTCATTTTTATTTTGCACATAAACTTTGATTCATAATTGTTTTTGTCACTAATGCCAAAGGGGGAGATTGTTGGCATAAAGGTATTTGCCATTAGTGACAACACTCATTATTCAATTCAAACCGAGCGTCGAAGACACAGTTCAAACCAAGCGTCAAAGACACAATTCAAACCGAGTAAAGTTGCACTTAGTGTTAACCGAGTGGAGTGTTAACCAAGTAAAGATAGAAGTAGTGTTAACCGAGTAAAGATGGATGCAGTGTTAACCGAGTGAAGATGTACTAAGTGTTAACCGAGTAAAAGATGGACTCAGTATTGACCAAGTGAAGAAGGACTCAGTGTTAACCGAGCTCTGTCGGTTAACAAAGAAATTAGTTTTTACCGAGCGACACTATATCTATCGAGTCACCAATGGTTACTGAGTTCCAGGCAACGTTGTGTGACTAGTATGAACCGAGCCCCTACCTCTACCGAGTGCATGACGATGCCGTGTAACATAGTGGATGTCGTGTATTAGAAGGTCATCAAGTCTGTCTGAAGAACTCAAGTTTATTTTACTATTTGGTCGACTCAGTTATATTTTGTTTACTTGTGTTCAGCCGACCTTGCATCTATAATTACTGAAATGGTATATATATGTGTATAATACAGAGTTGTAATTGTTTTAATGGATAAGAGACATGTATGTATATGTACATATTGTGATACAAGAGACAGATGCGAATTCAACAATAGAGCAGTATATTAGCAAGGTTCACAAGGTGCAGTAAAGACTTCATCAATCACAAGAGGTGATTATTGCAAAGGATCTAATCAAGGTATATGTAGATCTGATTGGTTCATCCTAACAGGTGAATCATCTAAAAATCCTCTAACAAGGTAGACTTAACAGTCTTTGTATAAATCTCCTAACAGAGTGCATACTTGTAAAGTATGTTTTAAATCCTTTAACAAGGTGGATCTAGCAATCCTCTTTGCTCCTAACAGGGTAGATCACTAGAAGTGATCATTGTATGCCTTAACTGGCTAACTTCCTACTGCAAAAAAGAAGCTTTGTGGGTTTCATCCCCACCCCAGTTTTACTTTCTATTTTGGAAGGTTTCTGGGTCACCAAAATCTCTGTGCATATGTGTTATGAATATTTATTTATCTCTTGCATGCATCAGATTAGGTGAATGAATGATTTTTCAGTTTATGCTAAATTAACTTAAAAGTTGTATTATTACTGATTCACCCCTCCCCTCTCAGTAACTTGTTATACCTTGAATATTTCCAACAATAAATACTATTTAAAAAGTAATATTTACTAGAGTATTTAATTTAAATGCTAAAAATTAAATTGAACTATATAGTTATTATAGTCACTTAAGTGAAAAATCAAAAAGTAACTCAACTTAAAAATATAACATAAAGTGCACTATACTTACTCTAAGTGAAAATTTAAAAGACAAAGTAACATAAAAACATATCAAAAAGTGAATTTAAGTTATATTTTCAAAAAGTGAATATCAAATTAGAAATACAACACGATATTTTTAATTTGTGTTGTTGCATCAAAAAGGTCCACTTTTGAGGCACTAAAATGGTCATATTTCTTGACTGACAACTCTGATTACACTCTAGGTTATATCAAATCGAAAGGGAAACTAAAAGTCATGACTTGAGCAAGACCAAAGGACTAAAAATTAACAAACACACACTCAAAAGAAAGAAAAAGGATGATGAAGGCCTCAAAAATTAAGAAAAGGCTCGACAGAAAACAAAATGAAAAAGAGTTGATGAAAGCCTTTAGTAAAATAATTTGATATATGAATTGAATTCAATTGATCAATTAACATTAAATAATTAAATATCAAATTAAACTTAGAGAAATGTGAAACTAGCTTGAAAAAGTTTCATATTGTTACCAGCATTTTGTGATCACAAAATGCAAGACAACAAAAAAGATATTAAAGAGTACATTGAAGATCTACTAACAAAGAAAAGGCAACCTTCAATGATAATACTTAATAAGCAGTCTAACCATAGATATTTGGCAACTTATGTTCAATGAAAAAGGAACCTAACTACAAAAAAGGTAGAAGTATAAAACTCTTAATTATTAAGATTTGCAATGAAAGATACAAAATGAAGATAAAGCCATAATTAGGTTACTAAGCATCTAATGTGAATCTCAATGTGAACTACTAATGAATATGAGAAGAAGAATGCTATGAGGTGATGTAAAGAACAAAATGATCATTAAACACTAAACTACTGCTAAAGGTGAAAACCCCAGGCTACAACATAACTAGATTCTCAATTTAAAACTTAACCTTTGAAATATTAATTGTTGCCTTGATACATTTACTTATCTTGAAACCAGTTATTCAACATTCTTACAAAAGGGTCACTCTAGGGTAACATTTTCTAGATAACTATAATATTCTGAGTTCCACATAATATAATTAGATAGTAGAGAAAAAAATGCAAAAAATGAGACAAAATGGCCTCCAAAAATACTATGGCCTTACATATAGAGTAAAGGTGAACTGGAAAAACTAACCCTACAATCTTGGTTATCACATAAACCTAGAAAAGGACTAAATAGGACAAAGAGCTACAAAAAACCAATGCTACACTTCCATAAGGTCTTCCACTTGACAATACCATTCCATTCCCCTCAAGTCGACACAAATGTGAGTATTAGTGGCTACTAGAAGGAATATCCAAATGCGTGTGATTTACTCCATGATTTACATAAAAGCCCTTTTGTCTTTCATTATCAGAATCAGAAAGACTCTAACCGGTGTGTCCAAAAAATTATACTCATTCATTTTAGGAATGCAAACGTTGTCATCAATATTTCCTAAGACTGCATCTAGCTCCCTTAGAATAAGCTCCTTAAAAACAACCTTACAAAAATCCTTAATGGAAAGTTTATCCGTGTCCATGTGTATAATAGTTGAAATAAACATGGCCACAATGTCAATGTTATTCTTGGGCCTGTCATCTAAGTCAAAAAATTCATCACCCAGGATAATCTTACTAGCTCTATGAACCAAGTTATTCTTGGTTTTGACCATCTTGTTGATACTAAGAATCAAGATTTCTCCCTAGAATGCCATTTCTTTATGATCAGGCTTCATCCTAATGGACGTGTCCATCCTAAAACCACACACTAAAATAGGCAAATATAATTAGCGACCTAACTCTTGTAGCTAATAAATGACCAATGCTAAGTGCTTGCAATATTTTCAATGGAGGTCCTTAAATAGCTAGAGTGTCATCATTAGATGATACCCTCCACTTTGAAGCTCATGCCAATATTTTGGATAATCTAACTTCACATTACATGTAAATGTGTGATTTCTAGTATATGTCTTACTCCATATGTGTTGTCTGCTTCTCGGTGATTGGCATTAAAAGGGTACAAATTACTTAATTAACTACTATATGTTTGTATGTGTGGTATTGATAGTTCAATACATGCACTTAAATTAGGGAAATCTTTAGTATTAATAATGATATAATACGTTAAATTGGATTAGTTTAACCCCTGACCCACCCTAAGATAGAGTTTAAGGGTGATAATTATGTAATTTGAGTTAAACTATGTACTTTCTAAGGCTCTAGCTAGATCAAGGGTGAAATATATGCAAAAGGTTGTCATCCTAATGATTGGCTATCTAAAGGAATGAATAAGTTTTCTATATTTTCTCCTTTAGTAATCAAATATGGCCTAAAGGTACAAAGGTTAAGAGTAACCAATGTTATTAATAATGAAATTTTGTCCATCATCTCCAAAGTTTGCTAAAGAATTAGCTACTTTGTTGCCTTCCCTATAGATATGTTAATATGTAATATCTTCAAATTTGTCCACTAGACTTAATGCAATTTCTAGTTTAGAGTTTAGTGTCCAATTTATGTGCTTCTTTTTCAAAGTGCATTTAGAATTATTTGTGAGTCTCATTCTACTATAAGTTTTTTGATTCTCAGATCTAGGCTTAGTTTAAGCCCTTCTATGAGAGCTTCTAATTCTACCAGATTATTAGTTGTCTTGCCTAATGGTTTGGCCCATTTGAGGGTCCATTTGTCTATGTTAGAAATGTAGCATCCTAATCCATCTTTTCTCGAGTTACCCTTAGAGGCTCCATCAAAATTTACCTTTGTCCATCCTATTTGGGGGGGGGGGGGGGGGTATCCCACCTACAATTCTCCCTAGCTTGCTTACAAGTTTTAGAATATACCATTGGGGGGTAAATTAGCTTTGTCTAATTCCTTTTCATTAGGGCATCCCATTCTAAGAAAGCTCCTTCTTCTTTGGAGTTATTTCTCATATTATTATTTATAACTTCAGTGATACTAGTCTCTATTGGAAATATAAATAAGAAAGTAAGTTCTTTTTGGGCGGGGTGGGGGGATGGTGGGTGAACTAGCACTTAAAACATTTCACCATTCATCCATCTCATAACTTACCATATAAACTATAATATGTAACATGCATTGCATCCATAGCATAATGTAAATCAACACATAACACAAAATATTTTGGTTACCCAAAAACCCTCAAAGGAGAAGGTAAAAATGAGGTGAGGATGACACCCACAAATCTTCACTACTACAGCAATAAAGTGCAGTCAATTATGGCTACAAAGTTTTGATCATAAACTATGATCCACCCTAGGAGAAGTCTTTCCTATTAAAGGCTTACAAAGATTGTTAGATCTCACCTTGACTAAAGGATTTAAATTCACAATTAAGTAAGCACTATGTTAGGAGATTTACAAAAATCTATTAGGACTACTCTATTAAGAAATTTACCCTATATCACCTATCAAAATGATTTAGTACCTGATCCTTCAACACTAGTATATTTGGGGGTAATTTTTTATGTTAATTTTTGATAGTAGGCCAATTTGACTTGTCAAATTCATTTTTTTAAAAATTTGATCCTGATAACATCAAAATTTTGATGACAATTAAGTTTGGCATCAAACTTTTGACATTGTCAGGGATATAAATGAAAAAAGAAAAGTGATACTTCATTTTGTATCATGTAGCAAAGTGTGAGTAGGATGCTTCAAGCGTGACCAATTAAGAGTTTTCAGCACCATCAAGGTAAGATTGATGGATTTATTTTCATTATCTGTGTCCTCTTCTATTTGGAACTTGTTTTCAAGGTAAGTTCTCATTCTCTTTTGTTTGCTTGCTTAATTTCAATGTAAGGGTTGAAGGTATTTTTAATTTCCATTATAAGGGTTCAAGGTAATTTTTGTTTGTAATTTCAGGGTAAGGATTCAAGTTAATTTTTACTTTGGCCATCGATTATGGTGATTTAGATATTGTTCATATTGCCCAATTTCTCGATTGGATTGTGTAAAGACCTAGTTGTCTAAGATTTTTAATTGTTTACTAAACCAAAAAAGTGCACTTGACTACAATAATAAAATGGGTCTATGCATTCATGCTGTAAAACAAAGCCATAATCTCTACACAAGACTCTAACCGGTTGCTATGTAATGTTATTGTTGTCACTAGTTTCCACGACTCTGTTACATTGGTGAAGATCAAAATGTTAGAAAATAGAAAGAATTAAAAATACAAATCAATAACATAATAATCAAATTAAGAGAAATACTGAATGAGAAAAGATGATAAGCCTTGGATACAAGACCTCAAAAACATCTGAAATAAACTTGATATTGGTTTTGCAGATGCACTTGGACTTGGACATCTTACACCTTTTAATATTCATTTGTGACTTTCTTTTTCATCTTCATTATATCTAAAAGTTTTAATTAATTGAACCTATTAGACTACAGAGATTGGTTCTAATTTGGATGCTTCCTCAGCTATGCATTGAACCATAGGAGTAATGTCATCCTCTTTATCCTTTGCATATCTATCATTGCTTCATTTCCAATATTTCTTGGTTTGTCTCCATTCTTCTCTCTATTTCAATTTGGTTATTGTGTTTCCATCTTCCATTAATGAGCCTTCTTTGTGATAAATATTTGTATTGGGAATCATAGAGATAGATTTTTTTTTTTTTATAATGATTTATTTCATAATCTTCAAGGATATTTTTTGTTTAGGAATTTGTAATGGATGTATTTGAATTTCTCTTTCTCACATTAATAGAGTAAGGAAGAAAATTGTGTTGTTATGGGTTTCGATGTTAATGTGACCATTATTTGAAACAACTTTTAGCCCTGAAACTCATTAATTTCATCTATTTCCTCCATAAGATGAATTTCTGTTCATTCACTTAAATCAAGTTTGAAAGTCCTCCTAACATTCTGCTATAGCATCTTTAGATTTACAATTATAAGATATAATCGCTAGAAGAAATCTAATCTTAATTTCTACCAACTCTGACTCCAAATTTTGCAGTTTTGCATTAAAATAATTGCATGCTATTTCATATATCATTCTACTCTAAGCCCCAATCCATCCTCCTTGTGACTTGAGATTTGGTGTATTTTCAATAGAAGCAACAACATGATCATTCAATGCTATAACTTTTCTTTATACTATTTTCAATCATTTGAAAATCTCTACAAAGTTTAGTTCCAGCAATAAGTGCATCCATATCTACTAAGACAAATTTTCAGTTTATAAGTAGTTCAGGAACAACTCCTTGTATAATACATTAAGAAAATCCTTCAGCAATTGAAATCTTTCCAACACCAGGCTCACTAGTAATACTGAATTTATTTATGTTCTTTTTCAAAGAATCTTTCAAAGCTCTATATTCTTTCTCAAGATTTTGGATAGTATTTCTTTATGAGATCAAGTGACATCAATGATTGTCCAATTTCAAATTTCCAACATCATAAATGGAGGACCTGATTTTTGAAAAAAAAACTAGGGCTACATCTTGTCTCAGATTATTCTATTGAATCATATGCAAATTGGTGAATGTATCTCCCCACTCATTATGGAAGATGAATAGTCTCTTCCCAAGTTTCTCATATCACTTCCCTCCTTTGTTTCTCTAACTTGATAGATTCCTTATTGCATGTTCATAATGTTCAGACCAAAATTACAATCATGTTTGTTGTTCAAATAAAAGGTAATCATATATCTCCTTTGATAACAAACAATCAAAAATAAGAATAGGCCATATATAATTTCTCAAACCATGAATAATAGTGTGAAGGTAACTGCTAGTTTCCATCATGAACATAGAAATTACAAAGAAAGAACCATCAAATTCTATATTAGTTCATGATTCTTGGTGCTTCCTATCATTAATGTCTATACCTTCCAACATTCATTCACTTACCTATTTGACTTTCCTCCATGATTCCTTTGTATGATTCCAATATTTTAGTTCTTAAATTTGCATTTGAAAGTAAAGTTAGTTAAATGATGCTATAAAATTGCATATGCAGATGTATGTGTGTATGTGTATATATGTATGTATGTATATGTATGTATGTATATATTTATGTATTGTTAGAATTCTTTTAGAATAATTGAGAGGGGGGTGAATCAGTTATTCAAGGTCCAATAATGTCTAATACAATTTTTTTCTTTCTAGCCTTTTTTCTTTCTTGTCAAATCCTTAATGGCATATAATTGAAATTATCATGCATGCAATTAAACATTAAACAATCATGAAAAGTAAACATGCATCACTACATAACACTTGAGATTTTGGTGACCCTGAAACCCTCTAGGAATAAGAAGGTAAAACTGAGGTGGGGATGACACCCACAAAATTACTACGCAATAGATTTCAACCACTTCTAATGGTTTTCTATGTTAAAGGCTTTACACACTATCAAATGTGACCCTGTTAAAGGATTTCTACACCCTATTAGGAGTGTGCCCTGTTAGAGGACTTAAGAACATTCAACTTAGAATGCCACCTTGTTAAAGGATTTACATAGAGCTATTAGGCCCACCCAAGTACATAGGATTTACAATCACCTTCTCAAAAGAATATTTTATCCCTCTGTAAGGATCTCCTATCCTTCTCCTAAGAACCTCTTATCCTTCTCCTGGGGATCTTCTATCCTTTTCTTGAGGCTTATCCACCTAGCTATTAAGCTAACCTAGAAATGTAGGATTTCAATGTCTAATACAATGGTAATAAAGTATTAGAAAGGTTTTGACTTGATAAAGATATCAACTCTAACCTTGCAGATTTCATATCACTCTTCAATTCTTTTCTTTGCTTGGCTTTTCTTCCTTGCAGTGCTAACAGCTTGTTCACCCTTCTAGATCTGTCTCCTTGAGTTCTTCCACTCGTTATGCCAATGCACTCTATGGTCACTTGATCAACTCAAAGTCTTGATGCTCTATGCTTACTCCTCACTATTTCCTCTTTTTGACACTTCATACTAGCCTTCTCTTGGCTTCTTCTCATGACCACTCTTTGATCTCTGACCTCTAACTCCTTATAAAGAAGTTATGTTCTTCATTTCCCACTCAAATCTTCTTGCTCATCAATTTTATTTGATATGAGAGAACGATATTTTTTTCTCTCTAAAAATTTTCTTCTAGAAGCTTAAATGATAAATCCATCAGTATTCGCCTTGAATTGATTTTCATGGTTTACATGAAATTCTGTGACATCTACTCATCATCCTTATCATCCAACTAATTCAAAAAATTCAATGTAACAAACTTATCATTATTGATCTGGTGATCCTTTTTGTCTTATCAATAATGCAGCAACTCGGCATCATTGGTTTACTGATGCTCGGCACCTTCTGTGTTACTTAGCTTCTACTACATTTACTGATGCTCGGCACCTTCTGTGTTACTCGGCTTCTACTACATTTATTGATGCTCAGCACCTTCTATGCTACTCGACTTCTACTACATTTACTGATGCTCGGCACCTTCTATGTTACTCAGCTTCTACTACATTTACTGATGCTCGACACCTTTTGTTTTACTCAACTTCTACTACATTTATTGATGCTTGACACCTTCTATGTTACTCGACACCCGAAGGATTGTGTGGCACACACTGAAGTTGAACTTGCTTAGCTTTAACTAGCTTTCTCAGCACTCACAAATGAACTTAGTCATGTTCTACAAATGACTTAGTTAAACCTTATATCTTAGAGTATGTCATCAATACACTATTTCATCAATGCCTTAGCTGATCCTTATACTTCACTACAATATCATAACTTCAACCATTCTCTAGGTGCTCTAGTAACATCTTGTTGATTGCCTCCTCCTTGTCAATCAACCAATTGATAGTATTTAGATCACTTAAACAATTGTCATTCTTGCAAGTAGCAAGTTTGACATCAATGAAAAAACAATGATTGAAAACATTCTTTACCAATTCCATCATTCTTCATTCATGATCTTTTCAATCATCTCCAATAATCTCCCTCTTTGGCATTGATGACAAACCAAAATGATCAATTGATTGAGCTGATCAACTTAGTTACCACCAAAATTATATACCAAACAGAAAACTTGTTGTCATTACATGTTCATTTCATATCTTCCTTTTTGTATCATGTCTCCCACTTTTTCTTATACAAACAGAATCCTTACTCTGTATTCCTAATCCTTCATAGCTACTTGCTGATCAGTTTCTTATCTCTTCTGAATCTCCCTCTTTCATCTCTTTTTTTTTTATTGGTCTACTACTGATCTCATACATCTCCCTCTTACCTTTTATTGATTAGTTTCTCATAAATCTCCCTCTTTGACATAAATGCCAAAGGTGTAGCATCTTCAACATGCTTGGTGTAAGCTTTGCATCTTATGTCTTTTTTCTCTATCACCATGCTTGTGATTGATCTAGAATTTCTATTCTTGTTGTCATCCTCTGCATCATTCTTTTGATATTTCAATGATCTACTCCTATTGATGCAGGGTAGCTTCTTTCTGGCTTTAGACTGCTTGAGTTAGGGGCTTTATCCCCAAATTGCCTCTAAGATATTCATAAGTACCCTTGGGCAATGGTTTGGTGAAGATATCTGAAATTTGTTCCTTTGTGTGAATGTACTCCATCTTCACTTGTTTTTCTTCCACCAATTCTCTAACATAGTGATACTTGATTGCAATATGCTTGGTTTTTGCATGCATTATTGGATTCTTGGATATGTTTATAGCGCTTGTATTATCACAATACAGTATCACAAGTTTGGTTACCTCTTCTTTCGTTCCTTTCAATAGATGTTTGAGCCACACAATATTTGTGCAATTGACTACTACTGCCACATATTCTGCTTCTGCAATGGACTAAGATGTGCATGTTTGTTTCTTGCTAGTCCAAGTAACTAGCCTTTTACCTAAGAATAATGCTCCTCCACTTGTGCTTTTCTTATCATCAATGTTGCCTCCCAAATCTATGTCTGTGTATGCATTGAGCTCAAACTTCTCATTTTTTTTGTAGTATAGGCCAAAATCATCAGTTCCTTTGAGATATCTCATTATCCTTTTTACTGCCACAAGATGATTTTCTCTAGGATTAGCAGAGAATCTAGCCACTATTCCAACTGCTAATGCTATGTCTGGTTTGCTATGTACAACATATTGTAGTTTTTCAATCATGAATCTATACATTGTTTGATTGACTTCAGTTGATTCATCATTTTTGGATAGCTTATGTCCTATTTCCATTGGTGTGTTGATAGGTTTGGAGTCTTCCAATCCAAATGTCTTGAGTATCTCTTTGATATACTTTGATTGTGTCATGAATATACCATGTTTTAGTTGATGTACTTGCAATCCAAAAAAGAAATTGATTTCTCCAAACATAAACATCTCAAACTCATGTTTCATTTTGTCAGCAAAACTTTTGCAAATTGCTTCCTTTCCTCCAAAAATTATGTCATCCACAAAGATTTCAGATACAAGGATATCCTTACCTTCTTCTGATTTGATTTACATGTTGCTATTATCATCAGTTCTTTCAAATCCTATTTGCACTAGATACTTGTGAAGTCTCTCATACCAAGCTCTAGGGGCTTTCTTTAATCCATATAGAGCCTTATGCAATTTTCATACCTTGTTTTTGTTGTTTTCATCAACAAATCCTTTTGGTTGCTCTATGTAGACTTCCTCTTCAAGTATACCATTCATAAATGTAGACTTAACATCCATTTGATAGACTTTAAATCCTTTGAAAGCTGCATATGCTAGTAAGGTCCTTACTCCTTCCATTCTAGCAACTGGAGCGAAAGTTTCTCCATAGTGTAGTCCTTCTTCTGCATACCCTTTATAGACTAGTCTTGCCTTATTCCTTGTGATTTCACCATTCTCATCTAAATTGTTTCTAAACATCCACTTGGTTCCAATTACATTCTTGTCAACTGGTCTTGAGACTAAGGTCCATGTCTTGTTCTTTTCAATTTGTTTTATTTCTTCTTTCATAGCATTGTACAAGTCATCATCTTTTATGGCTTCACTTACTATTTTTGGTTCCATTTTTCTGAGCATACATGTCTCACTTCTAAGTCTATTCCTTGTCATTGGTCCTACCTCTTTGTTTCCAATAATTTGATCTACAGGATGATATCTTCTTACATACTTTGCCAATACTGGTTCTTTCCTTATTTGCATGTTGTCTCTTTCAGAATCTAAATCTTCATGTGTATTTTCATTGGATATTTCTTCATTTCCTTCATGTTGACAATTCTTAGAATCTGAATGAACATTCTCTATATTTTGTAGCTCAGCTTCTGAATATGTTTGCTGCTTGGCATTCACTGTCTGTGACTCGACAGATACTAGATTTTGTTGCTGATTCTCATTCTGAGTTGCAACTTCACCATTATTAGGTATACCTTTATAAAAGTATACAAAGGTCTTGTATTCTTCTACTTTCTTGGTGTTCTAAACACTTTAAACTTTTGCAAGTTCATCAAATTTGACATTTGTGCTTTCTACTACTTTGTTAGTGTTAACATTCAAGCATTTATAAGCTTTGTTTCTAGTAGAATAACCAAGATATGTGCCTTCCTCACTCTTTGCATCAAACTTTATATTTCTAGACTCTTAATATATATAGCATTTGCATCCAAATATTTTGAAATGTTTTACATTAGGAGAATGCCCATACCATAATTCAAAAGGTGTTGCATTTGTACCTTTATTAACTTGGACTCTGTTGAGTGTGTAGACTACAGTACTTACACCTTCTCTCCAGTACTTGAGTGCAATATTTTTCTCCATCATTAAGGTTCTAGTGTAGTCAATAATTTATCTATTCCTTTTTTTTGATATGCCATTCTGAGGTGGAGTCCTGGGTGCTAATGTCTTCCTTTCGATTCCTCTTTCATTGTAGAATTCTTCAAATTCTCTTGATGTGAATTCACCTCCTCTATCAGATCTAAGACATTTTAGGCTCTTCTTGGTCTCTTTTTCAACTCTATACAAGTACCATTTGAACATTTGGAATGCATCTAATTTATGTTTCAAGAACATGACTATCATCATCCTTGAATAGTCATCCACAAATAGCATTATGTATCTGTCACCTTTGTAACTTTACACTTCAATAGGAGCACACAAGTCAGTATGAACTAGCTCGAATACTTCATTAAAAGTATAATCCTTGCTTTTAAAAGTTGATTTGGTCATCTTCCCTAGTTGGCATTGTTTGCACATGGTGTTATCAGGCTTCTTCAACTTTGGTAGACCTCTAACTTTTTTCATTTTGTTGATGCTTATCAAATTGTCAAAATTTACATGACATAGCCTCTTGTGCCATAACCATACATTATTAGTTTGAACAATGAGACAAGAAGCATCTTCCATGTCTAGGTAGAACAAATTACTCCTAGTCTAGTCACCTTTTCCTATTAGACTTCCTTGAGAATCATAGATCTTGGCAACTCCATTTTCAAATTCAACCTTGTATCCTATGTTGCCTAACTATGAGACACTTAACAAGTTATAATTTAGGCCTTCAACATAGTATGCATTATCACATGATATCTTTTTAGTAAGCTTGATACTACCTTTCCCTTTGATCTGACATGGTGTATTGTTACCAAATCTAACACTATTTCCTTCATATTGAATAAAGGTAATGAAATTACTTTTATCTCTATTCATGTGATGAGAGCATCTACTATCTATGATCCATTTGTTATTCTTGTTCATGCAGGTTACCAGGACAGTTGCTTCATCTTCATCTGATTCATCTTTCATAGTGACATAGACTACTTCATCATAATTCTCATCAGAGTCTTCTTCAACAATGTAGCATCTTTTTCCTTTACCTCTGTAGTCCTTGTTATACTCTTTCTTGTTCTTGAGGTTGCCTCCATCCTTCTAATTTTTCTTTTGTGTGCATCTGGCTGCAATGTGACCAACTTCATTACAATTGAAACAAATGATTGGCAGCTTACCTTTGAATTTGCATCTTCCTTTGTGAAATCTTCTTGCTATTAATGCCTCCAATTGGTCTACATCATCTTCATCAGTTCTATTGTCACTAGATACATACTTTCCTTTTCCACTATTTTTCTTTGTTTTGCACCTCCTCGTTGTCTTTTATTGTTGTCTTGGCTTTGAATGTAGATTCAAAGTTTACTGGCTTGTAGTTGTCAAATTTGGATAGATTAAAGGTAGTGAGTCTTCCAATTATTCCTTCAAATGACAATGTGTTTCCTGGTAGACACCTTAGCTCTTGGATGGCTGATACTCTTATACCATAGATAAGAAGCAAAGTTCTCAAGTATTTTCTACATAATGTTTCTTCTGATAACTATCCTTCTAGGCTTCTTATGGCACTTACCACTTCTTTCATTCTTGCATTGTATTGAGCAGCATTCTCTCCTTCTTCCATTTTCATGTCATCAAACTTTCATCTTAGGCTCTCTCTTTTGGCTCTCTTGACATTATCATCTCCTCCATTGATGTTTGATAATGTTTTCCACATCTAATGTGAAGTACCACATTCTTTGATGTCATCATACTTGGCATAGCTTAGTGCTGAAGCAATCTCTAACATTGCTTGATTGTGCTCCTTCTTCTTGTTCATGTCTTATGCAGTGAGGGGTTCTGTACAGTCTACATGATTAGCTATGATTGAGGTCTATGCATAGTCACCTATTGATCCAAGGTGCAACTTCATCAAACTTTTTCATGCAACAAAATTGTCTTTTTTTACCTTGGGAACTTCTTTCTTGGACATCTTGATCTTCCTGCTGCTAGTACCTTGAAACACATCAGCAATGGGCTCTGATACCAATTGTTAGAATTCTTTTAGAATAACTGAGACGAGGGCTAAATTAGTTATTCAAGGTCCAATAATGTCCAATACAAATTTTTTCTTTCTAGCCTTTTTACTTTCTTGTCAAATCCTTAATGGCATATAATTAAAATTATCATGCATGCAATTAAACATTAAACAATCATGAAAAGTAAACATGCATCACCACATAACACTTGAGATTTTGGTGACCCAGAAACCCTCTAGGAATAAGAAGCTAAAACTAGGGTGGGGATGACACCCATAAAATTACTACACAATAGATTTCAACCACTTATGATGGTTTTCCCTAGTAAAGGCTTTACACACCGTCAGATGTGACCCTGTTAAATGATTTCTACACCCCATTAGGAGTGTGCCCTATTAGAGGACTTAAGAACATTCAACTTAGAATGCCACCCTGTTAAAAGATTTACATAGAGCTATTAGGCCCCCCCAAGTCCATGGGATTTACAGTCACCTTCTCAAAAGAATCTTTTATCCCTCTCTAAGGATCTCCTATCCTTCTCCTGAGGATCTCTTATCCTTCTCCTGGGGATCTTCTATCCTTTTCTTGAGGCTTATCCACCTAGCTATTAAGCTAACCTAGCAATTTAGGATTTCAATTTCTAATACAATGGTAAGAAATTATTAGAAAGGTTTTGACTTGATAAAGATAGCAACTTTAACCTTGCAGATTTCAAATCACTCTTCAGTTCTTTTCTTTGCTTGGCTTTTCTTCCATGCAGTGCTGACAACTTGTTCACCCTTCAAGATCTGTCTCCTTGAGTTCTTCCACTCGTTATGCCAATGCACTCTATGGTCACTTGATCAACTTAGAGTCTTGATGCTCTGTGCTTACTCCTCATTGTGTCCTCCTTTTAACACTTCACACTACCTTCTCTTCGCTTCTTCACACAACCACTACTTGATCTCTAACCTGTAACTCCTTATAAAGAAGTTTTATTCTTCATTTCTTGCTCAAATCTTCTATCTCATCAATTTGAATGGTTTACATGAAATTCTATGACATCTACTCATCATCCTTATCATCCAACTAATTCAAAAAATTCAATGTAACAAACTTATCATTATGAATCTAGTGAATCTTTTTGTCTTATCAATAATGTAACAACTCAGCATCATTGGTTTACTAATGCTCAGCACCTTTTGTGTTACTCAGCTTCTACTACATTTATTGATGCTCGACACCTTCTGTGTTACTTGGCTTCTACTACATTTACTGATGCTCGGCACCTTCTGTGTTACTTGGCTTCTACTACATTTACTGATGCTTGGCACCTTCTATGTTACTTGACACCCAAAGGATTGCTCAGCACACACTGAAGTTGAACTTGCTCAACTTTAACTAGCTTGCTTAGTACTCACAAATGAACTTAGTTAGGTTCTACAAATGACTTAGTTAAACCTTACATCTTTGATGTGTCTTAGTGTGTCCATTCCCTACGTCTTAGAGTATGTCATCAATACACTATTTCATCAATGGTTTAGCTGATCCTTATACTTCATTACAACATCATCACTTCAACCTTTCTCTAGGTGCTCTAGTTACATCTTATTTATTGCCTCCTCCTTGTCAATCAATCGATTGATAGTATTTGGATCACTTAAGCAATTATCATTCCTGCAAGTAGCAAGTTTGACATCAATGACAAAATAATGATTGAAAACATTTTTTACCAGTTCCATCATTCTTCATTCATGATCTTTTCAATCATTTCCAACATGTATGTATATGTTATGGTGGGATGTAGACCAAATCAGCAAAAGTAAGGATTTTCCCACCAAAAGGATTGCTATTTCATTCCAAATCCGTACAGTGTTATTCCAACCCTAGACTAGGTTGAAGATAATCAATTTATAGGGCACAACTCTTGACCTTACAACTTCATCCTTCCATGTTCAATCAAAATAATGATCTAACTGTTACACTTTTAGATTGCAAGAAAAATTGCAAAAAGTTGCATGACAACTTTTATTACATCTTTTTCAATTTTTACAACTTTTACACAAACTTCAAATAAAAGACTCCACATGCCTTCGAAACTGTACCACAATATGAAAAATGATTATAAAACATAAAAATTGTTTTTTTTGTCAACTCACAATGTTTTTCCAATGGTTGACCAACCTTTGATTTGCCTATAACCTTATTACAACATGTAAACAACTTGCCTAAATGCATGTTTGAGATTGTCTAAACTATCTCATGTCAACTTGGACACTTATTCATCACCTTCAATACTATCCTACCTAATGTTTGACCACCTTATTTAAGACCTAGGGCCTTTGCACCAAGATCTAGGATTTCATTTTCATGCCCTTTTGATCAATGTATATGTATGGATGTATGTATACATATGTATATATATGTGTGTATATGTATGTATGTATGTATATAAATAATAAAACTCACTCAATAGGTAGCATGGCCATAAGCTTTTAAACATAACTATATAAGGAATGATTTACAACATATATAAGTCAATTGGTCTATTTACTGATTAGCTAGGTTTATTACAAATTCTTGTAAAATTGTCATCAAATTAGGTACAATAAAATGAACAATCAGTTGTTCCCATCTAACATTAACTTGACTAGTCTATTTAGACCCATTGATTATTGTCACAAGCTTTAAAACATAACTATATAATGAGTGAATTAGGACATATATAGGTTAACCTTACATTAACTATAACCTACAACATAAAGGTTGCAATAGGGTATCACAGGATTGTAATTATAGAAAACTGTCTGATTCACCCTAGTGGGTGTATGATTGTGAAGAGTTGTATTAGGTGAGTAAAGCTCACTAGTGGTTATAGGAATATAGTTGCGTCAAAACAATTAGAAACTAGAACTACATATTTGTTAAAGTGAGTAGTTCAAGGGTCTTGATCCCATGTATATGGATATGTAGGTAGTCGAGTTGGCAGAGTATGCCTCAAGTGTGCAGATGCCTTGGACATAGTTAGGTAGCATGGATTGTCACAATGTGGTATGCACTTTCTCCCTTACCTCATGGATGTAATAGTTCAAAAGGTTTCTACCAAGTTGAATGAAGTCTAGAATCAATGCCAATATTTATATTGTATAATTCATTTGATTTTTTAGATGTCATCTATACTAAAGAGATGGTAATATTTTATTATTTTATTATTATTGATTATATACAACATACTACTAATGCTTGAATATTTATATTTGTTATAATTTTATAGGCTTAATATTTTCTTCTGAAGAAAGTCCATGCCTAACAATATGGACCAAGAACAAAATAAGGCAACAATTGCTAGATTGTGATCTCAATTCAAAAGAAATAGTGATGGAAAATGTTATTTTCCTTGCAAAAAATGTAAGGGCTTAAAGAATCGAAGAATTCTAATTGCAATAGCTCAGAGACATTGTAGGCAACACAATCACATTGAAGGGGGAAAGGATTTTCATCCTTTGGTGAATGTGAATATTGAATTGGTGGAACATGGAGGTGTGAATATCAAAGAAAAAGGTAATGCTCCCATGGAAGAAGATGATCATGAGGTAAAGAGCACAATTGAATATGTTGGTATTGGTGTAGCTGATAATGTGCTAGAGAATAGGATTGAAGAAGATGTTACTGGCGCAACTACTGAGGATGATGAAGATGATGATAGTCATGCATCTAATGATGATGATGAAGAGAACCTTGAAATACCTATAATTGAAAAGGCATACAAACCCTTGTACCAAGGCTCCCGAAAAACACTTCTCTCTATTGTATTGTTGCTAGTAAACTTCAAGGTTATGAATGGTATATCCAATGTAGTAATTTCATGTATGCTAAGGTATAGTGTCATTTTTGTCATCTTCTATGTTATAATACCATCAATGTTCTTTATATTAATATCAATATTTTTCCATAGGTTGATAGGTGAGTATTTTTTCACCACCATCAAACATTCTACCTCACTCTTACTGAGAATTATCAACCATTATGAAAGATATTGGAATGGAGTATCAAACAATACATACATGTCCCAATGATCATATTATATATCATAAATAACATGAATTTGCAATAGAATTCCTTAATGATGACATTAGCAGATAATGATCAGATCAAATAACAAAAAAGGTGCCTCACAAGGTTCTTTGGTACATTCTCATTATTCCACATCTGCAATGATTATTCAAGTGTACTAGCTTGGCACAACTTATGGATTAACATGCACAATAGAAGTCAAGATAACATTATGTGAATGCCTATAGATGGTTCTACATTTAAGGACATAGAAGATAGGTGGCCAATATTTAAACAAAAACCTCATTATCTAAAGCTTTCATTGGCAACAGATGGTGTCAATCCATTTGGAGAGATGAGATCTGTTTACTCGGTCTGACTTTTTTTGTTATTAACAATAAGATTCCTCCTTGGATGTCTATAAAGAGGGAGAACATAACATTGGCAATGATTTTACTAGGTATTTTTCCATTTAATAATCATCTAAAATTAATTTATAAACACTATATCAAAATAGCCTTAATAATTATGTTTTGTTTATGTTCATTCAACTAGGTAAGTACCAAGTGAAAGATATGAATGTATATATTGAGCCCTTGATTGATGAGTTGCTAGAGTTATGAAATGGGGTCACAATGTACAATATCTCTAGATCAATTGGTCAAAGGCAATTTTTATTTTGTGTAATTCTTGTATGGACTATACATGATGCCCTTGGACTAACACATTTTTCTAGTATGTAAAACTATTAACACATAATTTTCATTGTATGTTTAAGTTGCATTTGATAATTGTAAATATGAATCTTATACTACACATGTCATCCAATTATACACGATCTTGTAGGTCTTCAAACAAAGGGAAAATTTGCATGTCCAATTTGTGGTCCAAAGATGAAATCTCACCATTAAAAAGTTTAGGAAAGTAGGTGTTCGATGAGCAAAGAAAATTTCTCCACAAAAGTATTGAATTTCCAAAAAATATATTTTCAATAGGAAAGAAGAGACAACATCAAAGCCATAGAGAATGACACCTCACATGTGGAATTTTGAATACAATAAAATGAATCATAGAGGTAATGTCATTCCATTTGATGTAAGTTTTTATATGAAATTTAAAGTTGGATATTGTCTTTTTTTTACTTATGATATAATTGATGTTCATTAAGATTGTCAAGGCATCGATGAGAAACTTCCAAAGGACTTAAAAACTATCCCAAAAAATTTAGTAGGTTATCATACTACAAGCACCTCCTTGATGCTATGCATATTGGAAATAATGTAACAAAGACACTATGGAAAATATTGGATGGAAGGAGTGAAAAAGAAAAATTAGTCAAAATTTGCAATGTTGATGAATCCAATCATGCATTGAAGTTTTTCATTGAATCAAATAGAGATGGAAACTAGATTTATCTGAGCATCATTCCTTGGTTATTAATGCAACAAAAAACTAATGTCATATATGAAGCCATAAAAAAAACTACATTTCCCATAGGATTTGCTGCAAACATAAGCATTCTCATATCAAATAAAGTTGATTTTTGGTCAAGGTTGAAAATGCATGATTGGCATACCTTCATCAAGGTAAGTCATGTTCTCTATTTACAATAAATTTGTAAAACATCATGTACTTTTAATTATTTTATTTTATAATATATTGAAAAGATCATTTTATTATTACTATAGTATATTCTATATCTCTCCAACACAACTTTGACAACATGAGTGTCAAACACATTATATATGATCTTGGGAAATAGATGAGGTTAGAAGTGTTATTTGTTAGATTTATTGTATAGAAGTGTTATTAATCTCATTAATATATTTTTGCATGATGAATATCTTCTAGGTGGTTGTCATCTAAATAAATTGATAAAAAAGACAAAGAAATGGAAGAGAATAATACCTTAGCTTTTGTGTGAGATGTAAAAGTGTCTACCTTCAACTTTTTTCAATGCACAAGAACACTACCTCATACATCTAGTTGAGGAGTTCGAATTATGTGGACCTATACCAACTAGGTCAATGTGGATGGTTGAGAGGCACTTAAATTTTTTGAAGAGTTTGGTTTGATAGAGAGAACATCCTAAGGGTTCTATGGTCGAGGGATATATGGTCTACCAGATCATGGTTTACATTAGTGAATATCTTCCCAAGTTTGCATCAAAGATCCATATAGATTGCATTTGGGATCCCAACTCCATGAACAAATTTGAAGGGGAGTACTTGATGGGAAAAGGTAGATTAAGGAAAGTGAGAGGTAATTATAAGATGTTATTATAGTTAATTAATTATTATCCATCATCAATATAAGTTGTTTCTAACTTGTCCATTTATTTTATATAATTTTTTGTCATTGGGATGCACTTCATTTGTATATTGCAAACAATCCTGATTGGATGATGCTATGGATTGAACAATCTCAACAAAATGGTTGCTCATTAACATGGGAAGGTGTTGCTTCATTGGTTAAAGAAGCTCATTGTAATGGAGATCTCAATGTTATGCCAATGGTAATTGATCTAGCAAATGGTTTAAGAGGTAAAAAGGTACGTATAAGTTAATCTATCATGACCCATTTGATTAATATCATCTCAAGGATGGATGCATAATTTTGACATGTTCAAAAAATAATAGGTCAAGTACCACAGAGATATGTACTACAATGGCCATAAATTTCATGTAAAAAAGGTAGACGAGACTAAGAGAACTTGCAATTATGGGATAACTACAATGTTTGAAGGACCACCAATATTTCATCTAGAAATGGCATGCATCCTCAATAATCTGAAAATAGATACTATGGCATTTTGGAAAATATAATTGAGTGCAACTTTAACTCCTTCAAACAAGTTCTATTGAGTGTAAAAAAGTACAAGCTACAACTAAATCAAGATGATCTTGATAGAACTATTATTGAACATGAGAATAGATTTACAATAATTAATACAAGGTCATTTGAGCCAGTTGGAAATGAGCCCTATGTTCTTCCAAGCCAATGTCAAAAAGTGTTTTACTTTGGTGTTGTACATAAACCAAGTTGGTCATTTTTCATTAGACATGATCCAAGAGGAAGACTAATAAAGTATAATGTCATTAAAGAAGAAGATGAAGGAGGAGATGATGATGAAGAAGGAGATGATGATGATGATGGAAAAGATGTTCATGATGATGGTGATGGCATTGATGGTGGTGGTGGTGGTGGTAGTGGTGGTGGTGGCAAAGATGATGATGGTTGTGATGGTGATGGTGATGGTGATGGTGATGGTGATGATGATGATAACAACGACAATGACAATAGTCATTCTAATAATTTGGATGATGATGGCGATAATGATGATGTTCAAAATGATGAGATGGATGAAGAATATGATCAATGACATGATCAATGAAATTTTTTTAGGTGTTGATTACTTATAATATGTTTTTTGTAAAGGTAAACAATTGAAAAATATACAATGTTATGTTTTTTGTGATGTATGCATATTGTTCATGTAATGTTCTATGCATAATTTGTAGCATAAGTATCATGTAATTTGTAACTAACTTAGGACAAATGATTTACATATGTAGGAAACCATACCCTATTAATGAGGATCATACAAAGTGACATGGATCGAGAGGTATAAGTTTATTACATGCTTGCTTTCTCTAAACCTTCTACATTAACTTTGGGCAAACTTTATCAATATTAGCCTCATTTTATATCCTGATATTTCATTCCTTCGACTATATCTCTCATTTTATGGGCTCCAAGTACCACCACATAGGTATCTATCAAATTTTCCTTCCTCAAGTGAGGGAAATGCAGGAATAGAAGAGGAAAATGAGACATGTAGTACGTCTACAAAAGAGACAAACTAGAGGGCAAAAGATTAGAAGAAAATTCAATAAATGCATGCAATTTTTCCTTGCTTAAGGGGGGTCATGTTCTTATGATGATGAGATAAAGGGAAACCTCAAGATTTCCTTGAGATACACACATCTTGAGAAAGAATCAGTACCCAAGGAATTACCTTTAATTAACACTAATTTTTGTGTTAACGAGCGGATATATCATATCACTCTATCATCATTACATAGTTTACACCTATTTTCCAAGGATGGCATAAAGGTTAGTTATAAAAAGGTTGTTGAATTGATGGAGTATGTATGACCTTGTTACAATTACAAAAACTAGATGCGGATAGTTCAATATAGAAATATTATGCATAGGTATGCCCTATCAACAAATTATCTACAATGAAAAGAAAATGATCAAAGTAAAAGACTTGTTGTGTACATTGATGGAAGGCAAAAAGCAATATGTAACATTGCAAGTTTTATAAATAGTACACATCCTAGATCAACTAATAAGTGACCCAATTGTATTTTTGAGGCACATGAGGGAAATCATTTTTTTATATTTGCGATAAAATCAATAAGTCTAGGGAAAGAGTCCCTAATAGATTACAATTTGAATCTCATAGATATAAAGAAAGTTACTATCATGGGACTTGTAAGTACGATATATGTAAAATGTAAACTAATTATTTCTAATTAGAACTCTAATATATAATATACCATTTTAATAATAAGTTTTTTTGCTAAGTGGACTATTCCTTTGATTATGCTAATGTTTTTATATATATTCTTTGTCACAAGGCGACAAGACCAAGCCATTAGATGACAGAGGCAGGGATGTTGCTCCCACCCCTTCTCCAGCGTAGGTAAACCTTCTGCATAAAAATAAATGCAATTTTAATTTTACAAAATGTCAGATTATTATGTTACTTTCGTGAAGGTTTTGGACTTGTTTTGATTTTTTTACTAATATTTTTTGTCACAATTTGATTCATAGGGAAAGGAACAAATTCCACAATAGGAATTACTTACTAATATGGGAGCCATTGTATTATGTGATGATGACATTGCATATAATAGTGACCTTGTTATCCTATGTAAAAAGACCCTGAAGAACGTCAATCTACAAATTCTTGGGCTTGTGATGGATCCACATCCAATAGAAGAAAAAGAGGCCACAAGAAATGAATTATGTCATAAAGCATGTTGTCTAGAAGTAAGAAACAATGAGTCTTTTTCTAGGACAATATTCCAATAAAGCTTTATGTTTTATACTAATTTATGGATCATGAACCACATTATGTATATTTTGTTACAGGATTTTTTGAGACCACACTGAGTTCTTCCACCTGACAAGGGTACCAGTGTACGTCCTACAAGTATGTGATTTAAATTCTCAATCATCAGAAGGGAGATTATTTTCTTCATGATTATTATTGACAATTTTATATTACTGTTGTCATGTTCACTCTTCTCCTTTACTTAACCACTTGTATTCATTGTTTGATACTTAAGATAATCATTGTATGTGGAAAACCCATATATCTTTTCTAATTATAATTGTTGAACCTTTATGATGATATAGTCTTAAATGTATATCCTCTTGACCAATTCCATGTCCATGACCTTGTGATGATATGATTCTGATATCTGTTTTGTACATAATAATCAGTCTAAAACTTTCTATCATTGCCTCTGATATGATTATGTTGTCATTGTCATAAAATATGCCTCTAAAATCTGTGTTGCTCCTCATTGATAATGTCCTTGATGTAATGTCTCCTTTTATTAAAATGTGGGAAATATGTACAAATAACTTATAAAACTCAATTGCAAGAGACTTCTTTCCTTAAAGTCTCAAATAGCAATTAAAATTGATCATGATTGATGTAAGAAAAATAGTCTATGTTACCACTATTAAATGATTATTCTTATGTTATACAATTGATATGATATATGAGAACAATGCCATTGCTACGATACAACAATTAGGTATATGTAAGATGATTTTGGTCTATATATCTGCACTTAGTCCAATGCAACAATGTTAAGATTGTCTCTATTGTTTCTGATATGACTAATAATAATTATGCAAGGATGATCTTTAATTGGAACTGTGCAACTAATGAGATTGGTAGTTGTCTCCTGATATGATAGTGTAAGTAAGCTACAATCTATTCCTACT
Source organism: Cupressus sempervirens (assembly GCA_028749045.1). Classification (NCBI taxonomy): domain Eukaryota; kingdom Viridiplantae; phylum Streptophyta; class Pinopsida; order Cupressales; family Cupressaceae; genus Cupressus; species Cupressus sempervirens. Next base: position 831,615,205 of record CM053785.1, on the reverse strand, counting down.
CTCACTATAATTACTATCACTCATAGTGATGCATTTTCTATTCTTCATCTATTCATGAAAACTTTCAAGTGTTCTCAATGATGCTATCATTGTATCTGATTTTGATCCTTAAACATATGCAATTATCTTTAAAATATTTCTTATTGTGATATGATGATCTATTGCTCTTGATATATTTCTATAGGACTAGTTTTACTTATAGTGGTATAATGCTTACCCTTGACTTGATAATATTTATTTGGAATGACTCATGTTTCTCCCGATAGCAATGTCATTGTTATTTATTATTTATTACTAAATTCTATTAGAGGAAAATAGGGGACACAAAAAAAACATTTTATTTATATATGTATGTATGTATGTATGTATGTATTGTGAACACCTAAAAACCTTTAGAAAATAAAGTATTTTTATTTTCTGAAAAAGTTCTGATGACATCATCATTTATTTATTAATTATTTAATTTATTTATTTATTTATTTTTATGCCATTAAATCCCTTTATTTTAATTAAAAATATTTAATTAAAAAATCCCTCCCAAAAATGTTTAAATCTTATTTAAACATTATTTCCTTATTTATTAATTATTTAATTAATAAATTGACCAAAAATCCCAAAATAAATATTTTTTTTTTTTTCCAAAAGTTGGCCAATTTCCTTAAGACCAATAACCTCTTCCAAAATCTTCTAATCCTTCTTTAATTTCGATTAAAGGTTAACCTCATCATTTCCTACCCCTAATCCCAACTCAAAATATTTAATCAACATTAAATATTAATCCTCATGTTTATTAAAAATATTTTAATAAATATCTCCTCAACCCAAACCCTTGAAATAAATAAAACTTTATTTATTTCATAAAATCTTATCTTAGGAAGTTCTAGACTCTTCTAGAAAGTCTTCATCCTCATCCAAAGCCTAGACTCTTCTAAAAGATGTCTTTAACCCTAATCCTAATCCCCTCCTAACCTTGTCACATTTCCTAAACATGGGCTAAAACATGCTAACTCAAGCCAAAGTTAAGAAATATCTCCTCCTTCACCCACCCTCATTAATTGCAATCCACTTGCCATCCACTTGCCTAGTCCTAAGACATCTCTAACCCTTCCTCTAATCATTTTTACAACCCTAAGCAAGCTTAAAACCTCCCTAAACCCTCAAATTTTAATTTCATGGTATCTCTCACAAATATCTTCAACCATAAAATTTTATAAAATCCACAAAGTCATAAATGTTCTTACAAAGCACTTATGAAGGGTCTTTATGAAGATTTTATCCCTTGAGCCTCTTTTATTGACTCATCCTTCCCCTTTCCTCCATCCTCTCACCATGTGACATGTGTCACTCCTTGATTGGTTGTAAGGAAGCACAATCCATGTACTCTCCTCTCATGCAATCTAAGCCCTCCATGAGCTTTTTCCCATCCTTGCATCTTAGCCCTCAATCCCTCAAGCCTCTTGCCTATAAATTGGATCCTTTCCCTTCTCAAAATAACACAATCCATGAAGTAAAGTTATAATGCTATTTTGAGAGCCAAATCCATACTAAAGCCATCTATCCACACCAAAAATCCACAATCATCCATTGAAGCCTTTGGAAGCATATTGAGCATACATCCTATCCATTTAGATAAAGCCACTCAACAAGAGAGCTTCTCATTGAGAGAGCCCATTAATGGCTCATATTTTCAATTGAGAGCTCATCTTAGTCTATCTTGAAGTTTATGAATTTTTTTTAGTTTGTAGAAGCTTTATTTAAATTTGGTTTCTATTAGCATACTAACATTGCTCATATACATTTTGGCACGCCTGGTGGGACCCCGCATGGGTCATCTTCATTAGCTTTTTTAGTCAAGTTTTGTATGTCATTTGCTGATTTTGGCTAATTTTGCTTGTTTTTGTGATTGGTAGGATTGTATAAATTGGTTTTGTAGGTCCACATGAGCATGAAGAAGACAAAGGAACTCATAGTCTATCTCATAGTATTTGTAGATTTTTCAAGCTTATAGGTGGACAAAGCACTTGGAATTCTTCTTCCTCTTCTTGTCTATATTCTTCTTATTCCATCTACTTCTTCTTCTTCTTCTTGTGGGAGATCTTGGCCATTTTTTTTTTTAGGAAGCAAAATCATACACACTTCTTTTTAGTGCTTAAAATGAACCCCCAAATCATACTTAAATCCATTAAAAAATTAAAATTTGCAAAAAAAAAAAATCTTTTAATAAGTGAAACTAAACCAATCCAATCATTTGCATCCTTGCAAAATCAAGATTTTAGATGCATTCATGCAAAGTTAGGAACACTTCATTTTTGGAAATTTAAAAAGAACTTCAAGTTTCCATTTCAAAAGGTTCAAAATCAACACTAAGTGCACACTAAAATCTAAATCAAACTCAAAGCATCAATCAAGAATAAAATGAACCTCATTTGCAAATATTTTAAAGTTATTTTTAAAAAAATCTCATGAAAATTAAGAGTCCTAAATGGTTGCCAAAAATTGTCCTAAAAGCTTTGTTATTTGTTCCAAACAAATATCTTGTTGCAAAATCTTGAATGTTTCTTAAGTTTTTCATGCATCAAAACAATCTAGGAATATCATTTTTGGGCTTAAAATATGCAAACTAGAACACAAAATCTTGAATGAAAACCAAAGTCCAAAGAGTCATTTTCACTTTTGAGTCCAAAACAATCTTGAATGATCTAAGGTCAAAATAAAGCACTTCAAAGTTCTTAAAACAACAACAAAATCTCAATCTTGAATGCTCAAAGGAAAAAACTTGAATGTTTAATCACTTGTCTTTGAATACATATTGCTAAAATCACTCTTGAGTGCCATGGATTAAAATCAAAGTTTGGTTTTTTTATGGATGCATGATTAAAACAACAAATCCAATTGAATAATCATCTTTTGGAGCATAAAAAGAATCTACATTTTTGTAATCTTTTAAGTTATAAAAACAAATAAAAATGCTTTGAGTGAGTTTGTCGTTGGACTCACCCTCTTTAATCACCCATCAATTTAACCATTGGTTGCAATCTCAGTGCCATCTATGGGGATGGGTCCACCTAAGAGGGTGTTAAGTACTCCATGCAAATCAAACTCCACTCACTTGGGTTTTTAGTGGTTTTTCTAAGTTAGAAAATTTCTTGAATGCACATTAATCTCGCTCACACTTCATTTGGGCATAAAAATTGGACAAATCTTGACGTGGAGGGCCTCCGGGCGCGCGCTTGAAATCAAATCTAACACACCTTTATTTTGGGCTTAAAATAAACTCACACTCAATCTTGAATTCCTTAAAGAAAAATCAATCGATACTTGACGTGGAGGGCCTCCGAGCGCACGGGTTTACCTTCTTGTTGACCCTAACTCTTCTTCTTGTTGGTATTCTTCGATCAATTTTATTTTTGTCGACACTTCAAAGTTGGAATAAACATTGTATCTTAAACATGAGTGCTTGCAAAGTCTAGATCAGAAAACTTAAGCGTCAGTTGGTAAAAGAACAAGCATGTTTTTTAGCCCAAGATCATCCAAGTCTTCTCTTCCCTTGTCGTCTTTCAAGGCCATCTTGGGTGCATAAGATTAGGATCCAAAATTTTGTCTTAGCTTTTTAGGAGGCCTGCTTGGGGATTTCATCACCCCTTGGGACGACCTCAACTCCAGCGTTCCGACGGAGTATAAAGATCAGGAGGTGAATCCAAAGACACCTCTCTTGGGATCAAAATTTTTTCACTCAGGCTAAGCCTCAAGGAACTTTATACCCTTGAGAAGTGAAAGAGGAGAAGTGGGTTATCGCTCCTCTCGGCTATGTGACATCTTTTTGGTTTCATCTACAGATTTGGGCCTCACGTACCTTGTGTATATCGAGGACTCCCTAGCTAAACCAAATTTCATCCTTGTAGAAAGCTTCCTAGGATGTTGGTGTGTTTGACGTGCTTGCTGAAAAATTTTGTCTGCTTGTTTGTTCATAGCTTGTGAATGAATGTTTGCCAATTTTGGTCAAAATTCCAAAAAAGTAGAAATCTCCTAGCTCAAGGCATACTTAGCGTAGTCATTGCCTTATCAAAAAATTATCCAAGCTCCCCCGCTGCAACCGAATCTATCTAGTTCTTTGCCTTAGAACGATCCCAAATCCAAAGTCCATCCAAATCATGCCCCTAGCCAACTAGCAACCCAATCCAAAACCACCCAAGCCTTTAAAGAGTTTTTGTCACTTTGCCAAAATTTTCTATCCAATCAATCTATCCTACCAATCAACCAATCTCACCAAGGTTATCCCTCTGATAGAGCATTGTCTAGGGTAATCTAGCTTTGTCACTTGCATCCCTCATCACCTTGAGCTAAAGCTTGGGATCCACAAGTGGTCAATCTCGTGTCATGCCCATAAGATCATTAGTCTATCCTCAAGTTGACACAGCCACCACCAAATCTAGCACATAGGAAAGCAAAACTCTCACCTTTTGACAACATGCCCTTGAAGTCTTCCATCCACAGGAAAGCCAAAAATCTCTAGCCAATCCTCCTTAGGTCTATCATGCAGCTTTGACTCTCCCTAGGAAATCTTTCATCAGCCAATCCAAAATCTGTGCTTAATCCAAATCCAACCATGAGCTTCCGTGTTCATCCATATGCAAGACCCCATCCCCATCAAACTCATCATCAAAGCATGAAGTACCAATCCTATCATGATGTGTTTGGTCGCATTGTCCTTGCTCTTGCCACCTCCTATTCTCAATGATGATGAAAATCTTGTTGACTATGATGGGTATATTGAAAGCCTTAGAAAAATTCCCCCAAGCATCCCCCAAAATCCAAGAGTTATTCCAAACTATCTAGTCATGCCATCTGATATTCCAGCTTCCCCTCCATCACCCCATCAACCAAGCTTCCAATCTTCCACCCCCATCACACTAGCTATTCTTGTCAATCCACCTCCACCTTTGACACACGAGTCTCCAAGGAATCTCCTAGAGGAAATACAAGAAAAGTTTCCTCCAACAGTCGATAAGCCATGTCATCTAATCCAACCATGTGAAGTAGTCAGTGATGAAGCTTCCCCATCTATAATATCACCTCCATCTCCCATAGCTATCATCCCCATACCATCCATCAAATTGCTTAAAATCCTTCCTCTTCCTGCAAGCATCAAAATCCCACCACCTATCAAATCCCTCCAAATCCTATCCACATCGCCTCCAAGCATTTCCCAAATCTCTCGTAATGACCCTTATGCATCCATCTTCTACTCACCCATCTCCACTACTGAATCTCCCATCTATCCATCCACTACCTTTGAAGAATCCATCCCTTCACCTCCTATCACACCATCCACTCCAAACCAATCCTATCAAGATCCTACCCAAAAGCATGTTGACATCCCCCAAAGCATAAATGAAGATATCATCGTACCATGTCTTCCATCCATAGTGCAGTCACCATCTCCTCCATCTCCAAAACCTCAAGCCATATCTCCTCCACTACAAGATATCTTGTCATCCCACCAGCTACATCAAGATCCTATCCTTCCATCTCCCCCGCTCCATGCTTCCATCTTACCACCTATCCAAGCTATTCCACCATCTATAATCTACCCTCTTGGTTCACTTACATTCATCCACGGTGGCCCTCTCTTAGCAGAAGAATTAAGAACAATATCTCCCCATTGCAATACACCTAATAAATCACTTCTACCATTTTTTGCAAGCAAAAAATTTCCTCAGCTTGTTCAAATGCTCAATCGATGGCATTATCAAGGTCAAGGTTTAGGACCACAAGAGCAAGGAATCAGAGAGCCTATTATTGCACAAAAAAATCTAGGATTTCATGGTCTTGGATATGTATCCAAAGGCTCACCATCTAAAGGTGTTGGTACACCACACCCCCAAACCAAGTCTATCTCCAAGCCCACCATGCCAGCCTCCCATCACTCCTTCAAGAAATCTTATGTCATCCCCCCTCCACCATCTTTGCAACCCAAAAAAACCTACCATATTCCCCCTTCATCCACTAAATCCATTTTGGGTCCCTATGTCCCAAAATTTACCATCCTCCATCATCCTATCAGCCATCATAAAAATCCTATTCCATCCATTCCTATTCAAGATCAACAAAGGCACATGTCAGGGCACATCATCCATCATCATCCCCCTACATGCTCTTTCATATCCTCTCCATCTCACAAAGCTTCTCCTAACCATCTTCCGAAAGCTTACCACAGCAATGTGAATGCCAACTTCAAAATGCATAAAGCTAAAAATCCACATCCTAGGCAATCATATGTCTATTCTAAAAGACATACTCCAAAAAGGCAAAATCCAATCAAAGAATGAAAAACAATGCAATAGCCTATGAAAAGAAAATCCAAAACCATGTGGATCCCCAAGAAAAAAGTTGAAACCCAATGCATAATGGCATCCACCATTGCTAATCCCCCATCTAGTGACTCATGTCCCCCATCTCCTAACTCCATCTTGGGTGCCTATATCCCCAAGCACGCTTCCACAAATCCTCCATCACGCTCGCATCTACCATCTATCCCCCATATGCTCTTTTCACACCCGTCCCAATATGTGCCAATGTTGCTCTTGCAAGCATCCCCATCTCATGCTCCTTTCCAACCTTTTCATCCCTCCATCTCTTACCATAAATCCCATCTAATCCAATCTATTGCATAAATCACACATCCGGTGTACCAACAACTAGCAACAAAATTGAACATTCTAACAGCTAGTGAAAAATCCCAAAAAAGTCAAAATAGCTAAAGAAAGCCAAAATCATTCCAGCTAAGTCCAAAGTCAAAAAGTCAAAAAAAAAAGTAAAGAAAAATAAAGCATCCACTGGTGAAAACTTGGCAATTCAAGTGCCTTGGACAAGTACCATGATGAAAACTTGGCAAACAAGCGTCATGTGTAATCCTGCCATCCCTAGCTTAGCCTATCACCCTCATGCTTTTGGTCATCTCTTGACATCCAACTCCATCTTCCAATCTATCCACCTATCCTCCATCCTCCAGCTTCCATCTCACACCATCCACTAATCTTATGCAGCTTCAGCCAATCATCTCAGCTATCATCCATCTCCCTAGCCCCTTCAGCTTTTTCCATCCTAGCTTCAATCCTATCACATCCATCATAAGACCTCCTTCCGCATGTTATCTTCTAATTGGGGGCATTATATTCCTTGGAGATCTTGTCTTGTCCATCCTCCCTTGTCATTGGTATCTAGCTCTAGGCTATCCTCATGCAAACCCAATGTCATCTCTTTATATCCATCATAATCCTAGCTATCCTATCATCGAACCATCCCGCTATCCTATCATCTTGAGCTTTTGCCTACTTGTAACTATCTTGGTCCGTTAGCTTGTACCATATCTTGATTAGCTCACTTGTAAATATCTTGGTCTGTCAGCTTGTACATCCTCTTTAGCTTAGTACCATTGCATCTATCTAGCGTCCATGTCAGTTCGTCCTTGATCAGCATCTTGCACGCATCGCACAACTCTTGGTTAGCTATTCTAATGTATCCTTTAGCTAGATTTCCTGTCACCAAAGTGTTATCTTTCTTAGTTCAGCTTGCCAAACGCATCACTTATCCAGATCCACTAGCTTAGGTGCTCTCCGATAGGTCCTTGCAGGATATAGCTTTCCTCATGTCTGATCTTGGTCCGTTAGTACCTCGTCCTACCCATCTCGTTGGCAAACGGTTCTCTTTTGGATTTTTGCTTTCTTTTGATTTGGACTCTTCCCTGTTGGGTCTTGAAATATCTTTTCCAAGCAATCTCCTTGTTCCCTCCTCAAGGTTGCCACGATCTTCCATATCATGGTATACTACAAATGGGGCAATCAGAGCATAAGGTCTTGATCATGTCTTTTTCTTGTTTTCTTTTCTACTTGTGGGCTACCCAGTGTCGTTTCCACACTGCTTCCTCTAGGATTCATGTGTGATACTGGGGTAATCCTTGCGTGTTTGTTTTGAGTCAGTTCATCAGTCCTCTGGACAGTTGGTGAAAAGGCCTTGATGTTCTTGGTAACCTTGGCAATTAACCAACAGTCCTATAGCAAATCTAGTGCTCAACTACATGGTGGTACTTCTCTTTGAAGTATCCCTCGCTCAAAAAGATTCAATGGTTTTCCTTCATCTCCATTATCCCCTGTCCATATCCAGCATCTGTCTCTCCTACCCTAGCTTATGCATCAGTATCTCTTTGAATCACTCATCACTCTTAGCTTTAGGGATCCACAATCCTAGTCTTAGGGATCCACCAATCCAAATCAATCCACCAAGCCTCATCTTTTGAGATCCACAATCCTAGTCCTAGGGATCTCTGAAACCCATCTTCCACCAATCTGACTCTTTGAAATCCTGTTCCATCAGCTTTATAATCCCCTCATCCATATCCCTATCCTAGATTCCTTTTATAGCGCTTTGCTCCTTCATCCTCTGCAATCCCTGAGATCTTGAGCTTGCTTCCTCTTATGCCTCTGATTCTCCCTTTATCATTCTCCCGTAGTGCGAGTTTGAGCTAACTAAACTTCTTCACTTAAGCCAATCTGAGTCTTCTTGCTCATCTCAGATTCTTGTACTTTTCAAGAAGTCGTCGAGCCTCGCTTTCTCTCCCCGCCGCCTTCTTGAGGGGGCATCTTGCAGTCCATTCTCTCCTCTTATGCTCTAGCCTTGGGCATCTTATTTTCTTATCTTTGATGCCATGCCACTTGCGGCATCACATCAAAGAGGAGCAAAATCTAGAAACCTAAAAACTTTTAGAAAATAAAGTATTTTTATTTTTTGAAAAAGTCCTGATGACATCATCATTTATTAATTAATTATTTAATTAATTTATTTATTTATTTTTATGCCATTAAATCACTTTATCTTAATTAAAAATATTTAATTAAGAAATTCCTCCCAAAAATGTTTAAATCTTATTTAAACATTATTTCCTTATTTATTAATTATTTAATTAATAAATTGACCAAAAATCCCAAAATAAATAATTAATTTATTTTTTTCCCAAAAGTTGGCCAATTTCCTTAAGACCAATAACCTCTTCCAAAATATTCTAATCCTTCTTTAATTTTGATTAAAGGCCAATCTCATCATTTCCTACCCCTAATCCCAACTCAAAATATTTAATCAACATTAAATATTAATCCTCATGTTTATTAAAAATATTTTAATAAATATCTCCTCAACCCAAACCCTTGAAATAAATAAAATTTTATTTATTTCATAAAATCTTATCTTAGGAAGTTCTAGACTCTTCTAGAAAGTCTTCATCCTCATCCAAAGCCTAGACTCTTCTAGAAGATGTCTTTAACCCTAATCCTAATCCCCTTCTAACCTTGTCACATTCCCTAAACATGGGTTAAAACTTGCTAACTCAAGCCAAAGTTAACAAATATCTCCTCCTTCACCCACCCTCATTAATTGCAATCCACTTGCCATCCACTTGCCTAGTCCTAAGCCATCTCTAACCCTTCTTCTAATCATTTTTACAACCCTAAGCAAGCTTAAAACCTCCCTAAACCCTCAAATTCGAATTTCATGGTATCTCTCACAAATATCTTCAACCATAAAACTTTATAAAACCCACAAAGTCATAAATGTTCTTACAAAGCACTTATGAAGGGTCTTTATGAAGATTTTATCCCTTGAGCCTCCTTTGTTGATTCATCCTTCCCCTTTCCTCCATCCTCTCACCATGTGACATGTGTCACTCCTTGATTGGTTGTAAGGAAGCAAAATCCATGTACTCTCCTCTCATGCAATCTAAGCCCTCCATGAGCTTTTTCCCATCCTTGCATCTTAGCCCTCAATCCCTCAAGCCTCTTGCCTATAAATTTGATCCTTTCCCTTCTCAAAATAACACAATCCATGAAGTAAAGTTATAATGCTATTTTGAGAGCCAAATCCATACTAAAGCCATCTATCCACACCAAAAATCCACAATCATTCATTGAAGCCTTTGGAAGCATATTGAGCATACATCCTATCCATTTAGATAAAGCCACTCAACAAGAGAGCTTCTCATTGAGAGAGCTCATTAATGGCTCATATTTTCAATTGAGAGCTCATCTTAGTCTATCTTGAAGTTTATGAATTTTGTTTAGTTTGTAGAAGCTTTATTTAAATTTGGTTTCTATTAGCATACTAACATTGCTCATATACATGTATATGATTATTTTTTAGGTGTTGATGATTTCGATATGCCTACTTCCACAAGGCCGGCCAGCACTCTAAGATTGTCAACTGCAAGATCGGCAATAAGGAGCATGCAAACATCCGCACCTGCTGCAACTAGAGATGCTAAATCCTTGTTTTACTACATTTTGTTATGTGTTAAATATGATAGTATTTGTACTTTCTTGTTCATTTGATTATATTATGTCATTTATTAACTTTTTTATGTGATAGGTACACCTTGTCATATTGATGATAGAACTGATACCAATACTACTGAAAATTTACCAGCCTTTCCTAGAGCAGCCTGTATTACTCATACTGGATTGTTGGAGGCATCATTTTTTATGGCCAGGAAAGATATGATTCCCTTAAAATTGCCTAAGCTTCTAGGTACTTTAAAATTGTAATTATTTAGAGTGGAATTGTAGTTCCCTTGTTCATAACTCATTTTCAACTAATGATGTGGTGATGATTTTGCAGGAAATGGTCTTTTTTATGAAACTTCTTATGATTTAAAATTAAAGATATTTGGGCCCACATTATGTAAATGGTATGTAGCTTGATATAATTGGTTGCTAAATTTTTTTGTTCATTCTTAAACTATTTCTTTTATCTAACAATTTTGTTTTTTGTTAAAAGTTGGACTAACCAAGCCCTTGAATTAAAAGATTATCTCATAAAAACTATAGAAAAGTTCTTTGGTCAAAATATTTTGAATAGATTCCAACTTCTAAAAAAAGCTTGCAAACATCAAAAGACAGTGAGAGACCAGTACAGAAGGGCTCTAAAGCTCAACCCAAAGTATGAGCATCCTCCTATGGTGCCACAATTGGAGTGGAATGAAATCATTTAAGATGCAAAAGAGAAGAGACTAAGGGATAAAGGAATTAACCCACCACCCAACAAAAATAGGTATGTGATGCATAAACTTCAATTTCTAATCTATTCCATCCTTCCAAGAGAATATTCAACATCTCATGAATGCATACCAAACTTCAAACACACATACACAATAGTAACATGTTAATTCATGGTTAACTATTCATAAGAAGAAATGGTTATGATTCAAACCCATAAGATAACTATCAAGAAAATCAAGAAACAATTAACACCTTCCCTAATCCCCATACAGTGAGAATCATACAATCAATGTATTCTTCATTCTGAATTTGCACAATATTTACTATCTAATAGTTGGCGATGAGGTATTTTTCCATTACATGTTATTTATAAGAAGGTTAGTGCATTGTCCTAAAAGAAGTGTCATGATGAACTGATGCAGGAGCATCCAGAGGTATAAGGGCAATCCTGTGTCACCCAAAAAAATGTACTTAGACTTAGTTTCTATTTCATGTATTTTCATTTTTGGATACCCATTTGGGTCAAATAAAGGTTCCAACTCTCACAGTTCCACTATCAGTGTGTTAGAAAATCTCGAAAAAATAGGAGCATGCAATTTGGCCATCATTTTGGTGACCTAGAAGGTGTGAATTGGCCAGATGAATTTAATTGTGATTTAGAGCATTCCAGAGAAAGAATCAGGTCAAATGGCCCCAGGGTTTGAAAGTTATTGCAATTTTTTGGGTTTTGGAGACCTCCTAACAATGCTTCAAAGTCAGGTTAGGGGCATTAAATGACCTCAAAAAGGGCCAAAAAATGGGGGATGAGAAAAGCTTGTCCATAGGGCTACAGAGCACTTCGAGAGCTTTTCGAAAATGTAAACGATTCGTCAATAAGAATTACGGTTCAAAAGTTATGCCTCCCAAAAGTTCGGTTACCGTTTCTAGATTCTTCTAGATTTGCACCGACTTCTAACGTAGCTTCTGGAACCTTCTATTTGGTCGGTGGATGCCTACTAGCACTTTCTAGAATGTACTCCTAGTCCTTAACCCTCCAGGGTCTATTTAAGGAGATTTTTGGCATTGTAAAAGGCAGTTCGGAGTGGAGTTTGAGAGGAGGTACTGAAAGGAGAAATTATCTCCAGATTTATGCTATTGTAAGCCCTTAGGGCATGTTTCAAAGTTTATTTTCCTATACTATTTGTACTAGCTTATTTTCTTAGTTAATATAATTTTTCCCTTTCTGTTGTGTCCATTCTATTCTTGGGTTGTGTCCCCATCAAGTGGTATCAGAGCAGGTTTTCCTGAGTGTGTAGATAGAGCGTCGACTATGAGGTTGTGGGATCAAGTTAGAAGATGCCTCCACGAAGAGAGCATGGTGGAAGGGCTAGAGCTATTAATCCTGAGGATGTTAGAGCCCTCCAAAGGCAGGTACAAGCATTGCAAGAGGAGCTCTATAGAGGAGCAAATGTTGCCGCTGGTGACGACAGTGAGGATGACAATGAAGAAGAAGTAATGGGACCAGAAGGGGAATTTGATGGGGAAGTTTTGAATCATGTAGAGGAAAGGCTTTTTAGGGTCATTACTAAGTTTGGAAAAAGACCCACAATTGAAGTGGGTGTATTTTCAGAAAATCTAAAACCAGATGAGTTGATCGATTGGATCAATGAACTAGAAGAATACTTTGAGTATGAGGATATCAGGGACCTAGATAGGGTTAAGTTTGCAAAGGCCAAACTGAAAGGCCATGCCAAAATCTGGTGGCAAAAGGTTCAATTGGAAAGAAACAGAAGAGGAAAGGAGAAGATCACAAGGTGGGATCGCATGGTGGATAAATTGAAGAAGTAGTTCATTCCTGTAGACTACGAGCTTGATTTGTTTAAGAAGATGCATGGGTTAAAGCAAGCAGAAAGATCAGTCCAAGAATATACAGAGGAATTTTATCAACTCTTGATTAGAGTGGGGCGTGTAGAAGCAAATAAGGAGAAAGTTGCTCGTTATATCAGTGGGTTGCGACCTAGCATCCAAGAGGAATTAAGTCTAGTTAGAATGACCAGCATTGAAGAGGCATACCAATTTGCCCTATGAGTTGAAGAGAAGTTGAATAAAAGGTTTGAAGGAAGACAAAGAGGGCATGGTCAAGGAGGAAGGGGAAGCGGTAGATCATCTGAAGGCTGCAATGAAATCCAAAAGAAAAATGAAGATGTGGGTACTAGCAGGAACCAGAGGAATGAGGGTTTCAACCGCTCCTGTGACCAAGACTTTGGAAATCAGAGAGGAAGAGGTAGAGGACATGGACAAGGAAGAGGAGGCTTCCGTGGTACCTGTTTCTATTGCAATGAAGAAGGTCAGCATGCCTTTGAATGCCCTCAACGACAAGGAAGGACAGATAGGAGAGCTGAGGGCCAAGCTAGGGTTGCTCATGTGGATGAGGATGCACGATCATCACATTCAGAGGATGCAGAAAGAGGAGAGACCTTGGTAAATGAAAGAGTCCTATTAAGTGGTGAGATCAAACCAGGACAATGAAGGAGTTTGTTATGTACTAGATGCAAGTGTGAAGATAAATATTGTGACGTGATCATTGATGGTGGTAGCAATGATAACTTGGTATCAGAAGAGATGGTCTCTAAGCTAAAGCTCAAGAGGGAGAAACATCCCCAGCCCTATCGGATTGCTTGGGTAAAAGATGATCATAAGGTCCTGGTAAGTGAACAATGTTTAGTGAAATTTAAAATTGGGAGTTACCATGATGAAGTTCTTTGTGATGTTATTTCGATGGATGTTTGCCATCTATTGTTGGGTAGACCATGGTAGTTTGATAGACATGCAGTACATGATGGACATGCAAACACATACTCTCTGACAAAGGATGGAGTTCACCACAAATTGAAGCCCATGAAAAGGGAAGGTGAAAAGGTATGTAGCAGTGCTAGGATTTGTCTTGTTGATGGAAGGAAGTTTTTAGATGGCATGAAACATCAGCATATGTGCTATGCTTTGATTCCTAGGAAAGATAAAGAAGGTAGTAGTGAAATACCACTTGAAGTTTCAAATTTACTAGGGAAGTTTGGAGATATTATCTCTGATAATGTTCCAAATGGATTGCCACCAATAAGGCAAATCAGTCATCAGATAGATCTAATTCCAAGAGCTAGTTTTCCTAAGAAGGCTGCTCACAGGATGACTCCTACTGAAATAGAGGAGTTAAATAGACAGGTTTAGGAGTTGTTGAGGAAGGGCTTGATTCGAGAGAGCCTGAGTCCATGTGCAGTACCTACAGTACTTGCACCAAAGAAGGATGGAGAGTGGAGGATGTGTACAGATTCTTGAGATATAAATAGGATCACCATCAAGTACCAGTTTTCTTTGCCAAGGATGGATGATCTTATGGACTGCTTGAGTGGAGCACAGTACTTCACAAAGATAGATCTGAAGAGTAGTTATCACCAAATAAGGATTCAAGAAGGAGATGAGTGGAAAATAGCCTTCAAGACCAAGGAGGGTCTTTATGAGTGGTTAGTCATGCCCTTTGGATTGATGAACACCCCAAGCACCTTCATGCGGCTCATGAATGAGGTACTTAAGAAGTTCTTGGGAAAAATTTTTATTGTCTATTTGGATGATATTTTAATTTTCAGCAAGATTTTGGAAGAACATTTATTGCATATTCGTAGTGTCCTTGAAAGGCTAAGGGAAGAGAAACTATTAATTAATCTGAGGAAATGTATCTTTGCAAAAAGGGAATTAGTCTATTTGGGGTTTGTTATATCACCCGAAGGTCTCAAAATGGATCCAGAGAAGGTAAAAGCCATCTTGGAATGTCCCACTCCAAGGTCTGCTACTGAGGTAAGATCATTTCATGGTCTAGTTAGTTTTTACAAGAAGTTTATTAAGAATTTCAATGGAATATGTGCACCCCTAACTGATACAATAAGAGGGGATAGAAAAGAGTTCAAATGGACTGCAACAGCTGCGAGAAGTTTTGAATTGCTAAAGAAGAAGGTGACAGAACAGCCTGTGTTGGCACTTCCAGATTTTAGAAAAGTGTTCTAGGTGGATTGTGATGCTAGTGGCAGCGCTATTGGGGATGTATTAAGACAAGAAGGTAAGCCTATTGCATATTTTAATGAAAAATTGAATGATGCAAAGAAGAAGTATTTTGTTTATGATCAAGAGTTCTATGCAATAGTTCAGGCCTTAAAGAAATGGAGGCATTATTTATTGCCAAAAGAATTTGTTTTGTATACTGATCATCAGGCATTACAGTACCTAAATAGCCAAGGTAAATTGAATCAAAGGCATATGAAGTGGGTAGAATTCTTGCAGAGTTACACATTTGTGTTGAAACATAGAAGTGGAAAATCTAACAAGGTTGCAGATGCACTAAGTAGGAGACAGTTGTTGCTCACAGCAATGCAAGTTGAAGTAGTTGGGTTTGATGATCTCAACAATTTGTACCCCGAGGATCCTGATTTTGCTGAAGCATGGAAAGCTTGTAAAGAACCTGTTGCTGTAGATAGAACCAAGTGGTTAGACTATTTGATTCAGGTTGGCATGTTGTTCAAGGGTAGTCAATTGTGCATTCCAAGGAGTTCCATGAGGGAAAATCTGATTAAGGAGAAACACAGTGGAGGAATGGCAGGACATTTTGGTCGAGATAAGACCATTGCCATTCTTAGAGAACATTATTTTTGGCCTCAAATTTCACAAGATGTGAAGAAGTTTGTACAGAGTTGCCAGGTTTGTCAAGTTGCCAAGGGGTTTAGTCACAATACTAGCCTATATCAGCCATTGCATGTTCCATCAAAGCCATGGGAGGACATAAGTATAATTTTGTTCTTGGATTGTTGAGGACACAAAGGGGTAATGACTCGGTATTTTTGGTAGTTGATAGGTTCTCCAAAATGGCACATTTCATTCCATGCCATAAAACTCATGATGTTGTCCATATTACAGACTTGTTCTTCAAAAAGGTGGTGAGACTACATGGTCTCCCAAGGAGTATAGTTTCTGACAGAGATACTAAATTTGTGGGGTATTTCTGGAGGACATTATGGAAAAAGTTGAGAATAGACTTGAAATTCAGTTCCATGCATCACCCACAAACTGACGGCCAAATAGAAGTGGTAAACAGAAGTCTGGGCAATTTGTTGAGATGTTTAGTTGGGGATAAGCCCAAGGGATGGGCTTTGATTCTACCACAAGTAGAGTTTTCTTATAATAACTCTGTAAATAGGAGTACTGGAAAATCATTATTCCAAATTGTATATGGGAGTAGCCCAAGGACCGCACCAGAATTGAGGAAGATAGAGTAAGGGGAGAGGACAAGTGTTGAAGCTGAGGAATTTGCTGAACATATCAAGCGTCTACATGAGGAGGTTCAAGCACACATTACCAAGATGAATCAAGAGTATAAAGCTAAGGCTGATCAAAGGAGAAGACATAAGGAATTCCAAGTAGGGGATCTAGTCATGGTGCACTTACGAAAAGAAAGATTTTCAGCCGGTACTTACAGCAAGCTGAAAATGAAGAAATTTGGCCCCTACAAAGTTTTCAAGAAACATGACTCAGGAAATGCATATGAGGTGGAGGTGCCAGATGGTATTCACATTTCTCCCATTTTCAACATTGTAGATTTAACAAAGTATCATGATGATGGTGCAGATGAGGAGCTGGTGTTAGAGCCATGTCCAATTCCTGCTTCTAAGAAAGAGGAGATAGAAGACATTCTAGATCATCGTGTGGGTAGGAGTACTAGAACAGGCAGTATGAAGAGTATTTGGTCAAATGGAAAGGATGACCGATCGAGGACTCAACTTGGATTTCAGCAACTAAGGTTTCCCATTTGGGATTTCCTCTACCATTCATAAAAAGACAGGGTCACTTTTCAATCTACCCTGGGTGTCTAATGCAGGAGCATCCAGAGGTATAATGGCAATCCTGTGTCACCCAAAAAAATATACTTAGACTTAGTTTCTGTTTCATGTATTTTCATTTTTTGATACCCATTTGGGTCAAATAAAGGTTCCAACTCTCACAGTTCCACTATCAGTGTGTTAGAAAATCCTGAAAAAATAGGAGCATGCAATTTGACCATCATTTTGGTGACCTAGAAGGTGTGAATTGGCCAGATGAATGTAATTATGATTTAGAGCATTCTAGAAAAAGAATCAGGTCAAAAGGCCCCACGGTTTGAAAGTTATTATAGTTTTTTCAAGATTTGGAGACCTCCTAAGAATGCTTCAAAGTCATGTTAGGGGCATTAAATGACCTTGAAAAGGGCCAAAAAAGGGGGATGAGCAAGGCTCATCCATAGGGCTATAGAGTGCTTCGAGAGCTTTTTGAAAATGTAAACAGTTCATCAATCGAAACAACAGTTCAAAAGTTATGCCTCCCAGAAGTTCGGTTACCATTTCTGGATTCTTCTAGATTTGCACCGACTTCTAATGCAGCTTCTGGAACCTTCTATTTGGTCAGTGGATGCCTACTAGCACTTTCTAGAATGTACTCCTAGTCCTTAACCTCTGGGGTCTATTTAAGGAGATTTTTGGCATTGTAAAAGGCAGTTCGGAGTGGAGTTTGAGAGGAGGTACTGAAAGGAGAAATTATCTCCAGATTTATACTATTGTAAGCCCTTAGAGCATGTTTTGAAGTTTATTTTCCTGTACTATTTGTACTAGCTTATTTTCTCAGTTAATATAATTTTTCCCTTTCTGTTGTGTCCATTCTGTTCTTGGGTTGTGTCCCCATCATGAACATATGAAAATACAAGGATTTGGAGACATTTGGATTAAGAAAATATTGTGATGATACAAATTCCTATTCTAGAACTTCTCCAACATCCTAAGGAGGTTCTTGATCATTTTTTATGCCTTTTCACATGACTCGTAAGCATGTTTGAGGAATGTTCTAGTAGTCAAAGTTACAGAGTGAAGGAAAAAGCAATAGATTCATTGAGAAAAGTGTACAATTGCTGAAGTTTCATACCAATGCTAGAATATAACATAGGAGAGAAAGATCATGTATCATAGCCAATCATTAAGGCATGGAATAATATGATGATGATTTCACACTAAGAGAGGACAGTTGAGCCATTATTATTTTTTTACAATTTACATGTTTAATTCATTTGTGGATTTATATAATCTAACATATTTCTAGAAGTGTGATTGTGAATTTATATAATCTAACATATTTCAAAGTTTACATATACAGGTTGCATGACACATTGAAGGCAACACAAGCTAGGTTGGTCAACACCATCTTGGCTCTGGTGGATATATGAAAATTCACTCACACCTTGTAAGTAGCAGTAAATGAAATTTCATATCAATTTTTTATATATAAATTAAAAATAAACAATACATTAATCATTGATGATATTATGCAAAAAATGTAGGGCATTGAATTTAATCTAGCACCCACAGAAGAGGACAAACAAATTGGCTTCAAGCAAGGCTATAATGTAGTGGTTGTCCACTACATCACATATTCCAATGGCCAAACAAGTGTAGAAGATTCTAGTGTAGTGGTTGGCACATAGGTAAATAGGCCAAATGAATAATAATAGTAATTGAGAACTTCATGAAAAATAATCTATTTGATGTTAATTTCAAAAAATGATAACAATGCACACATGACATTTCATTGCAGCCTACTACTCCCAACACAGATCTTACTCGTGATGATGAAGGCACAGATCCTACACATGAAAAAGACCTCAATGTACATCACAATGATACAAGTACATTTTCAATTTCTATTGAAAATTAATCATGTAATTATTAATAAAATTTAACATTTTAAATTGCATTTTTCGTAACCTTTATGTCATATTTTTGAGTATGCATAGTGTGATGTTAATGTTGAGCATGTTGAAGTTGGGGCTAAATAGAATGTGATAGTAGATGATGTGGCACTATTGTAAGGAAACTCAGGTGCGGAAACAGCTTCCTACACTAATCTCTTAAGAGAAGTATGGTGCAAATCCTATTAAAATCTTTTACACTTACATATTCAATATCATGTAAACAACAATATTTCAGCCAACCAAGCATAAAGAAAATAGATAGAGAAAGAAACACATAACACAAAGATTTTTCTGTGGGGAAAAACCTTTCGGGAAAACAACCCCACCCCTCCAAAATCTGCACAATGTATTATCTTCAACACAAGGTTACAATACACTTGCAATGCAAGTTCAACAATTACAATAGAAGACACCAGTAGCAACTTGCAATACCAACAATACACTTTTTCGCATCCCACCTCTTTGCAACCCTAAAAATGCTTATAATATGTGCATCACTTTTAGGGCTACTCCCAAAGGTAACCATATTACGGTTTTACCATTCTCCGAGAAAATAGGAACGGGTAGAGTGTACAGTACTCAAATTTATTAGTTGCTACATGTCTTCACCTATCATTGAATCTTCTTGACATAGCTCTTACATGTCATAGGAATCCATCATAACCATTTTAGCAATGATCTCCTTATACACAATTCAAGATGTCGACACATCAACGTTATTTGCAAGAAATACATTTTACAAAAAAAATAATAAGAATAGGAATTATCCAAGGTTGAGACACCTTATTCCTAACATTCTCCCACTTCTCCAACACCTTGTAAGAGCAATAGGAACATAACAAGAACTAACCGCTATAGGCCGAAAGGCCCATAGACTCCGAACACCATCTAAACTTCTCAATGCACACTAGTTTCATTAATGCATCTACAACATTCTTCATAGTATCTACCTTCTCCAAATTTAGCTTTCCATCTTCCACCATATCTCTCACAAAGTGAAACTACACATCAATGTGCTTCATTCTAGCATGGAAAGTTGGATTCTTCGCAAGGCAAATAGAACTCTAACTATCACACCAAATAGTAATATGTTCTGCATCAACATCAACATCAGAACACAATCTCTTAAGCCAAATGGCTTCCTTACAAGCATGAGTAGCAGCCATGTACTCAGCTTCTATAGTGCACAAAGAAACCGCAGGTTATCACTTGTTCATCCAACTGATGGCACCACCAAACATAGTGAACACATAAGCACTGGTGGATCTCCTACGATCAATATCACCTACCCAATCTGAATCCACAAACCCATGAATACAAACTGATTGAGGAAATCTAGAAGAGTTACCATGATAACATATGGAGTAATCTGATGTACCCCTCAAGTATTTGAATACTCACTTAACTGCATCCCAATGTACCCATCCACGATTAGCCATAAATTGATTCAGGACTCCCACTGCTTGGGCAATGTCTAGTCTAGTACAGACCATAGCATACATAAGACTACTAACTGCACTAGCATAAGGTACTCTACACATGTCCTCCACCTCACTAGGAGATTTTGGACAATCATCTATAGATAAATTTGTTCCCACAAAAATAAAAACACATAGTGGTCTACAATCTGCCATGTTGAACCTGTCCAGCATAGACTTAACATAATTACTCTAACTCAACCAAAGTTTTTTGTTAGACCTGCCTCTACTGATTTCTATACCCAAGATGTACCTAGCTTCCCCAAGATCTTTCATCTCAAACTGTACTAACAAATGAGATTTAAAATCAAAAATCATACCCTTACCCTTCCCAAACAGCAACATATCATCAACATATAATGCAACAATAAGAAGGCGATCATTTTCAACTCTAAAATAAACACAATGATCTGATTTTGATCTTACAAATCTAATTGACAACACAAAGGCATCAAACTTAAGGTACCACATCCTAGGAGATTGCTTCAAACCATATAGAGATTTCTTTAATCTACAAACAAAGGATTCTTTACCTTTAACAATGTAGTGCTCAGGCTGTGACATATAAATCTCTTCCTCCAAATCACCATGAAGGAAACCTGTCTTGACATCCATCTATTCTATCTCTAAATCATATGATGGAGCAAGAGATAACATAAATCTAATGGATGTCAACTTTGCAATAGGAGAGAATATTTCACCATAATCTATTCCCTCTACCTGTGAATACCCCTTTGCAACCAATCTAGATTTGGACCTTTCAACACTGCCATCTACACAGAATTTCTTCTTGAACACCCATTTACAGCCAACAGATTTTCTCCCTTTAGGCAAAGGTATAAGGTCCCAAATTTTTTTTTCTCTAATGAAGCCATCTCATCATCCATAGCCTCAATCCATAAACTTGCATCTTCCATGCCCGAAGCCTCTTTCACAGATCTAGGCTCATCAGTGTTAGTAATCAAAGCAAAAGCACAACTAAAATCTAACATAGAATAAACAAACCTTTCTAGTTTCTTTCTTTCTCTTATGGATCTCCTCAAGGGCTATGGTTGAGGTTGTTCTTCCTCTTCTTCTAAACTATCAGAGCTGCTAGAGCTCTCCTCATCATTAGACCCAACATGGTCTCTCTGTTCAATCTTCTCAGGGGTAGGAGGCAACTGAACATCTTTTTCCTTTTCTTTTTCATCTAGTTGTAGCACAATAGGAGAAGATGTTAGCTCTCTAAAAATAACATTTCTTCTATACAACACCTTACTAGTCACAGGATCCCAAAGCTTGTATCCTTTCACACCAACACTATATCCGATGAAAATACATTTAACAACTTTGTTTTCCAACTTAGATATTTTCTCCTTTGGAACATGTGCATAAGCTTCACAACCAAAAACACGAAGATGTCTAATTGAAGGCTTCTTACCAGACCACACCTCCATGGGTGTCTTACCAACAAGGGTTGATTTAGGAGATATGTTAACCAGATAGGAAGTAGTGGCCATAGCTTCGGCCCAGAACCTTTCTTCTAAACTAGCTCCACTAACCATACTCCTAGCCTTCTCCATCAGTGTCCTGTTCATTCTCTCTACAACTCCATTTTGTTGTGGGGTATAAGGAGTTTCCTTATGCCTCTCGATACCATGTTCTTTACAAAATTGTTTAAACTCTGTTGAGCAAAACTCACCACCATTGTCAGTTCTCACACACTTAATCTTCTTACTAGTCTGATTCTCTACAAGGGCTTTAAATTCCTTGAATTGACTAAAGACTTGTGTCTTACTTTTAAGGAAATAAATCCATGTCCTTCTATTGTAATCATCTATGAAAGATATAAAAAATATAAACTTGGAGATTGAAGGAACTTTTACATGACCAAATACATCAAAATGAATAAGGTCCAAAACATCAAAAGATTTGTGAGAACTAGAGTAAAACTGAACACAATTTTGTTTACCATAGACACAGTGTTCATAGAAGTCGAACTCAAGATTGCAATCATTTAACCCCTCAATGAGATTTTTATTTTTCAGGGTTCTAAAACCCTTTTCACCAATGTGACCAAATCTCATATGCCACAACATTGTCTTTTCTATAGGAAACTTACCTTCCAAAGTGTTTGCATTGCCATTGAACCCAATAACCATAGAATTCTTCATTTCTCATTCAGATGGTGAGGATGAAGAACTATTACATAGAGGAATACATGCATCTAGCTGAAATAAGGTACCTCTCCTAGTACCCCTTGCAAGCACTATCGATCCTCTCATCATCTTACATCCTTCTTTCAAAAAAGCAACTTGCACACCTACATCATTCAGCATACTTACAGATAATAGGTTTTGTGCCAAACTTGGATTGTGCATAACTCCATTGATTCCCTTTACTCATCCATCAAAAAATTTGATAGTGACCCTTCCACATCCAACTATTTTTAGGTGAGAATCATCACCCAAGTACACCTTTCCACCATCAAACTCTTCATATTTTGAGAACAAGTTTTCATGAAAGGTCATGTGAAAAGATGCACCCAAGTCAACCAACCACACATCATCAAATGCATGCTCTACCAAAGCTATAATGAATGCATCACCATCTTCTTGAGATCTTTCTAAAGCTAAATCTAAAACTTTCTTCTTCTTCTTCAGCTCTTTGCAATCTTTACGAAAATGCCCAGGTTTATCACAGTTCCAACATTTTTCCTTGGACTTATTGGAAGTCTTTGACTTCCCACAGGATTTGGATCTACCCTTATTTTCAGACTTATTGTCATTTTTCTTCCCTCTTTTCATGGATCTCCCACAAATAGCAAGGGCCTCTTTTTTTGAAACGGAAGTCTTTCTTTGCATCTCCTCTGATAGCAACGAAGACACCACATCATCCATTTTGAAAGTGACTAACATGCTTCTGAGAGCCATCACAAGATGGTCCCATGAATCTGTTAAAGAACACAAAAGTGTGTAGCAACAATCCTCCTCCTCTAACTTGACACCAACTGATGTCAACTGTGCAGCCAGTAGATTAAATGCATGTAAATGATCTATTAAGGATCCACCTTCCTCCATTTGTAGAGAGTACAACTTCTTCCTCAAGAACAACTTGTTCACCAAAGATTTGGTCTAATACATAACCCCAAGTCTTTCCCACAAACTATATGCAGTTTTCTCATCTAGAACATTCAGAAGAACTACATTGGTTAAACAGAGTGTTATGAGACCCTTAGCTTTATGGTCTTTGATATCCCAATCTACTTGAGCTACAATTGCTGGTCCTTTAGCACTTGAAGTCACTTCCCATAGGTCACGATCTTCCAACATGTCTTCCATCTTGAGTTTCCACAATTCAAAATTAGTGCCATTAAATTTCTTCACCTCCATTCTTCCATATGATGAACTCACCATCTCAATCTGCAAATAAGATTTAGGATGCTCTGCACAAGACTCCCGCTCAACTTGAGAATAGCTCAAAAAACCCTACCCAGCAACTAGGATCAAAAGTTGATCAAGCTCTAATACCACTTGTAAGGAAACTTAGGTGCGGAAATAGCTTCCTACACTAATCTCTTAAGAGAAGTATGGTGCAAATCCTATTAAAATTATTTACACTTATAGATTCAATATCATGTAAACAATAATATTTCAACCAACCAAGCATAAAGAAAATAGATAGAGAAAGAAATACATAACACAAAGATTTTTCAGTGGGGAAAAACCTTTTGGTAAAACAACCCCACCCTTCAGAACCTGCACAATGTATTATCTTCAACACAAGGTTACAATACACTTGCAGTGCAAGTTCAACAGTGACAACAGAAGACACCAGTAGCAACTCGCAATACCAACAATACACTTTTTCGCATCCCACCTCTTTGCAACCCTAAAAATGCTTATAACATGCGCTTCACTTTTAGGGCTACTCCCAAAGGTAACCGTATTAGGGTTTTACCATTCTTCGAGAAAATAGGAACCCCACTATTGGGGTAGAGTGTACAATACTCAAATTTATTAGTTGCCACATGTCTTCACCTGTCATTGAATCTTCCTGACATAGCTCTTACGTGTCATAGGAATCCATCATAACTGTTTTAGCAATGATCTCCTTATGCACAATTCAAGATGCCGACACATCAACATTATTTGCAAGAAATACATTTTACAAAACTAATAATAAGAATAGGAATTATCCAAGGTTGAGACACATTATTCCTAACAACTATCAGTTAAAGAAAAATCCCTATTATGTTCTTTAGATTAATGAAATACTTATAACATTAAAAAAAAATTAGAATTAAGCCCATTTATTTCTTATTATTGGGGTGCATCAACCTTGTCCTTGATGAAAGAAGAGGAAGCCTCATGTCATAAGATCAGAACCACAAGAGCTACAGGATGCTAAAGATAGTCAGGATGTACCTATTAGCCTTTATCTTCAAAAAAAGAAAAAAGAAAAGAAGAAATGAATGTTACAAACCTTGTTTGATGATGGATGTGTTGATGGATATTTATGAATGTTGCTTATTGATGATGAATGTTGATGGATTTTTATGAATGTTGACGAATTTTATGTCATGTTATTGAATATTGTTATGTGATTATAATGATTGACATTTTCACAAATTATTGATGAATGTTTATAGGTATTAATGAATTATATATCATGTTAATGAATGTTATGTGAATATAATGATTAACGTATTCACAAATTATTGATGAATGTTTATATATATTAGTTAATTATATGTCTTGTTAATATATGTTGTGATTATAATGATTCAATGATATAATTCTAAATGAATGAATGAAATATTTACTTAGTTTTTAATGAGGAATTTAGAGTGATTATGGAGTGGGGGGGAGAGGCCAAATAAGCTTCCACATTTGCATGGTTGGCCTTGTTAAGTAGAGAATATGAAAGGATTCTTGAGACCAAGTGAAGCTCAAACTAGACCCATTAAAAGCATTTTAGTTACAACTTATTTCTGTATCATGTCATTATTGACTCTCACATGCATTACTGTCATTATTGTAGATCATGGGAATGCTAAAACTTTGAAGTTTGCAACATGGTACTTACTTTTAGTGGGTGAACATAGCGGGTTCTAGGTGAACACTTTAAACTGGTCTTAACATAAGTACTATGAATTACAATATGTTGCTTTCTCTATAAGTTGTCTACAAATTATGATTTATTATTGATCACCAATTGCTTCTTTGGTAGAAATGGACAACATGTTTCTTTCTCTATGAGTTGTATGTAGACATGGAGCTACTCTCGCAAGAGATTATGTATCACACTTGTCCACCAAGGAGGAGAAAGTATTTGATTGTCAACATTAAGGTATATTAATCTTCTAATTTTATTGGCTTCAAGTTTCTTATAATATTTTTTTTACAGTCAATATCTTATGAGAATCTCTACAAGTATGAGCTATGAATATGTACAAGTCAAATGAAGGTGAATGAATGTAGATCATAGGATGAAAGATGACTCTAAGATTGGAGAGGTATGAGAGCACTAGGCACCACAGACCATAGAGTTTATTTAGTTGATACCAAGATTTTCTTCCAAGTTTTAATTTATTATCATCCTTATTTTGCCAAAAATAAAAATAAACCCCAAGATCCTAGTTCTCTCCAAGCTCCTTAAAGTCTATCATAGAAAAAGTCATGTCTATATTGAGAGAAAAAGATCAAGAATTCTACAAGTTGTGAAGACAATAGCATGCCTTTGTTAGTATGCAAAAAGTGTGCATCATTAATTTATTGTAGTTATTGTCATAACCAGTAGCAATGATATATAATGATGTTTATTTTCTATTTTTCACAATGGTCATGTTGTATGTCATGAAAACATTTGATTATTTATCATGGAATGACCCTATGAAGTATCTTTCCACTATCATTTTTTAAAAGCACTCTCATATTCAAAACCCTCCTTGATATCCTTTGACATAAATGGACATATCTTGTCATAGTTATCTAATTCAATCTTGTAATTTATTTTCAGCATGTGCATTATTCATGTATATTGATGATTGACATGCTACATTGAAAATGTGTTCAAAAATCACCACTATTGGATGTATAAGAAATTCTAAGTAATCAATAATTCTTTCGAATGATTATAGTTCTCCTTTAATAGTTCAAGATGGATTGTGATTTTGGGTTGCAACTCTTCTTCATGCAACCTTTCATTTATCAATAGCAGCTCTTCACAAATGGAAAAACCAATGTGCTAAAACAAAAGATAGAAGCCATGCTTAATAAATGATGTCTAATATATATTATTCGACAGAAAATAGATAAATATCAATTATTTTATAGAATTTTTCTTGCTAATGCATTATTATTATTTTTTAAGCTCTGACTATCATTGGTATTTTGATGTTTATTGTCATCGATAGCATAAGCAACCCATGGAAACATCTCTACAAGTCATCTCTATTTCAATGCATCATATCGTTGAGAGTATGACAAAATTGTCAAAACATATCTCTAGGTCATTGATAGTTTGAGGCATCCTATCATCGATGATGTGGAATACCCATCGAACCATCGCTCATAGTCATTGATAGTTAGACATTCTAAACTAGTTGTTTGATACCACCATGTGATAATGATGGCAATATTTTTTGATGGATTTTGTCATTGATATATCAACACTCATCTTGTGTGTCAAACTTCCAACTCAAGTTTAGCGATGGTAGCTTTCAATGTTTTGGAGTTGCAATTTTGATGGACGAGCATCGAAAATAGTTTCAAATTTACTAGTGTTTGATTAGCACCCTTCTGCTATATGTCAAATCTCCTCTTTCCTTATTGTATCTTGATCCTTCTGATTGAATGCATCTTCTTTGACCTTTCACTGCTTGACTTCACAATTGGTTCTTCTCTCATCAACTGGTTCTACAATGTTTAACCTTTACTTAAGCATCTTCTCCATCATGAATATATTCCTTCACATTCCTCTTGTGCATACATAACTCCCCCTTAGGGTCTTCCTCTTTAAATAGGCATCTAGAGATTATCTTAGGTAATAATCAATGGCTCTAGTTGATTTCTATTGTCACTTAATGCTTCCCTTTTTTTGATTGGCTACATGGGTCACATAGGGATGTGTGATATGTGATATGAATCTATCCTTATCTCTTAATAACAAAAATTCAAGATTATGTTGGCCAAAAAAGGTTTACATTAAAGGTTTGTGTCATAGTTGTGATCTCTCTTGATCATTTTATAACCTATATCAAGTGCACTACGTGGAACATTGTTGAGTCAGTTAGATTGGTAAAACTTGAGTACTATCACATGCCCTACAAATATAATTATAGGGTTTGTGATTGTATAAATTGATATTCCCCTCTTGTTCCATATAGCTCCTGTAGATTTCTCAATTACTTCCTTGGCATCACTCCTTATGGTGTTGGTTTTGTCTAGGGTAGGATACCTTTTTACCCTATGAATGATTTTCTTTGAGATCTTGATAGGACCATCTTCCAACCATAGCTGGTTGTTATGGATTTGGCTCAGCATGATCTTAGTCCACTCTGTCTTGAAATTCTACAAAAATTCTAGGATGCATGTTAGCCCTTTTCGTTCAATGATCTTGTTCTCTTCCTTTAGAATTCCATTTTCCCACAACTCCTCATATGTCTCTCTGATCTCTAGGTCTCCAACCTCTCCTATTTTGAACATATAGAAACATCTTCCATCACGAATCGTTAGAATTTCACTAGAATTGTTGATAAAACACCTGACACATCTCCTTTATATGAAATTTTAGGTATAGCACAAAATTTAGAAGGTTCCCATACATCATTGTTGATCAATTAAAAATTAATAACCTCTTTATCTTCCTTCATCTCTTCTATTGAAGAGATCGCTAACATTTTAACTTGATAGGGTTTTCAAAGTGTGAAACAATGTAACTCAGTACAAGTGAAATACCTCTCAATTCAATGGAAATTTTTGAGTAGGAATTGAATCTTGTTTGCAATTGCTACAACCCTCTTTCAAAAATTGCCTTCATTCTCTTTAATCATCTGGTAAATGAAAATGACTCAAAAATTTACTATATAACCTTAAAAACCTTACATTTAATTCTTAGTGCTTACACAATTGTAAGTTCAGTTGCCATAGGATTTTCAATGTGCTCGGTCACTTGGAAATCACTATGATTCCTCCAATACTCGACAATTACTACAATTTTTTCATTACTCAGAAGCAAAAAAAATCTATCATAATGATAGATTATCTCTTTCTTCTATCCACTTCTTTGCATCTTAATTCATGCTAATAAATCTTTTCATTCCTCAAATGCTTAGAACTAATGCAAAATATAATATTTCAGTTATCAATTCCACACATACCTTTGATTGCCTAGTTGGGGGTAATGTGATCACCTAATCCATTGGATAAAGTGACCACATTTGTGTTTGATGAGTTGCAATCTTCCTTCTTTCTCCATGTCTTATTCATCTGCATCTTTGTCTTTTTAGCATCTACCTTTCCTTTACCTTTGATGAATTCATTTTTCAGTGCAGGTGAACGAGTTGGGTAGTTTTTGCTTACATGATTGACCTTAAGACAACTGAAGCATACAATCTCTCCATTTAACCACTTTTTGTAATTATCTCTCAAGTGAGTCTTTATGAAATTTATAGCAACATGACCATATTCTCCACAATAGTGACAATTGTACCTTGTATTGTAATTCCAATTGTAATAATTTTCATTATGATATACCTTTGTATTCTTGTTTGATGTCTACTCAGATTTAGATCTACATTCATATGTTTTTTGTCCATACTTTTGAAGGATGTAGAAGTATCCTTCAAATTTTTGAGTGTTGATGGTCTTTGTCCTACATTCATGTGCTTGATGTCCTTGCTTCTTGCAGTAATAGAAGTGTCCTCTATTTTTCTGCTTAGGGGTTTGATTTCCAATATTACTCCTATATGTTAGAGTAAATAATTATTTATTTATTATTTACACTATTACTTAAGTTTACTTAGATAAATGCATTTAGATGTTAGTTTTCATCTAGGAGTTGTTGATGAGTTGTTGACAACACGATAGTTTGTTCCTACCTAACTATACTTATCTTCTTACCTTGCTCAAGGATAATCCACCTTTTGTGGATGTATGCTTAGTTGCCACACTTATCTCCTAGCACTTTCTAGCTTGTTCTAGAAGCTTCCTTGAGCCCTTTATATTTGGTCTCTCTCATTATATTTTTACACAGCAATTTCATTTCTCATTGTTGCAATATATTTTCTCACTTTGTTGAGTTTCTTCAAGCTCTTGTTCCTTCCTTCTTTGGTTTCTCTTCAGCAAGTTATTTGCATGTAGGTGATCTTGACACACTGTGAAGTTGGCTTTCATCAACTTCTACATGGTATTGGAGCCTCTTTGCTACTTCTTGGTTGAAGGATTTTTGAGGCCACAATTTGGAAACACAAACCCTAGTTTGTTTATGAATTTTTTCTTCAATCGAGAGGAAGAGCAATTTTTCATGGCACTTTCAGCCTAAGAAAATGTTTCCATTGATTTTAGAAAGCCCATTATAGTTAGGATTCATATTAAACTTTTCATTTTTGGTGACTGTAGCTCCAGGAAAAAAAAATTCCCTCCTAGGTAGGTCATACAGACTGTATGAACATCGAAAAATAAAAAAAAGGGTGGGTTGCAGTAGCATCATTGTGCCACCATGGTACCACTAGCACACCACTACAGCATTACTCCTATGGCATTGTACCTAGCCACACTACCATGGTGACACTGCGGCACCACCCACTTGCGGCCACAACCCCCGCCATGTCGCCAACTCACCATCTCTACCAGCAGCACCATCGCCAGATAACCTATGGCCTGTGACGTCAGCTTTTTGGCATCTATCGTCAGTTTTCCAACTACCATGTCATCATTCCAATCTGCCACATCATCATTCTAGCCTACCACATTAGCGTAACATCATCAACCTAGGCCACCCTGCTAGCATCATTTTTTGGTAGTGTGATGTCATTTCTCAACTACTGATGTCAGTATTCCATTGACTGGATTTTTTTCGGTGACATCCTCTTGATGGCCGTACGACTATCAAATTTTTTTCCAAGTCTATAATTTTCCAATGAGCTCCTTTCTTCGACTAGCAATTGGTTTTTTGGTCATAACTTGAGCATATGGAGGTCTTTTTCTAATCCAAAAAAAAGTGTCAAAAAGTTGATTCAAAGATGGAGATAATGATGCTAGTTTCATTTCCTTTTGACTTTTTTTGAGCTTCCATTTTTGGTGTTGAAGTAGAGGCTTTTGTTTCCTCCTTCGCTGCATCCAGAATCTAGGTTCTTTTCTCTATTTTTGTGCTTTCTATAGTTGTTTTCTTGGTACTTGATGGATATCATTATATGTTGTGGGGGGGGGGGGGGGGGGCATTTCCTTTTTATAATTTACTTCAAAATAAGACCCTTCTACTTTTGTCTTCTTCTCTCAATGTTGGATCAATCTATAACCTGACTCACGCCACACAACTATCACACCTAGAAAGCACAAATGACTAGGCTTCTTATGTCACAAGGTCTATGGTCATGTCTGGATGAAAACCAACCTATTTTGCAGTGCACCTTTAAGGTTCTTCAGCATAGAAACAAAATGGATGAGTTCATGGGATTGATTACACTGAATGCCTCAGATAATCTTTTGTTTCACTTGGATGGTTTGACCTTTCCACAAGCTATTTGGACCAAATTCTAGACTTTTTTTGGCACAATGAATGAATTCCAGGCACTTTATCTTGATGCAAAGTTGACCTCTTTGACACCAACCAACTTCCCCACTATTGAAGACTTCTTGATGAAGTTCAAATTATGTGTACAATTTTACAAGGATGTGGGAAAAATAAGACAGATGAAGAGTGTATCTTTTTGATACTCTCAAAGTTGAGGGGATAGTATTAGATCTTCTCTTCCACTTTCTACTCCACTATGGATGCCTTGGCAGATAGACATAGGATGCTTTCATTTGAGATATTTTGTGATCAATTAACATGGGAATAGGCAAAGATCCAACAGGTGGATGCCTCTAGCTCTTCCATCCAAGCATTGGTTGCTCAAAATTCTAAGGGGAAATCAAAGAAGAAAGAAAAATTGAAGAAAGATGCACCAAAAATAGATACTTAACCTCTAGCTAACCCTCCTAAGGGTAAAGATTCTTCAAAGTCTACTGAGTCTACCTCTAAGACCAAGAAGAAATTAAGTGAGACCTATAGTTTTTGTGGCAAGGATGGACATACCATTTCTAGTTGTTGGAAGCATTTGAAGGCTTTAGAGGAAGCCATGTAGGAGCATCATATTTCAGCTCCTAAGTCTACATCCCCCCTATAGGGAAATCTCATGCTCTTTTTGCTCGAGCTACAACTTATGGGCCTGCTTGGATTTTTTATTTCGGTGCCCCTCACCATATGACAAACACTCCATAGTTGGTCAGCTCACTTGCTCCTTGTGCTACCTCACAGATTTCTATTGTGAACTCATCACAACTTTTAGTTATGGGTTCTAGTTATGTTGCACTACCTAGGGGCTCTCTTTAGGATGTGCTTTGTGTCACTTACATTTCAATGAACCTATTGTCTATCTATCAAATTTGCCACTCTAGCTTTGGTAAGATAGTTGAGTTCTCACCACATGATTTTGTTATCGGATACTTACATGATTGTAAGATGATTGTGGCTACTAGAAGTGTTGACTCTGCATCTCACCTCTATAGATTTGATGGATTTGAGTCTTTTGATGACACAAGTTCATGTCTTGTTGCACATGAAGATTTAGTAAGCAAACTTTGGCATGAGCATTTGGGCCATTTCAATTATAGATATCTTCATCAAATGAGCACACAGGCACTTGTTCTTGGGCTTTCACAGATTTCCTATACAAATGGTGTTTGTTAGGGTTGTGCACTTTGTAAACAACACAGGGATTCTTTTCCACATGGATGAGCCACTCATGCTTTGGCACCTTTGGAGTTGATTCATAGTGACCTCATGTCATTTCCTACTCCTCCTTTTTTTGCTGCTAGATATGTGCTTACATTCATTGATGACTTCTTCAGATGCACATGGGTGTACTTTTTGAAGTACAAGTCTGATGTCTTTGATTCCTTTCGAGTCTTAAAGACATTTGTAGAGAAGCAGTCTGGTCTTTCTATTCGGTGGATACACACAGATAATGGAGGGAAGTATGTAAACCAAGCTTTCAAGGATTTTTTCTCTAAACATGGTCTTCAGCATAATTTTTTAATGCCCTACACCCCTCAATAGAATGGTGTGGCTGAGAGAAAGAACATAACACTTTGGGAGATGGCTGATTGTATGATCTAGTCCAAGTCCATGGATTCATGTTTTTGGGTAGAGGTGGTCAAGTATGCCAATTATATTTAGAATCGGATGCCTCACAAGGCAGTTTGACATATGACTCCTAAGGAGGCTTGGTCTCATGTCAAGCCTAATGTATCGTCATTTCAATTTTTTGGGAGTACAGCTTGGGCATTTGTACCTAATTCTCAAAGGAAAGCAATGGAATGAAAGAGCCAACCACTCATTTTGGTTGGCTACTATGAGGATGTTGTTTGATCCTAATTCCAAAGAGGTCCTATTTCAACGGGATGTCCAGTTTGATGAGAGCCCTCCTGTGATACATAGCCCACCTCTTGCACCTCCTTCACTTCCCACTACTCCCTCGTCTTTTCCAATCTCTTTTTTGAATGATGAGGATGATGATCTTAGTGATCCCCATTTACCTCTAGCACAAGATCCTCCCCAGATGCCAAAATGGGCTTGAGCTATAGTTGAGGCTACAGGATCTCTAGCAAGTGACCCTTCCACTTCCAGTCACACTAATTCTCATACTGCAGGTTCTTGTCTTCTTAGTCATGCTATTTGTGATGATCCTCAGACATTTACTATTGTGACAAGACATTCAAAGTGGGATCATGCAATAGAGGAGGAGTATTCTTATTTGATGAAGAATCATACTTGGGATCTTTGTACTCTTCCTAAGGGATGAAAGCTAGTGTGATGAAAATGGATCTATCATACTAAGTATGTTGTTGATGGTTTGATTGATAAGCACAATGCTCGTCTTGTTGTGAAGGGTTTTTCATAGGTTAGGGGTATTGACTACACCAAAAAAACTTCCCCTATCACCAAGATGAATTCTATCTACCTTGTCTTATCCCTCTCAGCTTTGAAGGGATGGCCTATTTTTTAGATGGATGTGAAGAGTACCTTCCTGCATCATGATCTCACTGAGGAGATTTACATGGAGCAGCCTTTGAGGTTTGTGCAGGATTCCTTCTTGGTTTTTAGACTTTGATGCTCATTGTATGGTCTCAAACAAGCCTCTCGGGCTTGGTATGAGAAGATGGACTCTTTTCTACTTTCTACCAACTTCACCTACTACCATTCTGATCCTACAATAAACATTTAGTGTCTTGGAGATGAGATTTAGATTCTTGTCCTCTATGTTGATGATCTTATCCTCATGGGTAGCTCATCCTCTATGCTTCAAGATGGTCAGTGTGCATTGATGGACCAGTTTGAGATGATTGATCTTGGTTTGTTACACTATTTTCTTGGTCTTCAAAATGTTTAGTCCTCTACTGGGATTTTTGTTTATCAGTAGAAGCATGCTCTTGACATGCTTCATCACTTTGACATGCTTGATTGTAAGCCTACTCCAACACCTTTTCATTTGAGTGTCACATTGTCTACATCGTGCTCTTCACCTTCAATGGATGCTACTTTGTACTAGTAGTTGGTTGGCAACTTGTTGTACCTAACACACACTTGTCCTAATCTCTCCTTTGCATTTTGCCTTGTCTCTCAGTTTTCCTAGGACCCTCATGAGAGTCATTGGTAGGATGCCATGCATATTTTTAGATACATTCAGGGCACACTTATGTATGGTATTCATTACACCTCAAGGACTCCTCACATTGATGGCTACACTGACTCTAATTGGGTCGGTCATATCGATGAGGAAGTCTACTTCTAGCTTTGTGTTTTGTCTTGGCTCTGGTCCTATCACCTAGTCATGCAAGAAGCAGCATGCTCATGCACTTTCATCTACAAAGGATGAGTATAGGGTAGTGGTACTTTTTAGTCAGGAGATTTTATGGCGTCGGTAGTTGATGATTGAGTTTGGTTTTTCTCCTAATCGTTTGATTATTTTTTGTTGTAACAATCAGAGTGCCATCCACATTTCTCACAACCCAGTGGAGTATCAGTGCACCAAACACATTGAGTTTCATATGCACTTCATCTATCAACTGATTCAAGATGGTGTTATCTCTTTGTAGTACATTCCTATTGACACACAGGTTGTTGACATCTTCACCAAACATTTTGCATTGCCACTCTATCTTTAGTTATGGTCCATGCTTGGGGTTACGAAATTTTTCCTTAGGGGGTCTTATTGAGGTCTTCCTTCCTTCATTTTTTCTAGCATGTTTATACTTACCTCTTTTGGGGGAGGGTTTTTCCCATGTGTTTTTCTCTCTTTCCCCATTTTTTGAGGTTGCATTTCTTATGCATTTGTACATGGGTACCTTTTTTGGCCTTGTTTTTGGGACCCATTCTGCATTTCATCTTAGCTTTTGTGAACTTGAGTGCATTCCCCTAAGTTGCACTTAGGGGGGGTGTTAGAGTAAATAATTATTTATTTATTATTTACACTATTACTTAAGCTTACTTAGATAAATGCATTTAGATGTTAGTTTTCATCTAGCAGTTGTTGATGAGTTGTTGACAACATGGGAGTTTGTTCCTACCTAACCATACTTATCTTCTCACCTTGATCGAGGATAATCCACCTTTTGTGGACATATGCTTAGTTGTTACACTTATCTCCTAGTGCTTTCTAGCTTATTCTAGAAGCTTCCTTGAGGCCTTTATATTCGAGCTCTCTCATTGTATTTTTACATAGAAATTTCATTTCTCATTGTTGCAATATATTTTCTCACTTTGTTGAGTTGCTTCAAGCTCTTGTTCCTCCCTTCTTCAGTTTCTCTTCAAGAGGTTATTTTCATCCAAGTGATCTTGGCACACTGTGAAGTTGGCTTTCATCAACTTCTACACTATAGACATTTGTTGTATGACCTAATTTTTCACAATGATGACGAGAGGATTTTTTGGTCTTTCCCTTATTATTCCTTTGTTTACCACTTTTAGATGATTCTCCTTCCTTAGTACTAGGATATCCAAATCCAACAATATCATCATCTTTTCAATGTACTTTATGGTTTACTAGGTTTATTGAACCTTTCAATAAAATCCTTTTCTACTTTCAATTCATTCTATAGTAGGTCATTCTATGATTTCATAGTTGCAATCTCAATGTCTTTCTTGTTTAGTTCTTGATTTGCAATCATCAGTTGATTCATTGTCTTCAATTGCATGTTTGCCAATTTTTGCACATCTGATGTGTTCTCCTCAAGTTTTTTTTCTAGTATTCTTTTATCTTCTTCAATCATGACTATGCCTTCTTAAACTTTCTTTTTTAGTTTAGTTATCTCACACACCATAACTGATTGAGTTTCTCGTTCCCTTTTCAAATTCCTAACTTTTTCATTTAGGGCATTATTCTTTTCCATCATACCTGCAATTGCTGCATCAAATTCTTTAGAGTCATTTTCTTCAAATAGTCCTATAGTGTCTTCTTCTTGATATTGAGTTTCATTTAGCTAAGTGGATAGATCCTTTCTTCTCTTCAATGATTGATGTAGTTCATCTCTTTCTTCCTTCAACTAATGCAGGGCAATTTGTATTTCAATCTTCTAGTTCTAAATAGTCTTTCCCAATTTGTATACTTCTATATTTAATATCTTTCCTCTCAATTTTTCAATCTTTACTTTCTAGAGTTTAGAGCTTTGATACCAATTGTTGGAAATATAAATAGGAAAGTAAGTTCTAAGAGAGGGGGATAAATCAAAATTTAAAACTTCTACCTTAAATCCTTTCACCATTCATCCATCTCATAACTTACCATATAAAATGAAATATGTAGCATGCATCACATCCATAGTATAGTGTAAATCAACACATAACACAAAAGATTTTGGTTACCCTAAAACCCTCCAAGGAGAAGGTAAAACTAGGGTGGGGATTACACCCACAAATATTTACTACTATAGAAATAAAGTGTGGCCAATTATGGCTATAAATCTTTGATCATAAACTATGATCTACCCTTTGAGAGGTCTTCCCTGTTAAAGGCTTACACAGACTATTAGGTCTCACCTTGACTAAATGATTTAAACTCACAATTAAGTAAGCACTCTATTAGGATATTTTTAAAATTCTATTAGGACTACTTTGTTAAGAGATTTACCCTATATCATCTGTCAAAATGATTCAATACTTGATCCTTTAGGTAGCACCCTTCTACTAGATGTCAGATCTCCTCTTTCCTGATTATATCTTGATCGTTCTAATTGAATTTATCTTCTCTGACCTTTTACTACTTGTCTTCACAACTATTTTTATTCTCATCAACTAGTTTTGCAATGCTTAACCTTCACTTAAGAATCTTCTCCATCATGAATTCCTTCCTTTGCATTCCTCCTATGCATACATAACTCTCCCTTAGGTTCTTTCTCTTTTGAAAATGACCTTAGGTAATAGTCAATGGCTCTAGTTGATTTATATTGCCACTTAATGCTTCCATTTTTTTATTGTCTTTATGGGTCACATAGGGATGCGTGATATGAATCCATCCTTATCTCTTGATATCAAAAATTTAATATTATTTCAGCCAAAAATGGTTTACATAAAAGTTTGTCATTTTTAACTTGTATGTCAATGATTGGTTTCTTAGCATCAATAGGCTTCTAATGCTCGGCCTTAACTATTCTCTAATGTTGTTTGCTCAGCTTCTGAATCACTCAACACACATTGTCTCCTCAACATTAACTATTTTCTCAACACCAGAGTGAATCAACACATACTGACTGCTCGACACCTACTAGTGCTTGGCACCAACTGTCATATCACTTGGCATGTATTGTCTAGACAATTATGCCGGCATGCTTTGATCACTCAGCTCACACTAATCACTTGGCTCGCTCTGTTCACTTGACATGCACTATGCACTCGGCCTTAGTAATGGCTCAATCATAGTAATGACCAACCAACTATGCTAGATAATAAGTGTTTTTTCACTACTTTGTCAAAACCATAATGAGATTAAAAGTTTCTACTTTGTTTAAAAAGGTGTTAGGTTGCCTTTCCTCATTGTTTAAAATTCTCTTGTTTCTTTATTTCCAAATCTCCCATAGAAGGATGGATGGTGAAATTTTCCAAAGATTGTTTTATATTTTGGATTGTCCATCTTTAGGCCAACCTTTTAGATGTTCTCATAGGTTGTAATGAAGTGTTGACGACCACTTTAATTTATTACATAACCATAACTAGCATGTTTTTTTGTAAAGCTACATTGGAAGAGGAGATGATCGGTTGTCCAATATTCTTTTTTGCATAAAGAGCATCTTGAGATTCCATTGAATCCAATTTTGTTGAATCTATTTGTTGTGGGGATTCTATTTTGGACTACTGGCCATAAAAAAATCCCACCTTTGGGGAGGCAAGTTGGGTCCCAACAAAGAGCAAGGGGGATTTTGATCTTCTCCCATCTTTTTGAATTCATGATAAGATCATAGCCTATCTTAACCTTGTATGTCCCCTCTTTTGAAGCCCCCCCTAATAGTTTATCATGTCACTCAATATGTTTGACTGTTCTTTGATTAATGAATTGCTCATACTTATCTATTTCTTTGTATTTGTAGTTTTTGACAAATCTTTCCCATAGATTGATCAACTTGAATTTTATTGAAGCTGGAAGACGGGAGGATTTGGGGGAGGGGATTCAATCCCATGAGTCTTCCTAGAATAAAGCTTCTTCTACCCTACCTATATCCCAAGTTAGATAGCTACTGAATAATGGCTTACAATGCATCATAAAGTTCCAAGTTTTAGAGCCTTGCAGAGGATTAATAGTGTGAAATAGAGATAGTGGATCATTTGAGTTGAGGTATTTTTTATATAGTATTTTCACCCATTTATTTTCCTTATTCATATACATTCTCCATATTGATTTGGCTCCAAAGGCTGCATTCTACCAACTGAGATTTTTGATTCCTAACCCTCCTTGTGTCTTGGGTTTGCATATATTTTCCCACTTGATCAAAGCTTTTCTTTTCTTTTCTTCTCTCCCCTTCCAAAAGAATTCCCTTAATTTATTTTCTATTTTGTGTTTGACTCCTTTTGGTAATGAAGGCATGATATGTGATATGATGGTATGGCTGATAGTACAGATTTGATCTTAGTTCCCTAACCTACCTTGGTGAGCCATCTAGTTTTCCAGTTATTAGTTTTCTTGTCTAATTTTTCAATAATTGAATCCCAAGTTTTCTCATCTTTGGACCCTTTTTCTATCTAAACACCTAACTATTTGCATGGAAAGGATCCCTTCCTATATCTCATTTTTTGGCAAATATTTTTTTCCATATCTATTTTGGTGTTTAGAAAAAATATTTATGTTTTTTCCTCATTTACTTTCTATCCTGATGCTTTCATATAAGTAGAGATATTTTTTTTAAATTTTATAGCTTCATTAAAAGTACTTACACCCAATAATATTTTATCATCTATAAATTGATGGTGTGTGATGCTATTGGCCTCTTCTATGACTGATGCTCCTTTAATCTCATTTACTACCTAGGCCTTTTTTATGGCTCTACCAAAGGTTTATGCCATAATGATGAAAAAAAGTGAGAGATTGGATCACCTTGTCTAATTCCTCTTGATGAGCTAAAGAAGCCCTCATGTGTTCCATTAATGAGAAGAGAGAATTTAGGTGTTGAGATACAATTCTAAATTAGGTTAATCCAGTGTCATGAAAATCCAAAGGCTTCTAATATTTTGCAAAGGGATCTCTAATCCACTTTATTATATGCTTTCTGAATATCTAGTTTCATTAGCATCCATGATGTTTTTTGAGTTTGTACCAAGTGTATTAATTCTTGGATAATTACTATTCCATCAAAAGTTGACCTATTAGGTACAAAAAAAAAAATTTCCTCTATGCTTAATTTGGGAAGAACTATCTTAATCCTATTAGCTTTGCCTTAGAGAGAATTTTATATATGGTGTTACATAATGATATTGGATGAAAGTCATTTGGATAATCATGTTCATTTTTCTTTGGAATCAATGAAATGAATGTATTATTTATTTCACATAATGGAGTTCCTAAATTTCTGGTGGCTTCTATGGCTTTCCATAAATCCTCGCCTAATATCTACTAGCATTTCTGAAAGAAGAATGCTTGGAAGTTATCAGGCCCTAGCGATTAATCTGCGTTCATACTTAATAAGGTTTCTTTTGTTTCTTCTTTTGTAGATGTTTTTTTTAACATCTTATTATCTTCTTCTGTGATCAACTTAGGTATTGATTCTAGCATCATCTTTTGACCTATGAGGTTTGAATGTTCATAGTTGTTTAAAATATCTTTTTAATAATTTAAAAAAATTTCTACTATTTGTATTGGGTTGTCTATTACATTTCCTTCTTTTTTTTTTTCTTCTTGATATTCTATTGAAATTTCTATTACCAATCATGTTGTTATGGAAGAACTTAGTGTTTCAATCTCCTTCATGAAGTTGTCTTTCTCGTAATTTTTGTCTCCAAAATATCTCTTCTTTATTTAGTATGTCTTCATATTTGTGCATAAGTTCTTTTTCTCTTTCATATTTTTCATTGTCCATTCCCTGTTGAATAACAACTTTATTTAGATTATTTAATTCTTCTTCTATCTCTAATTTTTCTTTTAAAGTGTTGTTTACTCCATTTTAAAAAAATTTATTTTAGTAGTTTAAGTTTGGAAACAAAAAAATATTATAGACCCCTTTGCTTCTCCTTCTACTTATTGATGTTTTCCATGAAACTTTCCACAAACCACATTCATTCACATTTGAAGGGATTTCTAGTAGGTTTTAAGTGATCAGAACCAACGTAGGGAAGTATAGTCAACTATATTGTGAAGTCAAATGTCTACATATTTCCTTTGAAGATGAATCTATCCAATCTTTCTACTATTTGAAAAAAATATCTTCTCCTATTGAACAATGTGAACTTGTCATTTGTTGGGGGAATCTCTATGATATTATCTCGATGAAATAATTCTTTGAAGTCCAACATAGTTTGTGTAGTGATTTGTGTGCCACCATTTTTTTCTTTTAAATCTAAAATGGCATTGAAATATCCTCCTACCCAAATGTTCTCATATTGGATTGAGTTTATGAAGTTACTAATTTCATTCCAAAGAATTTTCTTTTTTGCTATCTGAAGTAGGCCATATACATTTATAATGATGAATTGAATGTTTTCTTTATAGCTTTTAACTCTTCCTCCCATCCAATTTTTATTTACTGTCATCCTCTCAAAATCTATTTTCCTGCGATCCCAAATTAGACCAATTCCCCCTGAAGCTCCATCTAATTCTATTAGTAAAGTCTTCCAAATACCTAGTGTTTTGGTTAATTTATCCCATTCTTGTTCACTTAACTTAATTTCTTGGATCATTATTAATTCTAAGTTAAACCATGTTAAATTGCACTTAAGTAAGCGCTTCTTGCTAGGGGCATTTAGTCCCCTAACATTCCAAGTTGTTAGCCTCATTGTCCATTGGGAAGGGACTTCCCCCTCTCAACTTTCAAAATATCTTGGATCTTCCTCTAATTTTCTACTTTGTCAATTACTACCCTTAGTTCTCCTAGAGATTTTCTCCCTCTCTTCTTTTTTTCTGGTTCTCCATATCTTGGTGCTGAGATTCCTTCTAAATTTTGTACTATCCCTAATTTATCCTTATTTTTTTATGCGTGTTGATTTATTTCTCCAACTATTTCTTCTTTGTTTTATGTTTCTTCCAATCTAGTTTCTTTCAATAATCTTTCCTTAATGTCTATCTCCTCCCTTCCAAATGGTGTTCCATCCTCTTTCATTCCTCTGTTGATATTTTTGTTGGCAATCTTCTGTTCTTCTTCCAAAAGATCTAATACTCCAAATTCTTCCCAGAATTATTTTGAATGCATCTCTTTACTATCTAATTCTCTATATTCCCAAGCTTTTCTATCTATAATTCATTTAGAAAAGTTGCTACTTCCCTAGGGATTTCATTATGTTTGTTCAATTCTTCCCTTTCCTAATTGGTTGTATCAAAGGGATCCTTGTCATTTGCTAAGGTTTTCCAAAATTTGTGTGTTCTCTTCTTTCCTTTCTTTTTTATGGTTATCATCTCTTTGTTTCCTATGATTGCAGGAATGGATGATGTGTATTTTGGTCTTGATAGACTTCTTCTGATAGTTTATGATCCTTTGATACTCATGCTAGGAGATCTTTCCCCGAGTGCTTCTTTCTGGATTGATGATTTTTATATGAACTTATTTTTTTTCTTCATATGGGATTTTTAGGCCTAATTCTTCCCCTATCAAGGACTCAATGCTTCCTTTATATTTTCCTCTAACTGGTTCTTCCTTATCCTCCTCTTGATTTGAAGTTTCTAGTATGTTTCATTTTCTTAGATTACCATATTTCAATATTCTATATCCATCCTCCTTCTCTATATTATTTTCTCTAACTGATTGGTTTTTGTTACCTAAAGATTTTTATTTATTTCTATTTGATTTTGTGGCAACATCAATTCCTTTTTTTACTAGTTTATTGGCTTCTGCATGGATTACATGTTTCCCATGTTCCTCCTTCCATAAAGAGATATAATCTTCAATGTCACTCTTTGTTAGTAAGATATCATGAGCCAATTTGTTCATGTTGGTCATATTACATCTTATTTCTTTTTCAAACATATGTTGATTCTTACATAGATCACATCTTTGTAGTTGTTTCATAGTTTCTTCAATGGTAGTTCT
This sequence comes from Cupressus sempervirens, assembly GCA_028749045.1. Classification (NCBI taxonomy): domain Eukaryota; kingdom Viridiplantae; phylum Streptophyta; class Pinopsida; order Cupressales; family Cupressaceae; genus Cupressus; species Cupressus sempervirens. The sequence continues at coordinate 831,572,928 of CM053785.1, read as the reverse complement.
TTCTTGTGTGATTGCTTTGATTACTCCCTTGAACTCATTTTTTCCTTTAGTTTGTAACTCTTTTCCTTTTATCTTCTAGCTCTGTTTGCATGTGTTCAAATTTTCCCCACTTATGATTATTTCTCCTTCCTCCTTATTTATGTTTTTGATTGCTTTCCTCTCTTGCCTCTATTTTTTCTTTTCCTTGTTGATTTTCTACTCTTGTGGATTCCACCCCTTTATCATTCATAATGTAGGCTAATGGGAAAATCTTTCTAAAAAAGGAGTTCCTATTGATAAATATGGAGTTATGTTCTTTAAGAGAATCGATGTCTATAATCTCTTTGATTTTTCCCTTTAGATTTTAAGTTCATAAATTGATCTATTTGTGATAACCTTAATTGGTTCAATATCATTTTTTCCTATCTCCATATTGATGAGAAGTTTGGTGTTGTGTGATCTTGTGTACCTAGATTTTATTCCTTTCAATTCTCCTAATGTGGAAGCTATCCAATAGAGAATTTGTGGGTGGATAAGTTTTGAAGGGAGAGATTTAATTATTACCCATGTCGGTACTAAGAATTCATTGATACATTATTCAATAAAGTCAAGTTCCCATTTGAAAAAATTAATTTAGTGGCCTTTAAAAACACAATGTGATGTTGTAAGGAATTCATTCCTAACTTGATAATTTTGACATTAAATATAAAAAAGATTCTTTGAAAGGTTAGAGATACTTACTTGGCTCTTCCAGTGATTCTTTAACTAGTTAATAAGTTTAGGGTTTTTCTCTTTGTAGTCATTCCAGTAAGCATATAGCCAGGACTCTTGACATTCTTTCCACCTAGTTTCATTGTGGATATTACTGATAATTAGACTTCAATTTATAGATATTTATTCTAGAACACTTTTCATTCCTTTTTTGCCTAATGATTGGTCATTATTTGTGTATTATTTGTGAGTATGATTTCTATTTTTCCATTTGCCTATAAAATAAATATTTTGGAGATGGGGAGAACACTTATGGGGAGGAATGTAAGTTGAAATCTACCCTTGATTGTTAATGAAAATGGATTTAAGTGGTGGATGATCCCTAATTAAATTTTTATCTATATTCTTTGGGGGAAGATTTCTCATTGCTTTTATGGTCTAATTTCTATTATATGGCAAAAGAGATGGGAAGAGGTTAAATCCTCCTAAAGGAGTCTTGTTTGTCTTCAATATATATTTGGGATTTTTGAGGCTAGGATTTATACTCATATTTATTGTTGTGACTTGTTTTGATTGATTGATGAAGACTTATGGCTTCAGATTTTTCTTTAAGTGTGTACTTTCAACTTTTTGGTATTGTATTTGGGCATAACTTATTTTGATAAAATGTGTTTCCTATTGTCCCAATTGGTTTTCTTCTTCTTTCTTGTGATTTTTTTTGTATCCACCCTAAAGTAGCCTCATCCTTCTTCTTGCCTTTCTATTTTATACTGGTTTCAACCCTTCATCCTCACTTGGATGTTTCTAAGATTCTGGTTGATTCCTAGCTTCATGCATCTATTGATTATAATATTTAGTGTTGTTTGCCTCTTTGTCTTTCAACCATGTCTTCCTCAATTATATCCCTTTCTTTTTTGTGGAGGTTTGCAAGAATTTTGAATCTATTCGAGCATGTGAAGATGGGGTTTTTCTTTGCATGTTCACATTTTTTTAGAATTTCTTTCTGTCAAGTAGGGTTTGCTCTTGAATTTATCTAAATTTGGTCAAATGATCTTGAGGTTAGAATAGTTCCTTCCTCTATGTGGTTTTTACTATTTAAGATGTAGGATTTCTACCCTACATATTTTGCTGAATTCACTGCATATGCCATTTTTTTCAATTTATTATTATTATTACTCATATTATTATTATTGTTATTATTGTAATGAATCTTTTTGTACAATTAGTTGGGTGAGTGCACCAAGATGGTGTACAAAAAGGGGAGTTATAAGTGGACATCTTTTTCTTGAAATCAAGTAAACCTAATTAGATGAGACATTTGAGGTTCATCCACTCAAAATGAAAAGATGTGTAAAACATATAAATTGTAGTACTCTAAATCTACTTTCTAAACTACTAGAGCTTTCATAAAATGGATAAGATTAGGTGGGTTAAACCCTGTGCACACAAAACATAGTTCCTTATTTTTATAGAAAATGTAACATAGTTATTTTTCTAGAAAATATAACATAGTTATTTTTATGTGCAGTATAAAAAACTTAGTTATATTTAATATTTTTTAAATCCCTTTGGTGGGATGATAGATAAGAGTGATATCTAGAAGTTGTGTATTTTTTTTCTAATGAGTATTTTAAATTTATGAATTATTGAAGTGACTACGTCATGAAATTTTAGTACCTATTTGTGTGCATGGCATATCTTTTACCAAAATAATTAAAAATGAAAAGTTTTTTTAAAAATCTATATAGGCTTAAGTGTAGGACAATAATATATAATTTATTTTTCATTTGGTTAAGTATATTAAAAGTTACTAAAAGAAGTCAAACTCATGTCTATGAGGACTATGAATATAGTGGTAAAACAAATTAATGTTTACAATGTTAATGTATTATGAAAAAGGAAAACTTTATATGTTTAGAAAGCTAAGAAGACATGAAAGATTATGGTGGTGATTTTAGACATACCCACATTACCAGTTAGAAACTTGATGAAGGAAAAGACAAGAATTCATCTTATAAGATGAAAAAATGAGTAAAGGAAGGAAAATGGAAGGAAAATGAGTTCCCAAGCCTTTGGTCCAGCTCCCAAGGCTATTACCAAGCCACAACTTGATCAGGTTTTAGATTTTCAAATAACCCAATTGGATTATGAAAAGTAAAAAGTACATTCAATGCATGATTAAGTTTTGAAGCTTGGTCAGGTTTTAAAGAAGTAAAAATGAGCTTTACTTCGAAGGCCACAACTTTTGCATCCGAAGTCTGATTGACTCTATCAAAATGCATTGGAAGGGTATTGAAGAGATCTAAAACATTCTATAGATAAAAAAATCTTATAACATCAATAAAAAACTTTGATCCATTTGAATTAAGAATAGTCTAAAATAGTTACTCATTGTTTTCCAAACATACAACCAATAGGTAAACACAAATACACAAATTTTTTGAATGCTCTCACTCCCTCCCTCCTTCACTCACTAACTCCTAACTCTCTCCTTCATTTAATAAGTCCTAACCTCTCTCTCAAACTAGTTACCCTCAACATTTTTCTATCTCTAAGTAATCCATATCTCCCCTCTCTCTCTCTCACACACACACGTCACTCACTCACTCACGCATTAAGTCATTCACTCACTAAATCCTAATCTCTCTCTTACTAACTTTTAACCTCTCTTATTGTCTCACTAACTCATATGCTTAATATTTATCTCTAACTCATAATCCTTAATTTCTCTCTATCTCTAACTAACCCTCCTAAACTCTCTCTCTCTCTCTCTCTCTCTCTCTCTCTCTCTCTCTCTCTCTCTCTCTCTCTCTCTCTCTCTCTCTCTCACACACACACATCATCATCATCTCTCTTTATTCTATCACCACCTCTCTCTCTCTCTCTCTCTCTCTCTCTCTCTCTCTCTCTCTCTCTCTCTCTCTCTCCCCCTTTATGTAGTAGTAATACATGATTGAATCAGGTTATTGAAAACTATAAATAAAATAGCATGTAAACAATTGTTATGTTATTTTAGTGTGGTCTATTGGGACTCAAAATTGAAACCCTGATTTATAGTACCATTCTAAAAATTAAGCCCTATGAGTGCTCTTAATGAATGATTACCTGACTGTCTGTTTGAGGCCTAAGAGGTGTTTAATATTTCTAACACCTTGCATTTAGTATATCCACTCATCTCATGAAGATAAACTGTTATTCTGTGAAATCTCATTTTGAGTAATGTTCAGTTCTGCATTTTTGCATAAGTGTCAAACAATGACAAGTGGCCTAGTTTGCAATTGAATATCTTGCACCTAGTAATGTTTCATGACTCACCACTTTGGGAATATTTAGTATGCATATCAAAGAACCTATTTTTTAGATTTCAAGTCATTTTGACATGTTTTGACTAGGTTTTGAATCCCTAAAAGTTGGTTGTTTATTGTTGTCATGCTAATGTAAATTGTTTAGAATTCTAGGAGGCCCTATTTGACCAGTTATAACTTTGACCTAGTTGACCAAAATGAGAAAATTCCTTTTGCATTATATTCTAGAGGTTGGAGACTTGTTATCTTTTATATTTGAGCTTATGATGAATACATTTGAGTAGTTTTCAAATACAATTTCTAAAGTTTTGTTGGTGTCAAGAAATGCAGATTGATTAGTACCCTTGTTCAGGATGTGGTAACTCTAAATCTGTGATAGGTTAGATCAAATGGATTGTACCATTGTGTTCTACTCTAAAAATTCTTTAAGTGTGTCAATTTTCAAGTCTTGATGAATCCATCTACACACTTTCCCAGGTCCATTCCATTTGCAAAAATTACTTTTCTGCCATGTTCCCAGTTCTCAAATCTAAGTAGCCCACTTTGACCGCTCACCAAATGCACCCAGTTATTTTTCATGAGCCCTAATCACATATTTATACTCACCTTGTGATATTGGACCAACGACCCAATTTCCATGCCCCCAATTATCTATTTTCCCTATTTTCAAAGTCAAAATTGAATGTGATTAATGGTTTTCTGACATGTTTCCTTGCAGGTAGTTCTAACAAGGCAACTTTGAGAGTTAATATCTTTTGATCCAGATGTCATCAAGAGACAAAATCTGATAAGGTAATAGAATGCAGAATGAAGAATCAGTATGTCTAATTTTAGAGCCTGTTTAGGTGCTTTGGTCAATTTTTAAGGCCAGTTGAAGGACCCCTTGGCATAAAATTAACAAGTTGCAAAAAGAGGTAGAATAAGTGTTAAATGGTAAATTGATGATCAAATTAGATTTGAATTAGTATAGCAAGCTTACTGGATCAATTTGAGAGGCCAAGTATTTCAATTCAAAATTGTTTTTTAGCTGGATCCACTTTGGGATCCGACTGAATTTGGTAGCTTGATAAAAAACTATGAGGATTGAAAATCTTTGTGAGGATGTTGTATTGGTTACAATCATTATAATTTTAATGTGTTCACACACCTTTCAAAGTTGAAAAAGAAGAATAAAATAACAATGAAAGGGGATACTAAACACAAGATTAGAGAGGAGTTAAATGAAATTTAAATGGATCAAGTAGTTTTTTGTTACCTTGTTATGACTATAACCAAAATGGAATCCAAATAAGGAGGTAACTAGGAGCACCTCTAGATCAAATGTTTTCAAAAGAGGAGCTACTGAGGAACAAGGGAGACACTAACAAGAGAAAGGACACGAGAAAAAAGAAATAGTAATGTTTGAAAATACTAGGAGGAGCGTGATCTACCATTGAAGAGGAGGTATGCACAACAAGTATTTTATCCAAGGGTGATCAGTTATAAGGAACACTAATAGAAAAGCACAACCACACAATGGGTAAATTTGAAGTCAAAAGCCTCAATGCTAAATAACCTAGCTTGCTCCCAAAATCTAGACAAAATGAATGAATCACTTTTCAGTTGTTCTACTTCTTAGTAAAGATTCTTCTTTTTGTCGTGGGAAACAATCAAGTGAAATAAGTAGTGAAGGAAGATAAGCATATGTCCCCGACTTCACTACTTCCTTTTGTCCTATAGATAAATTAATGAATGTGGTGAAGAAATCTCCACTTCAATTGAAGGACATCACTTGATCATGGTAGTCTTAAACAAAGTAGTAGTTTTTGTGGTATAATGTGCTTAAAAATTTGTCTTCGGTAGTTTTCTAGTTGATGCTAGGAATAGATTTTGCATCACTCTTGATCCATTCAATGGATTGCTTCTTTGAAACCATCCACATTAGCATGTTGATTGTTTTATGTGATCTTCTACAAATGATGTCCAATTAAAAAAAAAAAGGAAAGTTGTAGTTCACGTGAGTTAGGATGAAAGGGAGCAGAGCTCCATGTACAATAAAGAGAGGCAGAGCATCCATGTTACAAGGGATAAGAACCACCAACTCCACCTGAGGACCTCCAATTATTTTTCCAGGTGTTTACAAGATTGTTTTTAAACTTTTTACTTGCCAGGCATCTTTTTAAATGTTGGGAAATTATATCCATTTGGTTGTGGGGAGATTTGCTATCATATACTTGGAGATTGTGATTTTCAAAGTCTACCACAATCAGGTCTATTTCAAGATAAGTAGGAGTAAAAGGATCATGTAGAAAGGAGGAGACATTGGAAAAAATTTGGAGTAGAATTAACAAACAATTAATCCCACATTAGCAGAGTCACATTTTTCTTTTGTTTAAATACATTTTTACACCATAAAATGGTGTCTTAAAGACATAAATCTTTTTCATAAGCTAATGCTCACAGGTGGGGTCTAGACTAGCTGAGAGGAGCTTAAGTAAATTTTGAACAACATTTGTGATGATGAGGATGATAACATGGCTTGAGATGCTAATATGGTAGACCAACGCAATGAATCAGACTGTAACAAATGACAAGGGTCCTCCATCTTGGTGTGGATTTTGAGGTGGTGATGTGCCCAGATTAGTACATGGTGTAATGTCAATATGTCGGTAGTAACATGGAAAGCATAGAGATGTAGCGACAAGCTACCATGTGGTGTAGGCAGTGAGGAGGCAGTATCAGATGGATGCACAAGATTTTTCCTTGTGGTGCATAATTGACATTGTCACTATGTCACAAAGAAAATTTGTAAAGAAGATACCCATGACAACATAGTGACATGCTAACAAATTTAACCAATCAGGTGGTCACATATGGTGGTGATGTGGCAGGACACCTAGTAGATGATGATGTGGCATAGGGATCGAGCATAGATGAGCCAATGAAATGGTGACATGTGGCAGTGTGTTAGAGGATAGGTGGAAATTCTAGGGTCCAATTAGAGGATGCCACATGGTGCCTATGTGGTGGATGATGATGCATAACTAACAAATAGTGAGGCAACACATGTCACAGCTTAGTCAAACAGGTTTGAGCTGGATGCATAAATGGAGGGAAAAATCAAAGTGCATAAAATAGTCATTTTTATTTTTCCTTTTGATTATGAATGTACATGTAGTTTAAATAAACTTTTGTTTAACATAAAGTTTTAACTTTAAGATAAATTTAAATCTTTGAAAAATAAATGCAAACCTACAAGTCAATACTAGGGGCCTAATTTTCAAATGGAGATTCTGGGCATTTTCAATAAGACAACATAGGACTATCATATACTATTGGAACAGGGAGAGAATGAATTTTCCATAATTGTGATTTATTTCTGCATAGGAGGCCATTTTGTTCAAGTTACTCAAGGCTTTGTACCAGGTGCCTATTTTTCAACCACATTTAGGTATAGTAGTTCAGATTTGATTTTTAGCAAGATGGTGAACCAGATGTGTTCCAAAGGCATCAGGGATGCATTTAGAGATGGATTTTTTCACCTCCAAGTCAATTTAGTGAAGGTTTTATGAGCATTTTAGATGCTTATCTAACATTTTAACAAAATAAGGTTTATCATCAGTTAAGGAAGAGATATTTTGAGTTTGTTGCACACAATGATGACATTCTTTTTTATTTTGGTTGTAGAGAGAAGGGAGATGTTTTACAATAGTAGGGAATGAAGATTCAAGTGGATACATGTCGCTTCTAGATTAGATCTGGCTACTTCTTCCTTTCCAATATCTTTCTCTTTCTCTCTCATTGTAGAGGTTCTAGTTTCTTAGATGTTTTTCACTATTGTGATACCACAAGGATGGTTCTAATTAGGTTGAAATTTTTGTCATGACTTGTTAGAAATGCTTTAGAATAACTAAGAGGGGGGGTGAATTAGTTATTCAAGGTCCAAATGTCTTATTCAAACTTTTTCATCAAGTAAAGTGTACCCATATAACCATTCATTTATCCAAGCTTTAACTTCCCTATTCAACAAGTTGTTGTAAGTCAACATGCAAGCATAACTCATAAAAAGATCAACACATAACACAGTGATTTATGTGAAAACCCAATTTGGGAAAAACCATCAGTAACATGCTACTCAATTCTCAATCTTATGAAGTGATTCCCTATGAAAGGCCTACCTTGTTAAAGGCTCACAACACACTGTTAAATGTGACCTTGTTAGAGGATTTATCCACCCTATTAGAAGTAGGCTTGGTTAGAGCACTTTTGAACATTCACTTGAAATGTCACCATGTTAAAGGATTTACAAATGGCTATTAAACCAACCTAAGTCCATAGGATTTTTCTTTACCCTAACTGATACAATTGCTAGAGAGTAACAATAAGAGGTTTTGACCTAAATGCAAAATTCAACTCAACTTGTAGATTTTAGATCACTTCTTAGCTCATAACATTGTCTGGCTTTTAGTCTTTGTAGCTCTGACAGCTTGCCCTCCTTTCAAGCTCTATATCCTTGAGTCTTCATGCTCAATGTACTTGTACAATCATCTCTCTGATTACTTTATCAAAGAAGAGCCTCTATGCTCTGTTCATCCTTCTCCTAGATATCTTCTCCTTGACACCATTCTAACCACTTCGTAATTTGGCACTCCAGCAGCTCTTGCTTCTTGGTCTATGACTCTTTAAATAGAAGTCTGCAATTTCTTTTCCCACTCGATTCTTCCATCTTTTAATTTCAATTGATATGGATTAGGTAGGATTCATTGAATATAAACCACATTTTATTTCTTCTAGAAACTTCTTGAATAATACTTTTGAATTTTTTTCAAAAATAGTTTACATAGAATTTTGTACCACTAGCTCATTATCCTTATCCTCCAACTAGTTCACAAAATTCAAAGTAACCACTTTGTCAGCTCAGATATGGAAAATCTTTGTCATTTCCAATAATGTAGTAGCTTGGCACTACTGAAATATTGGTGCTCGGCACATACTGTGTTACTCAACGTCAACTATATTTTACTAATGCTCAGCACCTAAAGTTCACTCAACACCTAATAAAATTTTCTAATGCTTGGCACTTATTATATCACTCCGCACTTGAACTTCACTATTGCTCGGCACCTGAAGTTCACTCAGCACACACTAGATTTTTTATTTTCTCAGCTTCAACTAAAAATTTGTTTGGCCTCAATTAGCTTTCTCAGTACCCACTAATGGACTTAGTTTAAGCTTTGCAGTCAACCTTGTTACAACTTATTCCTCCAATGTTTCTAAGTGTGGTCAACCTTTGTGTCTTTGAGTATGTTATCAATACACCATTTAACCATTGTCTTAGTTGATCCTTGCACTTCATTACAACATCATAACTCAACCTTTCCCTTAGGTGCTTTTATTACATCTTGTTGATTAAATCCTCTTCATCAATCAACTAAGTGATAGTATTTGGATCCTATAAACAATTGTCAATCCTACAAATAACAAGTTTGACATCAATGAAAAAAAAATGATTGAAAACATTATTTTAACAACAATCTCCCTTTTTTATAGTAAATCTTTTCAATCAAATTTTCAACAATCTCCCTCTTTGGCATTGATGGCAAACCAAACTGATCAACCATCAGACTAAACTATTTAACCAAGTTAACTAGGTTAGAATAGTAAGTCAAATGCCAAAAATTAATTGTGCTACCATTAGTTTTCACATCTCCCTCTTTGTGCTAACTTCTCCCTCTTAGCTGTTGTATCCTTTTTCTTTCCTTTCTTCCTTCTTATAGTTTCTCCCTCTGTATGAATTTCTCATCTTCTGCTATTTTTTGTTCTAATCGGCTTCTTGCTCCTTCTCTTTTTCTTCCTCTGGATATGGCTCCCTCTTTCTCTAGATTTGATTAGTTTTTGCACTTTCTCCCTTATACTATTGATCATTTTTTGTTGATTAGTCTCTACTTTACTTCTCCCTCTTTGACAACAATTCCAAAGACATAATATTTCAGTATCTTAATATGTAAGTGTAGCTTTTGTAGGTTCTTTCCTTTCTCCCTCTGTCACCTTACTTGTGACTAATTTGGAACTTTAGCACTTTAATTACTTCATGAATAATCCTAAAGTAGGTATCGTCTACATCAATGTGTAATATTTCAACAATCAACTCATTTGATGCAAGAAGTCTTATTTTTACATCAAGTAGCCTTGGCTAGGGATATCACCCCTAACTTACCTCTAAGATACTCAAAAGCATCTTTGGGTAGTACTTTTGTGAAGATATCATCAATTTGTTCCTTTGAGCTTACATATTCCATCTTCACTTGCTTGTTTTCCACCAATTCTCTTACATAGTGATACTTGATTGCAATATGCTTTGTTTTGGCATGCATTATAGGGTTCTTTGATATGTTGATAGAACTTGTATTATCACAGGTTCATTTACCTCTTCCTTCATACTTTGCAATAGATGTTTGATCCATATAATATTGGTTAAATTGATAGTAGCTGCAATATATTCAGCTTCTGCTATGGACTATGAGGTACAACTTTGCTTTTTACTAGTCCATGTAATCAGTCTTTTTACCAAGAAAAGTGCTCCTCCACTAGTGTTTTTTCTATCATCAATATTACCTCCCCAATCTACATCAGTGTAGGCTCTTAGCTCAAAATTTTCACTCCTTTTATAGTACAAATCAAAATCATCAATTCCTTTTAGGTACCTCAGTATTCTCTTTATTGCCATCGGGTGATTTTCTCTTGGATCTATAGAAAATCTTGTCACTATTCCAATAGCTAATGTAATGTCTGGTCTAATATGTACAACATACTGCAACTTTTCAATCACTAATCTATACATTGTCTAATTCACTTCAGTTGACTCATCATTCTTGGATAATTTATGTCCTATTGCCATTGGTGTGCTAAATGGTTTTAAGTCTTCTAATCGAAACATCTTGAGTATCTCCTTGATGTATTTTGATTGGGTCACAAATATGTCATGCTTTAATTGATGTACCTACAAACCAACAAAGAACTTTTTTTCTCCAAACATTGACATCTCAAACTCATGTTTCATTTGATCAACAAAATCTTTGCATAGAACATCTTTTCCTCCAAATATTATATCATCAACAAAGATTTTAGATATCAAAATATCTTTACCTTTTTCAACCTTGATGTACAAGTTGTTGTTGTCATCTGTTCTCTCAAATCCTACCTTCACAAGATATTTGTGTAGTCTCTCATACCATGTTTTGATTGCTTGCTTCAGACCATAGAGTTCCTCATGTAGTTTGTAAACCATATCTTTGTTGTTGTCATCAAAAAATCCCTCTAGTTGTTCTATGTAGACTTCCTCTTCTAGTATACCATTTAGAAAAGCAGACTTGACATCCATTTGGTAAACCTTGAAACCTTTGTAAGTAGCATTTACAAGTAATGTTCTTGCTCTTTCCATTCTTGCAATAGGGGAAAATGTTTCCTCATAATCCAATCCATCTTCTTGTGTATAGCCCTTGCAAACTAATCTACCTTTGTTTCTTGTTATCTCACCATTCTCATAAATTTTGTTCCTAAACACCCATTTAGTACCAATTACATTCTTATCAATTGGTCTAGGAACTAAGGTTCAGGTTTTGTTCTTCTCAATCTAGTCTATCTCTTCTTCCATAGCTTTATACTAGTCATCATCTTGTAGTTTATCTTTCACTGATTTAGGTTCAACCTTGCTCAGTAGACATGATTCATTCCTAAGTCTATTCCTTGTCATTGGTCTTGCATCCTTGTCACCAATGATTTGATCTATACGGTGATGTCTTCTTACATACTTCACTAATCTTGGTTTTTCCCTTCTTTCCATGTTTGATCCTTCAACTTCAGAGTCATTTTGTCATTCTTCATCTAGTAGTTCATTATTTCTTTCATTTATACTGTTTTTAGAGTCAAAATGTGCATTTCCTTCATTTTGCAACTTGGCTTCTAAATGTAGCTCGACATTCACTAGGTGTGACTCGGCTGATACTGAGATTTTTTGTTGATTTCCAACTTGATTTGCAACATTATCTTCAATAGTCATTCATTTATAGAAGTATACAAAAGATCTATAATCTTCTAGTTCTTTAGTTCCATGAACCTGAACTTCTACATGTTCATCAAAATTTACATTTGCACCCTCCACAATCTTGTTAGTGTTAATATTCAAACACTTATACACCTTACTTCTAGTGGAGCAGCCAAGGAATATGCCTTCATCACTTTTTGCATCAAACTTTCCATTTCTAGTATCTTTAAGAATATAGCATTTGCAACCAAAGGCTTTGAAATGTTTAACATTAGGTGAGTGACCATACCATAATTCAAAAGGTGTTGCATTTGTACCTTTCTTAACTTAGACTCTATTCAAGGTGTAAACAATAGTAAATAAAACTTCTCTCCAATACTTTAGAGAAACATTTTTCTCCATCATCAGGGTTCTAGCACAGTCTATCACTGATCTATTCCTTCTTTTAGTAACACCATTCTAAGGTGGAGTTCTTGGTGCTAATGTTTACCTTTTGATACCTTTGTCATTGCAGAATATTTCAAAATATTTTGATGCAAACTCTCCTCCTCTATCTGGCCTTAGGCATTTTTTATTCTTTCTTGTTTCCTTCTTAACTCCGGCCAAATACCACTTAAACATTTGAAATGTATCAAATTTTTTCTTTAAACTTTGGAAGTGTATGTTTTGTTTTTGAAACTAGACTTGGTCATATTCCCTAGTTGATAGTGTTTACACATTGTGTTTTTAGGCTTCTTCAATTTTGGCAAACCTCTGACTTTCTTCTTTTTTTTGATACTTATCAAATTATCAAAGTTAACATGACACAATCTTCTATGCCATATCCACACATCATCAAATCTAACAACAAGACAAGTTGCATCTTCCATATCTAGGTAAAACAAGTTACTTTTAGTTTGTTCACTTTTTCCTATTAGATTTCCATCAATGTCGTAGATCTTGGCAGTTTTGTTTCCAAATTCTACTTTGCAACCTACATTGCCTAACTGTGATACACTCAAGAAGTTGTAGTTCAATCCTTCAACATAGTATGTATTATCACATGAAATTTTCTTTGTAAGTTTAATTGAGATTTTCTCTTTGATTTGACATGGAGCATCATTCCCAAATCTAACACTATTTCCATCATATTGGGTAAAGGTAATAAATTTACTTCTATCTCCTATCATGTGATGTGAGCATCCACTTTCTATGATCCACTTGTCATTCTTGTTCACACAGGTTACCAATTTTTTTGCTTCATCTTCATCTTTATCTAATTCATCCTTCATTTCCACATAGACTACTTCATCATCATTCTCATTAGAATCTTCTTCAACAATGTACCATCTTTTGCCTTTGTCCTTGTCATCTCTTCTATCATCTCCTTTCTTGTTCTTGTACTTGTTTCCTTCTTTGCATTTCTTCTTTTGTGTACACCTTGCAGCAATATGACCTACTTCATTGTAGTTGAAACATATGATAGGGAGCTTACCTTTGAATTTACCTTTGCTTCTATGGAATCTTCTAGCCAGCAGTCCTTTAAACTATTCCACATCTTCCTCATATGTTTTGCTATCACTGGATGCATGTTTTCCTTTTCTACTCTTCTTCTTTGATGTCACCTCCTCAGTGTCTTTCAATGACAAATTGGCCTTGAAAGTAGATTCAAAGTTCTCAAGTTTTTAGTTATCAAAATTTGAAAGTTCAAATGCAGTAAGTCTTTCCACTATACCTTCAAAGGTTAGTGTGTTCCCTTGTACACACCTTAGCTCTTGGATGGCTAAAACTCTAATAGCATAGATAGGGAGTAGGGTTCTCAAGTATTTGCTATTAATGGTCTCTTCTTCCAATTGACCACCTAGACTTCTTATTGCACTTACCACTTCCTTCATTCTGGATCCATATTGAGTAGCATTCACTCCTTCCTCCATTTTCATGTCATCAAAATTTCCTCTGAGGCTTTCTCTCTTTGCTCTATGAACATTCTAATCTCCTCCATGGATATCTGATAGGGATTTCCACATCTTGAATATAGTATCACATCCCTTGATGTCATTGAATTCAGCATAACTGAGTGCAAAGGCAATTTCCAGCATTGTCTAATTGTGCTCCTTCCTTTTGCTCAAATCATCTGCAACAAGGGGTCTAGCTAGGTCTACATGTTATGTTCCAATTGAGGTTTTTGCATAATCACCTATTGATCCAAGGTGCAATTTCATCAAACTCTTCCATCCAACAAAGTTGTCTTTGTTGAGCTTGGAAACTTCTCTTTTAGACATCTTGATCTTCTTGCTTCTAGTACCTTGAAACTAAATCAGCAGATGGCTCTGATATCAATTGTTAGAAATGCTTTAGAATAACCAAGAGGGGGAGTAAATTATTTATTCAAGGTCCAAATGTTATATTCAAACTTTTTCATCAAGTAAAGTGTACCACTATAACCATTCCTTCATCCAAGCTTTAACTTCCCTATTCAGCAAGTTATTGTAAATCAACATGCAAGCATAACACATAAAAAGATCAACACATAACACAGTGATTTATGTGAAAACCCAATTTGGGAAAAACCACCAGTAACATGCTACTCATTTCTCACTCTTTTGAAGTGGTGCCCTATGAAATTCCTGCCCTGTTAAAGGCTTACAACACACTATTAAATGTGACCTTGTTAGAGGATTTATCCACCCTGTTAGAAGTGGGCCTAGTTAGAGGACTTTAGAACATTCACTTGGAATGTCACCGCGTTAACGAATTTACAAATGGTTATTAAACCAACCTAAGTCCATAGGATTTTTCTTGACCCTAGCTGATACAATTGCTAAAGAGTAACAATAAGGGGTTTTGACTTGAATGCAGAATGCAACTCAACTTGCAAATTTAGATCACATCTCAGCTCATAACATTGTTTGGCTTTCATTCTTTGTATCTCTGATAGCTTGCCCTCCTTTCAAGCTCTATCTCCTTGAGTATTCATGCTCAATGTACTAGTGCAATCATCTCTCTGACCACTTTATTGAAGCAGAGCCTCTGTGCTCTATTCTTCCTTCTCCTAGATGTCTTTTCCTTGACACCCTTCTAACCACTTCACAATTTGGCACTCTAGCAACTCTTACTTCTTGGTCTATGACTCCTTAAATAGATGTCTAGAATTTTTTTTCCTGCTTGATTCTTCCATCTTTCAATTTCAACTCATATGGATTAGGTAGGATTCATTGAATCTAACCCATATTTTGTTTCTTCTAGAAACTTCTTGAATAATCCTTTTGAATTTTGCTCAAAAATGGTTTACATAGAATTCTATGCCACTAGATCATCATCCTTATCCTCCAATTAGTTCACAAAATTCAAAGTAACCACTTTGTTGGCTTAGATTTTGAAAATCTTTTTCATTTCCAATAATGCAGCAGCTCAACACTATTGAAATACTGGTGCTCGGCACATACTATGTTACTCGGCATGAACTATATTTTACTGATGCTCGGCACCTAAAGTTCACTTGGAACCTACTAAGATTTTATGATGCTTAGCACATGTTATATCACTTAGCACTTGAACTTCACTTGGCACTTGAAGATTGCTCGACACCTGAAGTTCACTCGGCACACACTAGATTTTTCATTTTCTCAGCTCCAACTAAAAATTTGCTTGGCCTCAACTAGCTTGCTTGGCACCCACTAATGAACTTAGTTTAAGCTTTGCAGTCAACCTTGTTACAACTTATTCCTCCAATGTTTCTAAGTGTGGCCAACCTTTGTGTCTTTGAGTATGTTATCAATACACCATTTAACCATTTTCTTATCTTATCCTTGCACTTTATTACAACATCATAACTCAACTTTTTCCTTAGGTGCTTTTGTTACATCTTGTTGATCAAATCCTCTGCATCAATCAACTAAGTGATAGTACTTGGATATTATAAGAAATTGTCATTCCTACAAATAGTAGGTTTGACATCAATTAAAAAACAATAATTGAAAATATTCTTTTAACAAAAATCTCCCTTTTTGATAGTAAACCTTTTCAATCATATTTCCAACAATGACTGTGATACCATTATCTTCACCATATTTCTCTTTTGTATGAACAATAGTAATGAAACTAACATAGATAGTTCTATTAGTGTTTTTATGAGGTATTTACATGCATTTTGAATGTATAGTTTCAAGGAAATGAATACAATTAGCAACAAACTTCTTAGTTTTATTCTGATTCTCGTCTCCTATCTCTATAATTTGTAATGTTTTGTGGTTTAGGGATAGAGAACTTAGACTATTGTGCATCCCCTTAAGGTTTTATGTCTAGCATGTTTTGATGTTGAGATAAATAGCCAAGTATATGCTTGATATATTTGATAGGGTTGTTGGTTATTTGAGAAGGATATTTCATGAGAATGAGGTTTTTATGAACATTGATGTCTAATTCACAAAGTGATAGGACAAATCTAATATCTTGATATATGGAATATGTTACTTGTATCATAGATGTATGTGTGTGATTTATGGAACTACCCAATAGATAAGGCACTAATCAGCTATAGGATCAACTCGTTCTTACTATTGCATATTTGAGATCTATTGAGATCAAACTTATAATCATCCATTTCCCTTTTTGTTTAAGAGTTTAAAGGATGCCCTCACTCAACTTGTGGATATCATAGGATTTGCAGTTTGCTATTGTACACCTTTGTCATTTCATGCATATTGGAGAAATAAGGATTTTATTTGCTTTGTTTAGATTCAATGCATGATTTTGAATATCTAGTACCATATGAAGAATCTATAGGTATACTCGCCTAGGTTTTGTAGAGCCTGAAGTAGAAGAAGGGTCTAGCCTTATAGTTGGCCTGGTGTCTGAAAGGATATGTTGCAGATGGGAATTAGCTATCCCTAGATGTATTATGTTCTTATCGGGATAATTTGAAGCATAATGTTTAAAAAACCAACAAAATGGTGACTCTACTAGAGACTGTATTGAGTTTGAATGATAGACAAACCTTGAGAATTTGAAAAAGGAAGATTTAATATAGCAGAAGAAGTGCATGAAAAAAGTTCCAAGGTAAGTTTTCTAATGTTCTTTCTAGTTTCTTACTCCAACTCATGCATCCCAATAATGTTCTATCCATTTGGAGCAATAGCTTTGACGCATGAGTGCAAATTGTGTTGCTACTAAGAGAGTTTATCTTCAATCAATTTAGCTAGATTTTATTTTCAAAGTGTTGCTGTAAAATCAGAGTCAAGAATAAATAAAATTTTGTGTTCTCTTTTTCAAGTCTATAAATCTACAAGAGTGGTTTGATAATTTGCATTTCTCCTACAATTAAAGGTCTGGTCTAGATTTGTCAAGTGACAAATTATGTTTTATTTCTCACAAGCATGAATGGGGACTCTAAATCTCTACACCAGTTATTCCTATTTGATTTTATTGGAATATTTTGACTGACTTTCAAGTTGTGTGGGTAGATCTAAAGCTTTTGATAGTCTCTTGAAAAAGAAGTAAAAGTTCTTGATAAGTTTTAAGGTGCTGTTGCTTCTATTTTTATAAGAAGTAAAAGTGTTAAGAAGTAAATCGCAATAGTGATTTCTTTTTTCTCTTCAAGGAGGTGGTGGATCTACATGGTTTTGATCAATGGTGTGAAATATTTTCAAGCTTGCACTCATGCCAAATCAGCAAATCAAAGTTTAGCATCAGCACTTGAGGTATTTTTTATTTTCATATTTCTCTTTCATGGAAGTCAAATGTTAGAAATGGTTGCCTCTGTTCAATGATTTTCAACACTAGGATAAAGAAGTTGAAGGTTTGTTTTAGAATGGAACCAGATCTTAGATATGAAGTTAGTTTACCAAGTCATGAAGATGTGCTTGAAGATATTGCAGAGATAAGGAAGGAACTCCAAAATCATATTGTTAGTTTCATAAGGAATTCAATAGGAAGCATTCAGGGTCTAGAAGATAATCTGATTTATGTAAAATTGAAATCAACACTCATGGAGTTGCATTTTGATTTAAGACCTAAGGAATCAACCTGGCCTATTGTTTTCCTAGATGTGTTTATACCTGATTTAGTTAATTGGCCAACACATTTAAGATTACAAGAGCTTTTGAAAATTGAAGAATGCATCAAGAAGATGGAAAGTGATTTGTATGACAATAGAATTCATGTTGAGTCTTCTAATGATGATAGTGAATGTGTTGAAAATCAGAATGAATGTAATGAATCCGTAGAGAAAGATAATTTGTCTTCTGAATGTGAAGAGAAGGATTCAAATTTCATTGAATCAAATGATTGCAATTAGCATGAGGAAAGTGGATACATAACTAAAAATGAATCATGTGATGACATGTTTGAATACGAAGAACACTCTAGTAGCAGTACTGATGGTTATTCTTGCAATGAAAGTGATTATAATGATGCACCTAGTGATGAGGTATCTTGCAATAAAGAGGAAATAAGTTGTGATAAGAATTCTGATTTTTTAGATTATTCTATTGATGTTACTATTGTTTTAAGTATTATGGATCAGCCAACTTATGATCTGAGCCTAGGAGAACTGACTTGTGATGAATTCTTGTTGAACATTGATGAAATTTCAGCACTATTGGCTTGTGATAGTGTAAGGTACACAAATGTTTCTAAGGATATTTTTCTTTTCCCTTATTGTATGTCTTCTCAAGATGAAGTCCTTTCCCCAAATTTTGATGTTGAAAGTAAAAAAAAATCAGAATACCATGTGCTAGACTTGGAGGTATATGTGACCTTAGTTCAAGTATCAATACACATGATGACTTGTCTAATGTAGAGAGCACTGCTAAGGGAAGAGTTAATGTTGATCCAAATTCTTTTCATGTTGATAATGTTGCAATAAGTTTTGATGTTTCATGTGATGAAAAAGAAAATAATAGAAGTTGTGAATCTAATTCTAAGTTTACCCTATATGCTAATGAGTCTAGTGATGATGAGTTTGATAGATTCAAAGTTCTTTCCAACAAGTTTTTGGAAAGAAACAATGACAGTAATCAGCAAGTTTTTTGTGAGAACTTTCATGACATGTTTCATAGCTTGGAAACTAATCCATTGTTTGAAGAATGTGAAGGATTTTTAGAGCATGTTGAATCTGATTAGATGTCAAATAAGATTGCAAACAAGGAGAAATCAGATTTCATGTCCCATTCATATCTAGTTACACAAGGTGAGTTTCAAATCCATGACATATTTGACTCCTTGAATCGAGAAGCATATCAATCCTTTGTGTTTCCATTGGACACAATGCATGAGTCATTAGGTACAAATAATTTTTAGTCTGATTATGAAATCCAAGAGCATGTTGATCTATATTTTCATAGTGAACATGTTGTTGAAATGATTCCTAGATTTTATACTCACTATGAACATGAAGATGTAAATTCAGTTTTTCCAAGTGAGTTGACCTAGAATACTAATTTGATTGGTGAAACTGATAGAAGAGATGTTTCCATCTTACCTCATGAAAGTGCAGATGAAATTCAAATATATGATAAAAGTAAGAAGTTTTGATAAGTTTTGGTGGCCCAGGGCCATTGTTTGTGAAGTTTAGGAGTAGATTTCCTTGCTTTTAATAAGTTGTTCAAGAGAAGTTTGTGTCGATAACTGTGTGGTATGATTTTTCCAATGATTTTGAATCTTTTCCATGCCCACAAGAGACATGCATTCCTAGACAAAGCCATTGTTGGGACTCAAAATTGAAGCCCTGATTTTGACTACCATTCTAAAAATTAAGCCATATGAGCGTTTTTAATGCATGATTACCCAGCTATCCTTTTGAGGCCTAAGAGGTGTTTAATGTTTCTAACACCTTGCATTCAATATATACACTCATCCCATGAAGATAAATTTTCATTCTGAGTCATTTTGTGAAGTCTCATTTGAGTAATGTTCAATTCTACATTTTTGCCTAAGTATTAAACAGCGACAGGCAACCTAGTTTGCAATTGAATATCTTGTACTCAGTAATGTTTCATGACTCGCCACTTTGGGAATGTTTAGTATGCATATCAAAGAACATGTGTTTTAGATTTCAAGTTGTTTCAACATGTTTTGACTAGGTTTTGAAACCCTCAAAGTCAGTTGTTTATTATTTTCATGCTAATGTAAATTGTTCAAAATTTTGGGAGGCCCTGTTTGACTAGCTATAACTTTGACCCAGTTGACCAAATGAGAAAATTCCTTTTGTATTACATTCTAGAGATTAGAGACTTTTTATGTTTCAAATTTGAGCTTATCACAATCCATTTGACCAGTTCTGAAATGTGATTCCAAATGCAATCTCTAAAGTTTTGCTAGTGTCAAGAAACGCAGATTGATTAGTACCCCTGTTCAGGATGGCATAACTCTGAATCTATGACAAGTGAGATTAAATGGATTGTACCATTATTTTCTATTCTGAAAATTCTTTAATTTTGTCACTTTGCAAGTCTTGATTAATCCATTTGCACACTTTCCTAGGTACATTCTGTCTGCAAAAATTACTTTTTTGCCACTGCTCCCAGATTTGCAAATCTAGGTAGCCCACTTTGACTGCTTTCCAAATGCACCCAATCATTCATCATGAGCCCTAATCATATATTTATGCTCTCTTCATGACACTAAACCAATGACCCAAATTTCATGCCCCCAAGTATCTGTTTGCCTTATTTTCAAAGCCAAAACTGAATGCGATTTATGGTTTTCTAACATGTTTTCTTGTAGGTAGTTTTGAGAAGGCAACCTTGAAAATCAATATCTTTTAATCTAGATGTCATCATGAGATGAAATTTGATAGGGTAATAGAATGTGGAACAAAGAATCAGTATGTCTGATTTCAAAGCACAGTTAGTTGTTTTGGTTAGTTTTTAAGGCTAGTTGGAGGAGCCCTTGGCATAAAATTAACAAGTTGTAGAAAGAGCTAGAATAAGTATTAAATGATAAATAAGTGATCAAATTAGATTTGAATTAGTATATCAGGCTTACTAGATCAATCTGAGAGGTTAGGTGTTTTAGTTCAAAAAAAAAATTAGCTAGATCCACTTTGGGATCCAACTGAATTTAGTAGCCTGATAAAACACTATGAGGACTAAAAATCTTTGTGAGTACATTGTATTGGTTACAATCATTTTAATTTTAATGTGGTCACACACCTTTCAAATTTGAAAAACAAGAATAAAATGAAAGGGGATACTAAACACAAGATTAGAGAGGAGTGAAATGAAACTTAAATGGATCAAGTAGTTTTGTGTTACCTTGTTATGACTATAACCAAAATGGAAGCCAAATAAGGAGGTAACCAGGAGAACCTTTGGACTAAATATTTTCAAAAGAGGAGTTGTTGAGGAATAAGGGAGAGAATGAACAAGAGAAAGGGCGCAGGCAGGAAGAAAGAGTATTGTTTGAAAATAGCAGGAGCATGATCTGCCATTGAAGAGGAGGTATGCATAGCAAGTGTTTATACAAGGGCGATTAGTTGTAAGGAACATTGATAGAAAAGTGAAACCACACAATGAGTAAAGTTGAAGTCAAAAGCCTCAACACTAAATAACCCAGCTTGCTCCCAAAATCTAGACAAAATGAATGAATCACTTTCAATTTTTCTACTTCTTAGTATGGATTATTCTTTTCATCATGGGAAAGAATCAAGTGAAATAAGTAGTGAAGGAAGATAAGCATATGTTCCCAACTTTTCCACTTCCTTTTGTCCAGCAGATAAATTAATGAATGTGGTGAAGAGATCTCCACTTCAATTTAAGGACATCGATTGATCATGGTAGTCATAAACAAAGCAGTGGTTTTTGTGGTATAATGTGCTTAAAAAATTGCCTTCAATAGTTCTCCCATTCCTACTAGGAATAGGTTATGCATCGCTCATGCTTCATTCAGTGGATTTTTTCTTTTAAAACATCTATGTTGGTATGTTGATTGCACTATGTGATCTTCTACACATGATGCCCAATTTTTAAAAAAAAGAGGAAAGTTGTAGTTCACGTGAAGTAGGGTGAAAGGGAGCAAAGCTCCACCTGCAATGAAGAGGGGTAGAGCACCCACATTGTAGGGGACAAGAACCATCGACTCCACCTGAGGACCTTTGATTATTTTGCTAGGTGTTTACAAGATTGTTTTAAACTTTTAACTTGCTAGGCTAATGAAAGAGCATCCTAGGTGTAAGAGCAATCTTGCATCACCCAAAAATATTTTCTTTCCACTCTTTTCTATTTTAATAAGGACTAGTAGACAAGGTGGTTACTATTTATGAGAACTTGATATTTTTAGTAAGTTTCTCAGACGAGCTTAGAATTTTCTCATTTTCTACATTAAGGTTCATTTTAGAGTTATAAGCCTACCATAAAAATATCATTGCTCCAACTTAAGTATCTGAGAAGATATTGCAGATTTTCATGGAGAAATTTGTAGGCAAATCCTTAAGCTCACTATTGGAGGCCTTAGAGTGCCCGGATGAGGTCCAAAAACTCAATGGATGGGCACTTGCACCATTTTGATCCTATAGATCAAGAGTTGGCATTTTCAAAAAGTGGTTATAATAGCCACTTAGAGCAATGATTTGAGAGTTATGGCCTTCCGAAGTTTGGCTGCCCAAATTTTTAAAATAATTTTTCAAAGATGTATTTAGCCGACTCTATATGTTTTGTTAGGGTCTGTCAGCCCTAGGCATTAAGTTTGAGCATCTAGAACTGACTTGGGTGGCATAAAATTGCCTATTTAAGAAAGGTTCGAACATTGTCTAGAACAACTCTGGGTGATAGCTCGCAGCTTGTCTTGTAGATTACTATAATGAAGTTGCCCATGTGGGTTAGCATATTGTACTTGTGAACTCTATAAATTCTACATTTGCAGTGCAAATAAGAAGTTCATATTTTGTTCTTGTATTTTCTATTGTTTCTTTGTTTATGTTATTAGTTTATGGTTTTAAGGGGAGCACCCTTCATCAAGTGGTATTAAAGCTAAAGTTCTTGAGTGTGTGGACAGATTGCCAACTGTAAGGTAGTTTGCACCAATATCATGGTTTGGGTTAAGCATGTAGACAGATCACCAATTGAGAGGTAGTTTGCACTAAGGTTTCAGTGGAAGTGCAAAAATGCCTCCATGAAGAGAATGTGGCAGAAGAGCTCTAGATGTTACATCAGAGGGTTTTAGAGCCCTCCAAAGACAAATGCAAGCATTGAAAGAACAAATGTGTAGAGAAATAAATCTTCCCATCAGAGAGAGGATGAAGTAGAAGAAAATGTTGAACCTGAGGCAACTCTAAACCCAGAGGAAGAGAGGCATTTTATGGCCATCTCCAAGATTAGAAAAAGACCTAAGTTTGAAGTTCTCACATTTTTGGGAAATCTTAACCTAGAGGAGCTGATCGATTGGATCAATGAATTGGAGGAGTACTTTGAGTATAAAGATACTGAGGATCATGACAGGGTCCTATTTGTTAAGCCAAAACTAAAGGAACATGCAAAGATATGGTGGCAAGAGGTTCAGTTTGAGTGAAATAGAAAGGAAAATGAAAAAATCACTAGATGGGATCGGATAATAGCTAAACTAAAGTGAAAATTCATTCCCATGGATTATGAGCTTGATCTGTTGAAAAAAATGCAAGGGTTGAAGCAAATACAAAAATATGTTCAAAAGTATAACAAAGAGTTCCACCAAGTTCTCATTAGAACTGGCTATGCAAAATTTGATAACGAGAAAGTTGCCCATTATCTTAAGTGGTTAAGGCCAAGTATTTAGGATGAGCTGAGTCTAGTTTGAATGAGCAGTATTGAGGAGGCATACTAGTTTTCCCCAAGAGTTGAGGAGAAATTGAGAAAAAATTTTGACAACAAGCATAATGGAAGAGGTCACGGTGGAAGCTCTGGTGGACAATCTTATGGAGGCCATAATGATGATTAGAAGAACAAGGATGAGGTTGGAAGTAGTAGTCAGAACCAATAGGGAAACAATTCCAATCATTTTCATGATCAGAATAGTAGAGATCAAAGAGGAAGAGGTAGAGGACAAGGATCTAAAAGAGGGAGCTTCCATGGGAAATGTTTTAATTGTAGAGAAGAAGGGCATAGAGCATTTGAATATTTCCAGTGCCAAGGAAGGACAAATTCAAGAACAGAAGGCTAGGCCAAGTTTGCACATGTTGATGAAGATGTCAAATCATCACATTCTAAAGATGTTGCAAGAGGAGAAGTCCTAGTTAACAAAAGAGTCCTACTAAGTGGTGAGAATGAACCTGATCAAAGAAGGAGCTTGTTTTGGACAAGGTGCATATGTGAAGATAAGTGTGATGATGTGATCATTGTTGGTGGAAGTATTAACAATCTGATGTCAGAAATGATGGTCACCAAGTTGAAGTTGAAGAGACATAAACACCCATGTACATGCCTTATTACTTGGGTGCAAGATGACTACAAGGTCATGGTCAATGAGCAGTGCTCAATGAAGTTCAAGATTGGAAGCTACCAGGATGAGGTACTATGTGATATCATACCTATGGACATATGTTATATGTTGTTGGGTAGGTTGTGGCAGTTTGACAGGCATATTGTACACGATGGGTGAACAAATACCCACACTTTGACCAAGGATGGAGAAAAGCATAAGTTGAAGCCATTTAAGGATAAAGAAGAAAAGGTATGTAGTGCTACTAGAATATGTTTTGTTGATGGAAAAGAGTTTCTCAATGGAATGAAGCATAAGCATATGTGTTTTTCTATAATTCCTAAAGATAGTACAGAAGAAGTAGAGGAGGTACCTGCAAAAGTTACAGACAATATACTTGATGGATTGCCCCCAATGAGGAAGATCAGTCACTGGATGGATTTGCTTTCAGGAGCCAGTTTTCCAAACAAGGCAGTACATAGAATTACACCAGCAGAAAGTGAAGAGTTGAAAAAACAAGTCAATGATCTATTGTAGAAGGGGATGATTCAAGAGAGTCTAAGTCCATGTGTTGTACCAATAGTATTAGCACCAAAGAAGAATGGAGAATAGAGGATGTGCATAGATTCTCATACTATCAACAAGATCATAATCAAGTAAAAATTTCCATTGCTAAGGATGGATGATATAATGGACTATTTAAGTGGGCCTGAGTACTTCACAAAGATAGATCTAAAGAGTGGGTACCATTAGATTTGTATCACAGAAGGCAATGAGTGGAAGATTTCTTTCAAGACAAAAGAAGAACTATATGAGTGGTTAGTCATGCCTTTTGGGCTAACCAATGCATCGAGCACTTTCATGAGGCTCATGAATGAGGTACTGAAGGAGTTTCTAGATAAGATTTTCATTATTTACCTAGATGATATTTTGATCTTTAGTAAGACATTGGAGAAGCATTTGATCCATATTCGCAAGGTGTTTGATAAGTTGAGGGAAGAAAAGTTGCTGATAAACCTGAAGAAGTGCAGTTTTGTAAAGGAATTGGTGTACCTAGGATTTTTAGTCTCAATAAAAGGTTTGAAAATGGACCCAAAAAAAGTAAAGGCTATCCTTGAATGGCCTACTCCAAGGAGTGCAATAGAGGCAAGATCTTTTCATGGACTGGCTAGTTTTTATAGAAATTTCATAAGATGTTTTAGTAGTATTTGTGGACCCCTGACTGAAACAATGAGAGGAGATAAGAAAGAATTTAAGTGGACTATAGGAGTAGATAAGAGTTTTAATCTATTGAAATAGAAAGTTATTAAAAATCCTATTTTAGCACTTCCTAATTTTAACAAGGTGTTTCAAGTAGACTGTGATGCTAGTGGTACTGCAATAGGAGTTGTTTTGAGCCAAGAAGGTAGATGTGTTGCTTATTTTAGTGAGAAGTTGAATGATGCAAAGAGAAAATATTTTGTTTATGATTAGGAATTTTATGCTATAATTCAAGCAGTGAAGAAGTGGAGACACTATCTTCTTCCTAAGGAGTTTTTTTTGTATATTGATCATCAAGCTTTGCAATATTTAAATAGTCAAGAAAAATTAAACTAAAGGCATTTGAAGTGGGTTGAGTTTTTGTAGAGTTATACATTTGTTTTGAAACACAAGAGTGGGAAGTCTAACAAAGTTGCAGATGCTCTTAGTAGAAGACAACTTTTGCTATAAAAAATGTAGATGGAGGTGATTGGGTTCAAGGAACTTAGTACTTTGTATGTAGATGATCCTAATTTTGGTGAAGCGTGGAAGGCTTGTACAAAATCTATTACACTTGACATGACAAAGAGGTTGGATTTCATGATCCAAGATGGTATGTTGTTCAAAGAAAGCCAGTTGTGCATTCCAAGAAGTTCAATGAGAGATAATCTCATCAAGGAGAAGCATAGTGGAGGATTGGCTAGACATTTTGGTAGAGATAAAACCATAGCTTTGCTTGCTGAGAATTATTATTGGCCACAGTTGCAGCAATATGTGAAGAATTTTGTATAGAGTTGCAAAGTATGTCAGATGGTGGAAGGAGTGAAGCAGAATACAAGATTATATAAGTTGTTACCTATACTAGAGAAGTCATGGGAGGATGTCAGCATGGATTTTGTTCTTGGATTACTAAGGACACATTGTGGGCATGATTCTATTTTGTGGTGGTTAACAGGTTTTCAAAGATGGTATATTTTATTCCTTGCAAGAAGACTAGTGATGTTGTTCATGTGGTGGAGTTGTTTTTCAGAGAAGTGGTAAGACTACATGGTCTGCCAAAGAGTATACATTCAGATCAAGATACCAAATTTGTTGGGTATTTTTTTTGTTCATTGTGGAAGAAATTGAAAATAGAGTGGAAGTTTAGTTCATCACATTATCCACAAATTGATGGACAAACAGAAGTTGTGAATCACAGTTTTGGAAAGTTGATGAGATGTTTAGTTGGAGATAAACCAAAAGGATGGGATATGATTTTTCCATAGGAGGAATTTGTATATAATAATTTTTTCAAAAGGAGTACTGGTAAATCACCCTTCCAGATTCTATATGGGAGTAGTCCCAAAAATGCTTTTGAATTAAGGCGGTTGAATAAAGGAGAGATAAGTAGTCCTGAAGCAGAAGAATTTGCTAAACATTTGAAGAACATCCATGAGGAGGTGAGGAAGCACATCATAATGATGAATACATAGTACAAGGGTAAGCTAGATGTGAAAAACAGGTATAAGGAATTTCATATTGGAGATGAAGTCATGGTTCCTTTGAGAAAGGAGCATTTTCCAATAGGTACATAGAATAAGCTAAAGAGCAGTGGAGTATTCTAGCAGCTAGTTTGGCTACATAGGAGATTGAGGAGATACTAGATAGTCGTGTTGGAAAAAGTACAAGGAATAGAACTTATGAGGAATATCTAGTCAAATGGAAAGGGAGGCCAGTAGAGGATTCATCATGGCTAGCAATGGAGGAGGTTAATCATCTTGATTTTACTCTAAATACCTGAGACGTGACAGAGTCACTTGTCAAATTACCCTGGGTGTCTGATGCAGGAGCATCTTGGGTGTAAGAGCAATCTTCCATCACCCAAAAATATTTTATTTTCAGTCTTTTCTATTTTAATAAGGACTAGTAGATAGGCGGTTACTATTTATGAGAACTTTCTATGTTTAGTAAGTTTCTCATACGAGCTCAAAATGTTTTCATTTTCTACATGAAAGTTCATTTTGGAGTTATAAGCTTGCCATAAAAATCTCATTACTCTAGCTTAAGTGTCAAAGAAGTTATTGTAGATTTTTGATAGAAAAATTTGTAGAAAACTATTCAAGCTCACTATTGGATGTCTTAGAGTGTCTAGATGAGGTCCAAAAACTCAACGAAAAGGCACTTCCACTATTTTGAGCATATAGATTAGGACCTAGCATTTTTTTTAAATGATTATAATAGCCAATTGAAGCAATGGTTCAAGAGTTATGGCCTTCTAAATTTGGACTACTGAAATTTATAAAATAATATGCCAAAAATGTATTTAGCCAACTCTATATATTTTGTTAGGGTCTATCAGTGCTAAGTATTAAGTTTGAGCATCTAGGACCTTCCCGGGTGGCATAAAATTGCCTATTTATGAAAGGCCCAAACTATTAGAATCTGAAAAGATTAATAACCTAGAAAACTAGTGCAAAGAGTAAATATCTAAACTATGAATGCAAATGATACAAAATCAAAATAGCATCATAGAGTTAGTCTCCAAGAGAGTAATGCAAATGCTGGAAGAAAAATAGCATTAAGAGGAAGCAAAAACAAGAGATGCAAATACAAGCCAGGTAGCATGCTTATATAGGCTAGGAAGAGGGAGGAGGTAGCAACACCAACCAATGAGGAGCAACCATCTATTGGACTAAAGATAGCAAAGTATCTTCCCAAGATAGCTAATGGATGCTCACATGTAGGAAGGTGACACCTCACAACCATTCACCTAATAAGACATGCTTTATTAACCTAAGCGAGATTACTAAAAGTGTAGGAAAAACTTAGCAAAATAGAAAAAATAAAAAACTACACTAACACCCCCCATAAGCGAAGCTTAGGTGGATGTAGAAATGGGTCCCAGCAAGTCAAGCCTAATGAGGTACCCATGTACATAAAATTCCCCCAAAAGAGAGAGAAAAGAGACTCCCCAAAGAAAATTAGGACTCCAAGTGAGAGGAAGAGGTCCCCCCAAAAGATGTAGCATCCCGCACCTCCAGCAAAGCTTGCAAATTTTGTCCGGTAGATCCATTTACATCGAACAAGTTTTCTTCCCTTAGGAAAAGGGACAAGATCCCAAGTGTGGTTCTTCATCAAGGAACTATACTCTTCCTGCATAGCTATATTGCACTCAAAAATACCAGAAGCCTCATGAAAGGACTGTAGATTTGAGGCAGTAGCAATGAAGATATGTAGAGCATCCTGGAATTGTGAATGAGTCTGCTTGGTGTCTGATGGATCCCCAACCCAATCACCTGTAAACTGCAAGGTCTGTCTAGCCCAAAGTGGACTAGAAGATGGAGAATCTAGAGGAGAATCATCAACCTGTAAATGATGACTAGGAGAGGAAGGAGGTGAGTCCTCTGAATCACTCTCTGCATTAGAAGTGGAGGTAGAAGACTGCTCAAGTGAATCTGACCCATTAGAAGATCTATCATGTATTCCAAGTGACTCCAGTGTCAAAGTAGAAGGAAACCCTATGACCATGCTCTGCTGGTTAAGCTGATGCAAGTAGTGGAAGTTAAGATGGCCAAACTGCTCATGCCATAATCTGCTCACATCATTAGAGTGAGTGAGTGAAACAGTCAAAGGAGGATCAGGAACAAAGTGAGAAAACATATAGAGTCGTGACTGATGATCTACTTTCCCAACTACAACTGTAGAATCATTGTGCAACTCACGTATCCCCACTGAATCAGGAGTGAACTCAACCCGCTTGCCTAAACCTATGTGAGTGATCTGGTGTACCGATAGGAGATTAGTTGATAATGAGGGTACATAAGGAACATCATGGAATGTGCCATCCCCCACATTAACAGACCCTCTCCCACACACCTCAACAAGAGTGTTATCACCCATCAAAATAGAAGGCATAGTACATGGCTCCAAGGATGCAAGTTCTTCCTTAGATGAAGCCATGTGGTTTGAAGCACCCGAATCAAGAACCCAAGTGGATGGTGAGGAAGCAACTGCAAAAAGGGCCTTGCCCTTTCCTTTCCCCTTGTTGTTTTCTTTTTCCTTGTTAGACCCTTCATTAGAACTTTGTTTGATAGACTCAGGAATACTGATATTATTCTTCTCAAGAATGTCTGTCAAGTGATCAAGTTGTTTCTGCAAACATTTATGTTCATCATGACCAGGTCTTTCACAATAGGCACATTTGACCTTTTCTTTCTTAGGCTTATCGCCCTTGAAAGATGGTGTATCAATAGTTGCTTTTGAATAAATCGATATCTGATCCTTCTTATCCTCGCCATTCTTTTGTTTCTTGTCCTTACTATTTTTGTTACTACTTTGTCCTTGTTGTTCTTTTGTGCCTTGGTTGGCAGCCAAGGCATGTGACTTAGAGGACTTAAGAGTGCCCATCTGGATTAGCTTGTCCTGTTCTCGAATGAGATTGATAGCAAAATAATCTAAAGATGGCATGGTGAATTGAGTACCAAGTGCACCCTTAGTAGCATAGAAGGTAGAGACAAACACAGAATATTCTGAACTCAGCTTAGAGAGAATACTAAGAATCAGTTGTTCATCTTTCTTTTCAATTCCACATTGTTTTAACTGCAGCCTTAGTGATTTCAATTTGGTGAAGAAATCTTGGATTGTGTTGAAATTTCTTGGACTCAAACTAATTAATTCATTTTCCAACATATGACCCCTCATTGAATCTTGTGTGCCAAATAGTGTTTCTAGCTTTGTCCATACTTCATTTGGTGTATCCAAAGACTCAATGTGAAAAAGAAAGTCAGGAGAAACAGAAAAACACAATGTTCCAAATGCCTCATCACATTTGTTAAACCACTTAGGCTTATCTTCATCTTTAGCAGGTTCAGTTTCAAGTCCCATAGTTATCCTATTTAATGCAGCTTTCCTTAAGTGAATTGTCATGCGTGATTTCCACTCAAAGTAATTGTATGGAGTTAGGATGGGCATATTTTTTTGATCCATGATGAAGAAATGCAGAGAAGAAATGCTAGAAAGAAGAGAACCCAACCATGACAATGCCCCTCCCCCCCTCTTTACTCAATCAAAGAACCCCCCCCCCCCCCAAAAGAAATATGATTTGGCACTTTATTTTAGTGCGTTTACAACTACCACTAGAAAGAAATACTTAGTGGTCTTGATTTCAATGCATTACAAACCCTCATGAAGAGCATATGCTAAAAGTGAAACTTGGGCACAATAATCAAAGAAACGAATAGCACCACTGCGACCTACTCAAAAAATAATGCACTTTCAAAAAAAGAATCGCCTCGATACGAGGTCGTATGAGAAAGTTATGATCCTCCGAAGTTTCCAAAACGAGAACTGTGCACAGTCACGGATGAGAATCTGCCATTTTTGAAAAATTCATGCATGAAAATCAAAAAACAACTCCACTAGTGGATAGAGCACAAAAAAATAGCCAATTTCATAACAAGAATCATCAAAATCGGAGTCCATATGAGCAAGAATGAGACATTTGAAAACTGCGTTCAAATCTGCGACTGCCAACGGAGAGGGGTATGGATGTAGCTTTGCATGTTTGATTCTGCAAAATATACAGCTTGCATGCAAAATCTAAAAGATACCCAGATGGTTTTTCGGGGCTGCGAACAAAATCTAGAAAGCGTTCTTCTTGCTGATGTACAGAAGATGTTGCTATAGTGTAAATCAAACGTCTTTAACAGTAAAAATCGGCTCCAAAAATCAAAAAATGACCTCAGCAACCAAAATATGACATGCAAATGCTAGATTAGCTTCCTAAGTCCATCAATGGCATGCTAGAACTTGCAAAACTGATTGAAAACTCCAAATATGCAAGTTGGTTGTCAGATTTGAGATTGAAACCCTAGAGAAAAATCATTTTTGTCAAAACTTTTCTGATTCTCAGGATCATCCAAAGATGCAAGAGAAGAGCGTACTTCATTTTTCAAAAAACTACAATAAATTTTATTTGCCCCCCCCCCCCCCCGAATCTCTCAAATAAGGAAACTAAAATCTACTCTTGCACACAGAAAAGCTCTGATAGCATGTTAGAATCTAAAAAGATTAATAACCCAGAAAACTAGTGCAAAGAGTAAATATCTAAACTATGAATGCAAATGATACAAAATCAAAATAGCATCATAGAGTTAGTCTCCAAGAGAGTAATGCAAATGCTGGAAGGAAAATAGCATTAAGAGGATGCAAAAACAAGAGATGCAAATACAAGCCAGGTAGCATGCTTATATAGGCTAGGAAGAGGGAGGAGGTAGCAACACCAACCAATGAGGAGCAACCATCTATCGGACTAAAGATAGCAAAGTATCTTCCCAAGATAGCTAATGGATGCTCACATGTAGGAAGGTGACACCTCTCAACCATTCACCTAATAAGACATGCTTTATTAACCTAAGCAAGATTACTAAAAGTGTAGGAAAAACTTAGCAAAATAGAAAAAGTAAAAAACTACACTAACAATTGTCTAGAACAACTCTAGGTGATAGTTCATAGCTTGTCTTGCAAATTACTATAATGAAGATGCCCATGTGGGTTAGCATATTGTACTTGTGAATTCTGTAAATTTCACATTTGCGGCACAAATAAGAAGTCCATATTTTGTTCTCGCATTTTTTGTTGTTTTTTTATTTCTATTATATGTTTATGGTTTTAAGGGGAGCACCCTTTATCATAGGCATCTTTTTAAACATTGTGAAATTATATCGATTTGGTTGTAGGGAGAATTGCTATCATATACTTGGGGATTGTGATTTTCAAAGTCTACCACAATCATGTCTATTTCGAGATAAGTAGGAGCAGAAGGATCATGCAAAAAGGAGGAGATGTTGGAATAATTTTGGAGTAGAATTCCAAACGATTAATCCCACATTGGGCAAATGTCAAATTTTTCTTTTGTTTAAATATATTTCTACACCATAATATAGTGTCTTAAAAGCATCAATGTTTTTGGCAAGCTAATTCTTGCAGGTGGGGCCCAGGCTGGCTGAGGGGAGCTTAAGTAAATTTTGAACAACATGGGTGATGATGAGGATGATGACGTGGCTTGAGATGCTAATGTGGCAAACCATCCCAATGAACTAGACTGTCATACATGGCAAGGGTCCTCCAGCTTGACACAGATTTGAGGTAGTGATGTAGCCAGAGCAACATGTGGCGCAATGTTGTTATGTTGCTAGTGATGTAGCAAGCATAGCAACAAGCCACGACACAGTGAGGGCAATGAGGTGGCAGTATCAGATAGATGCACAGGATTTTGCCATGTGGTGCATAATCAATGTTTGTCGTTATATCGCCAAGGAAAGTTGAAAGGAAGATAGTCATGGTGACATAGTGATGTTTCATGGCAACATAGTGATGTGCTAACACATGGTATTGGGCCTACCTCAAAGCTATGACAAATTTGACCAATCAGGTGGTGCCACGTAGCGGGCATCGAGTAGATGATGAAGTTGCACAATGGCCTAGCATAGATGAGCCAATGAAATGGTGACACATGGAAATATGTCAGAGGATAGGTGGAAATTCTAGGGTCCAATTAGAGTGTGCCACATGGTGCCCAAGTGGTACATGATGATGCAAAACTAACAAATGGTGAGGTGACACATGTCACAGCTCAGTCAAATAGGTTTGACCCAGATGTATAAATGGAGGGAAAAATCAAAGTGCATAAAATAATCATTTTTATTTTTCCTTTTGATTATGAACATACAAGTAGTTTAAATAAACTTTGGTTTAAGATAAAGTTAAATCTTTGAAAAATAAATGTAGACCTACAAGTCAATACTAGGGGCCTAATTTTCAAATGGAGATTCTAGGCATTTCAAGTAAGACAACATAGGACTATCATATATCATTGGAACCAAGAGAGAATGAACTTTCAACATTTTTGGGTTTATTTCTGCATAGGAGGCTGTTTGTTTGAGTTATTCAAGGTTTTGTACCAGGTGCCTATTTTTCAACTACATTCAATTATAGTAGTTCAAATTTGATTTTTGGCAAGATGGTGAACTGGACATGTGCCAAAGGCATCAAGGATGCATTTAGAGACAAATTTTCTCACCTCCAAGTTAGTTTAATGAAGGTTTTATCAGTATTTTAGACACCTATCTAATATTTTAGCAGAATAAGGTTTCTCATTACTTAGGGAAGAGATATTTTGAGCTTGTTGCACACAATGATGAGATTCTTTTCTGATTTTGGTTGTAGCGAGAAGAGAGATTTTTTTCAATAGCAAGGAATTAAGATTCAAGTGGACATATGTCACTTCTAGGTTAGATTCGACTTCTTCTTCCTTTCCTATATCTTTCTCTTTGTCTCTCATTATAGAGGTTCTAGTTTCTTGGGCATTTTTCACTACTATGATACCACAAGGATGGTTCCAGTTAGGTTGAAAAAAATTTCATGACTGTGATACCACTCTCTTCAGTATATTTCTCTTTTATATGAATAGTGGTAATGAAACTAACATAGATAGTTTTGATCTATTTAGTGGTTTTATGAGTTATTTACATGCATCTTAAATGTATAGTTTCAAGGAAATGAATACAATGAGCAACAAAATTCTTAGTTTCATTTTGATTCTCCTCTCCTGTCTCTATAATTTGTAATGTTTTGTGGTTTAGGGACAAAGAACTTAGACCCTTTTGCATCCCCTTAAGGTTGTATGTCTGGTATGTTTTGTTGTTGGGACAAAGAGCCAAGTAAATGCTTGATATACTTGACAGGGTTGTTGATTATTTGAGAAGGATATTTCATGAGAATGAGGTCTTTATGAAAACTAATGTCTAATTCACAAAGTGATAGGATAGATCTAATATCTTGATATATGGAATATGTCACTAGTATCATAGATGAATGTATATGATTTATGAAACTTCCCAATAGATAAGGCACTGATTAGCTATAGGATCAAATTGTTCTTATTGTTGCATATTTGGGATTTGCTAAAATAAAACTTATAATCATCCATTTCCCTTTCTGTTTAAGAGCTGAAAGGATGCCCTCACTCAACTTGTGGATTTCATAAGATTTGCAATTTCCTACTACACACCTTTTCCATGGCATGAGTATAGGAGAAATAAGGGTTTTATCTACTTTGCTTATATTCAGTGTATGATTTTGAACAATTGGTACCATATGAAGAATCTATAGGTATACCCACTTGGGTTTTGTAGAGCTTGAATTAGAAGAAGGGTCTAGCCTTATAGTTGGCTCCGTGTCTGAAAGGATATGTTGCAGATGGGAATTAGTTGTCTCTAGATGTATTATGTTCTCATCGGGATAATTTGAAGCGTAATGTTTTAAAACACCAATAGATCCATGAGATTCTACTATTGTTTCACATGTATTCCTATACTAGATATGCAAGTATCAGGGTTTTTTGTGCTTGGGAATGCTAAATTTGATCTATTTTATTGTGCCAACATCTTATTTTGTGTTTAATTTCGTATCTTGTGATTGAACATAAAATAATCATGCAAATTTGTTTAATTTTGTATTTGATCGTGTATTTTGTTCATGTTATCATTTATAGGGTAATTTTCTTGGAAATGACAAATTTGTTCTCTTATTGTATCTACATGTTAGTTTATGTTTGTATCTTGGGATTGAGCATAAAATAATGATGCAAATTTATTTAGTTTTGTATTTTATTCATGTTATTGTTTGTAGGGTAATCTACATCTGCAATCATGGGAAAGAACAAGAGAGGAATGCTTGAAAAATGAGAGGTGGAAAAGGCACAAACAAAGGAGCATATGAGGAGATTATGTGAAGGTACATTATCAAATTCCTCCAATGTGAGAGTTGTAAATCTACATATTGATGTTGATGTCACAAATGCACCCAATTTGACAAATAAAAATGTTCAACATACCCGAATTGAAATGATTGTGATAAATACACTTTCATCACCTAATGCCCCTAATGCAACATCTCAAGTTGAAATGATGAATGCACATAATGTATGTAATGAACATATAGAGCATGTGCATACATCAACATCTCCTAGAATAATTCATAAAAAACCAAAGTTTCTAATTGACATTGATGAAAATATTTTGAAGTCAATGCAAGATAAAATGTCAGAAAGAAATAATAGAAGAATTGTTCAAAAGATTTGGAATAACTATTTTGAAAAATTAAATTAAAGTCAAAGATGCTAACTTGTTGTTGAAATGGTTAAAAATCTGAAATTTAGAGAGACA
Source organism: Cupressus sempervirens (assembly GCA_028749045.1). NCBI lineage: Eukaryota > Viridiplantae > Streptophyta > Pinopsida > Cupressales > Cupressaceae > Cupressus > Cupressus sempervirens. The sequence goes on along the minus strand of CM053785.1, from coordinate 831,537,097 downwards.
ATGAGAACTGTAGGGTTAAGAACATCTGAAAATAGTAGTGAAAGAAGTATTATTAGAAATCTCTTTGATGCATACCAATCCATTAGTTCAAAAGCATGTACTTAATATGCTAATACAAGTCAACGGGTCCTCACATCAACCATAACAGGAAAGGAAATGGCAAAAACTTGTATGATAAGAAAAACAAGTAAATCATTAAGGATAAGTAGAGCAACGTTAGTTAAAGCCTTAGCGAGGTGAGAGAAATTTGAGAATTCTAATGAGACTTCTTTTTGGTCATTGCAAGGTAGGCTCCCACGTAAGGATATGACTCAAACAAAATTTTATGAAATGTTTCTTCAAAGATTTCTTCAAATCAAAATCAGCCAAAGGTTTTTTGAGATGAAAAACCATTCTCTGTTAAGATAAATCATATATACACTACATTTTGTTGTAGGGTTCATGTTGAGTTTTCTATGCATTATGATGTTTATCATTATATATGTTGTACTTTGCATACTAATGACATATTGTGGGAATCTGGTCTACAATTACCTTCTAAGTCACTGAAAGAATCTATTGCAAGTGTACTATGTAAATGAGGTGATGGGTGCATTTATTATAAGACCATGTGTTTGAAAGGTTTTTTCCCTCAATGCGGTGGTTTGCAAAAGTTGCATAGATGCATACATCAAGAAAGAACATATGAAATTGGTAAGACACCAGTTTCTCTTGGAAAGTACAAGTCATTTATATATGGTATTAAAGATGGAAAATAATTAGAGAGCTATGAATTAGTGAAAAGTGATGTATGTGACTTTATGAAATTGTTTCAAAAGAAAATAGCTTATGAGTACATAAGTCATACACATAGAGCTAGATGGTTAGATGAGCAATTCAAGTTGTGTAAGGACACCTTTCCCTTGGGTACGATTGTGTCACTTGTTGAATTCATTGAAAACTATACATGAAAACTTCAAAATGAAGTGCAACCAATGTATTACAACTCTATAAAAAATGTCAATTTCTGTATATGTAGCACTTATTCATGCACATGATATCACAGAGGAGGAAAAAAAATGTATTAAGAGACTATCACTTCTATATCAGTGATGATCAAATTCATCCATCAAAGTTTGTGCAAGGATTTTTTAGAGTTTTCTATGACAATTTGAGGGAAAGAGTTGTAAGATAAAATCAACACATTACATGGTGAGACAATTACACTGCACAATTCAAGAATGTAAGGATGTTCTTTTGGTTAAGTAGGATACATGTGACAAGTGGAGTGCCACATTTTTGTAATTTCATTGAGGAGGGGCATGGAAAGGGAGAGCATAATGGTGCTAGAGCATGTGTGAAAAGAACCCTTAGTAGATAGGAATTAAAGTATGAAGGTGGTGCAATATTAGAAAATGTTGAAACAATTGTCCAATGGTGCAATTCTATGATGGAGTTGCATAATACAGGTAAGTCTATGGTTTCTATATATTTTTGGTTGATTCATGAACCTAACATTAAAAATTTGCAAGATTGTTGTACACTTATAGGATCAAGTGAGATACATTCATTTTGAAGTTCAAATGCAATGTCACTAGCTATTCATACTAGAAAGTTTGCATGTTTTTTCTATTCTTGTATGCATCATTTATGGGATGAATGTGAATCAAAAAAGTGGGTTGACCAATGGTCTTGTAGACCTTTACATCCAATTGATTCATATCAACTTCCTACATCACTACAACTCAACCAAATTGAAGCACAAACAAATTTTGAGCATGTATCTAACCTAGTTGAACAAAGTACTAAGTTACCAATTCAATACTTGGTTAAAATAGATTACTTTCAATTTTGGCATTAACTTATCCTTTTATATAATGCATGTCATGTATATGTAGTTATTGGATATGAGAATAATGATGAAGAAACATATTACTTTCTATGTTGGTGTATTGAGGCCAAAAAGAATATGATAGTTATAGTCATTGATGGTGAGGATATTGAGTACCCAATAGGATCTATCGTTGTGATAGGCACATGACTTAGAATGTAGTATACTTTTTTCCCCTACCATGAAGATCTTTTTAAATCAATTTGTCATGTATAATGTATCAATTTTGACTTTAAATTATCTTATAATTAAATGTAGGTACCCTATCAAGAGTTCTACTACGTGGTTATTTGAGGATTTTGAGACACACAGACATATTCTTCATTACTCTAACCTTATTGTTGCAACAAATATTCAATTGATATTGTATTGTGGTAGGCCTCTTAACAAGAAGTTGTGGAAAGTATGTGAATCTGATCATGAGGCAATACTTGATACAATAAGGGTTAGAGATGATTCAGAAGGCTCCCTTTATTGATTTCGTGCTATATAATTGAATCATTCTACATGTGGTAGAATAGTTTTGAAAATTTTGTATTTATGTTATATGAAATGTTGCAACTTCGCAGTGATGTGCATACGTAGATGTCAAATTTTGTATATAGCAAAGAGAAGACATGTAACATGTATCATATTTATATGCCATAATTTGAATAAAAATTTGATAAGAGATGTCAAATGTGCATATTTAGATGCCAAATTTTGTATATAAAATCGATAAGAGATATAAATATTGTACATTATTGTTATAAATTTGGGCATTGAATTTATTGTTCTGGTTATAAATTTGGCTCTTGAAATATTTTTTGTGGGTTTGATGATAACATTTCCTTTTTAAAAAATCCAATTATCTTAAACTTATATGGTTTTATAAGGTAAATACAAAGTTGGCCTGAACCTTAAGACAAGGAGAAGGCAAGTTCATTGTTTATTGACTCGCCTAGCCTATCTCTCAAGAGAGATGGGACCCATAGCCCAAAAGTAAAGAGGGTCGAGCATGAACTATAGAGGAAGGATTGGCTAGTCAAAATCAATGAACGATAAAAGGTAGGCCCAATCATCACTATGCTCCTACTGCAATTCCAACCAAATGAAAGGTAGGAATCCCTACACTTCACCCAGCTAGTTGTCAAGGCAAAATGGGGGGTAGGGTTAGGATTAAAGAAGAAAGAATAAATGGGATGGGGTTCAGCAGGAATCCCTATGTGTGTGCTTGGGCTTTACACCTATTTATGTCTTTATAGTGCTTACAAAGATAGGATCGCTACACTCCATCCTACTAGAATTCCATTCCATTCCATTCCAATAGTTGTTAAGGCTAGCTCCTAATAGGCCTAATGACACTTAGATGGTTGTCCTCTTGCATTTTCTCCCAACTTTCCCAAAGCATTAGGCAAAAAAATTATAGATTTGAATACCCATTTGGCTTCTCTACAACATATCAAAATCTTGGATGGGTTGTTTTGGACTGTGTCCTTGCCATCACACTACGGCACCGCCTTTTAAGCTTAAAATAAGCCACTTTTACAAAGATACTATTATTTATCCTTAACCCCTAAGTCCCCAACTTTGTACAATACCTACTTAGGTGTCAAAACCATATATTTGGTAGGTTTAAAGTCCCCTTGGCCTTGTTTACATTCCCAACCATCAAATCCTCACCACTTGCTCCTAAAAACTAGGGCCTTCTACAAATTCACTCTATAATCACTTTCAAAACTAATTATTTCAAAGTACACCTTCAATTCAAAATATATAATCAACATCAACTAGGCATATCTCTTGTTGGTATATTGTTGCATCAACTTTATACCCTCTAGCAATGCTTTCTCATGGTGTACACCCCTCAATCCTTCTTTCTGGCTTATCTTTGATCTTGTTAGAGGTACTAATGTATTGTCAGGTGCTATAGGATTGTGTTTTGTAGGTCTACAAAAACTTATCTTATTTTTTAGATATTTAACTTTGTTTGGATTTGGCATCCATTTCTCGCCTAATGGTAAAAGTTGTGATGTTGTTCAGTTCAAATGAGCAAGTTTGTATATATTTCAAATTGTTGGTGCTAGAATCGAATCGTCTACTCTATTAGCTCTAGTTGGTCAGGTTTAGGCTAGGACCAACTTTGTTTCAGCCACAACATCTCTAAGACGGTATCAACCAAACTAAATAGAAGTGTCCCTAAGGGTCTCTAAGCACCATCGGGTTGTGATCTTTGAGTGAGAATTTCTCTGAGCTTGCGTGAGGTGCTGACAAACTGTCAAGTACTATAGGATCACGTTGTGTAGGCCTACAACAATGTATCTCAATTTTTAGAGATTCAACTTTGTTTGGATTTGGCATCCCTTTCTCACCTAATGCCAAAAGTCGCAATGTTGCTCAATTCAAATGAGCTAGGTTGTGTATATTTCAAACAATTGGTCCTATGATCAAATCATCTACTCTATTAGCTATGGTTGGTCTGGTTAGGCCAAGACCAACCTTGTTTCACCCCACAACATCCCCTAGATGATATCAACCACGCTAAATGAAAGCATCCCTAAGGGTCTCTAAGCACCATCAAGCTGTGATCTTTGAGCGGGCATGTCTTTGAGCTCGTGTGAGGTACAAACAAACTATCAAGTGTTATAGGATCATGTTGTATAGTCCTAAAACAACCTATCTCAATTTTTAGAGATTTACTTTTTTTGGATTTGACATCCTTTTCTTGCATAATGTCAAAAGTTGCAATGTTGCTTAGTTCAAATGAGCAAGGTTGTGCATATTTCAAACTGTTGGTCCTAGGATTGAATCATCTGCTCCATTAGCTTTGGTTAGTTAGTTTTAGTCTAGTACCAACCTCATTTCAGCCATAATGTCCCTCGAACGGTATTAACCACACTAAACGGAAGCATCCCTATGGGTCTCTAAGCACCATTGGCTTGCAATCTTTGAGTGAGCATTTCTTTGAGCTCATGTGAGGTACTGATGAACTGTCAGGTGCTATAGGATTGTGTTGTGTAGGCATACAACAACCTATCTCATTTTTTAGAGATTCAACTTTGTTTGGCTTTGGCATCCCTTTCTTGTCTAATGCCAAAAGTTGCAATGTTGCTCAATTCAAATAAGCAAGGTTGTGTGTATTTCAAACCATTGGTACTAGGATTGAATCATCTACTCCATTAGCTCTAGTTGGTCAATTTTAGGCTAGGACTAACCTTGTTTCAACCGCAATGCCCCTTCGACAATATTGACCACACTAAAGGGAAGCATCTTTAAGGGTCTCTAAGCACTATCAGACAGTGATCTTTGAGACAAATACAAAAATCATGACACATTTTAACTTTTCATGTCTTATTACATCAAAATAAGTGACAAATGAGTTTGATTACATGTTATAATGAATTTGATAAACATCTTACATTTTTTGTATAAAATAATGAATGCCCATGTGTTTTATTAATTCCAAGAAAGATGAAATATAAGTTTGTATGCACACACTGAACAAGTTGGATTGAAATCCAAGTTTTATATATATGTATGTATGTATGTATGTATGCATGTATGTATGTATGCATGTATGTATGTATGAACAATATATTGTGTCATGTCAATCATATAGTTACAAAAGATTTTGTGTCTCATCAATACAATACAAAAGTCAAATACCTAACAAATGTTGAATGTGTACAATAGAAATGTTGAATGTGCACAACAAAAATCTTGAATATATACAATACAAAAGTTGAATATATATCAATGTCATGTAATGACCACAACTACATATGTATATCACTATCAATATCTATGATTGTACAGGATCATCAAAATTGAGCCTCTTTAATGTAATCTTTGGCTCACCAGGGGTCTGCAAAAGAAAAATTAAAATACTATATCAAATATCTTATCCATAAGTAATGTGAAAATAACTAGAAATTGGGTTCTAAATTGTGGATAGTTGAGTTGTTCATTACCTCATCCCTTTGTCCCATAGTTGGACTAAATGATAATGGTAATGGGCTCCTTCGTCGATGGGTGGGACTCCTAACAAAATGATGACGTAGAGTGATGATGGGAGACACAAGTACCGATGAATCAATGCTCATGGGAGGCACAACCACCGATGAATTAGTGTTGGTATGAGGCACAACCTATATGGTAAGCAATAAAATGTTAGAATTATAGATTAGCATTACGAATTCCAAATAGAGTTAAAAAAAAAAAAGCATATTGTAGCCTAAGCTAGATCTCCTATGTTGGAAGGAGGCATAATCACTAATGAATCAATGGTGGTATGAGGCACAACCTGTATGGTAAGCGATAAAATGTTAGAATTATAGAATGGCATTAGGAATTACAAATAGAGTAAAAAAGAAAAAAATGTATTGTAGCCTGAGCTAGATCTTCCATGCTAGCAAAAGGCACATTCACTAATGAGTTAATGCTAGTATGGGGCACAACCTATATAATAAGTGATAAAATGTTAGAATTATAGAGTGGCATTAGGGATTCCAAATAGAGTAAAAATTAAAATGTACTATAGCCTGAGCTAGATCTCCCGTGCTAGCAGGAGGCAAAACCACTGAAGAATCAGTGCTGGCATGAGGCACAACTTGTATGGTAAGCGATAAAATGTTAGAATTGTAGAGTAGGCATTAGAGATTTCTATCACACACACAAGAAATCCAAATTGAGATCACAAGGGAGCTCCAACTAAGAATCTACATGCATACCTCTAGCCTTTTTTTCTGTTTGACCCCGTCTTTAACACTTGGGACTCCTAACAAAATGAAATGGGAAAGGATTTCACAAAGTCTCAAAGAGTGGTGTAATAGGTAAAAGATAAATAACACATGTTAATAAGCCAAATTGTTGATAATTACTATAAAATGAAAAAAAAAAAAAAAAAAAGCATGTTCTCATTTGTAAATGCAACTGTTTAATATGTATATAGAATAAATGCATAGTATAACCTTAAATTTATGAGAAGGAAAATATGAAATTTTACCTTTTCCTTTGCCTCAACATTGACAATCTCAGGTGCATTCATCAATTCTACATAACTCAATTGTTTATAAATATATTCAACAAACAAATCAACACGTATTCATCAATATTGAGTACATGTATATTCATAATAAATTTCAAAATATAAATTGGACTTATAGTATTGAATACCTTTTTTTTGTTTGGGTGTTCTTGTTGATTTCCTTCCCTTTCCTCCAGGCCTCGAGCTATGTGGAGTACCCTAAAGCATAAAAAAAAAATATCATAAGAGAAATCAATAAGACACATCATGAGTTCAACTCAAATTGCAAAATTGATAGGTGTGCAAGCGATGATATTGCATAGCTGTCAAGGCCAAAGTTAATGATAGAAAGTGTGGCATCATCAACTTCAGAAATTGTAGCCCCCGAAAAGCCCTATAAAATAGTAAAGAATATTGTTATAAATATGAGATAATTTTGTAAATGGCAATGAATGGGAGGGTTTCAATGATGGTAGGAGATGGAAGAGGATTTATAAGAGGGGTTTAAATAATGGTAGGAAATGGAGGAGGATCTATAAGTGGGTTGGATGAAAGAGGGATGATAGTTATGAGACATAGAAGAGGGATGATGAGTGTGGGAGATGAAAAGGTTTTAGTGTACTAGCAACTTCACATAATGTAATTAGATGACATGTCATCATCAACTTAACTTGGACATGGATATTCTATTGGCTTCTTGTAAAACTTCTTAGAGACTGGGTGTTCATTGTAAAACAATTAAGAAACAACATTCAGGGAACTTTGTGTTATTACTGTCATACCAATTAAGAAATAATATTTCAAAGCCAATTTATTATTGTACTTTTAAGAAGATTTTAAAAATGTTACCTCAGGTGTTCATACTCCTAACCTCACACCTCTAGCAGAATGAGTACTCTATGATGTTCTCGTACCACTTGTTGCACCCTGTATTGTTTATTGTTCACATATAAATCTAGAGTGCTCTATAAAATTTTAAAAAATTTACTTTTACGATATTTAGGTAATTGAATAATATCATGTCAAAACTCAAACAAACAAACCTATGTCTCCTGTCTTCCAAAGACCACCCTCATCAAATCATCTGTGAGTGTGAAATCCCCACCTCTATATGAATAAAAAAGTCTTTCCACAATGTACACATGGATGGGATGATACTCTGTCCTAAGATGCCTCAATATCCATCCCATCACACATGTGTTTACAACTAAAACTAAAATGTTGATTGGGCCCCAAAGACTGTAATGATGCACGTGATGACAATGCAGGTGGCACAAGTGGAGATGACACTAGTGGTGCAGGTGCCACAAGCAAGGATGACATTGGTGGTGCAAGTGACGTTGATGGAGCTACCGTAGGCTATGATGACCCTAAAGGCGCATTGTAATGCCCACCCATAGTTTTCTTTTATGTTGTGATTGTCGAACTCTTTTAGGCCTATTTCATGCATTTATTAGTTTCAGAGGTATTTGATTTCAGCTATATGAGATTTTTTCATAACTTGGATCATAGATGTATCGGTAAAATTTCTTAATTGATTTTATTCCATGTGTTGATAATGATTATAGCTACTTATGTGTTAATGATATTCCTAGTTAGTAAATGTGGTTGCTTTCATAGCAATGCTAAATGAGATGTCTTTAATGATGACTATGTTGTATTCACAGAGAAGCATTATTATATTTGAGCATTTGATAAGTTGACTTGTGATTTATTATGATACTTATCCCATACTTGCATGTGTATGGTGTGTGTATCTATTTTATCTTTCTGCTAACGTGTTTGATGTAGTTAAGGGAGGGAGTCATGATCACCTACTAGTCAGGATCTACACGATGTAGCACTCCCTTCTATTTCCTATTTAATTTAGATATATTTATATACACATGCATGCTCATCTTTTATGCAGGATGCAAGTATCGGGCATCAACTTCCCTGAATTGCTAGGATGAGTGTGCCCTAGTACAATACTCAAATGGTGATAATGGGAAGATAATGATCAAGTCCAATCCCATCCATAGCCTAAATACTTGTCCTATAAGGAGGACTCGTAATTGACTATCTACCCTTTTTAAAACTCATGAGTCTTATGTGTGTAAGTGGTTGGATTATTGCTTTGGTTGTTTTCCTTGTGCATTTCTTGAGGTTTGACTTGGTGAATTGCCTGATAGACTAGTTATTTTTTATCCTTGGATCGATTGTTGATATTGATTTATCAAATATTATTTAATATAAAAAGATGGAAAAATATTAAAATAGGATGATTTTGCATTTTTTGGAATTAAATGGAGTTCTAGTTAAATTAAAAGATATAATTTAAAAGTCTTAATTTAGAAAGCTACATGAAAAGGTTTTAGAAATTATATATTATATATTATGTAGCATTATTATTTAATTAACAAAGATTTAAAATAATGTAGTGGCATTCAAATAATGTGTTTAAGTTATCTTTATTTAAATAACAAATAAATGTATTTTTATGAATTTACTTTAAATAATAAAGTTGAGAAATAAATAAATAATAATAAAAGAATATTTTATTTTAAAAGTGAATTAAATGTGCATGAAAAGAATAATTAAATAAATAATTACAATGTTAGAGTTGTGAAGATAGAAACCCTAAAAGGGAATTAGAATTCTATATTAGAGGGTTTTCAAGTCATTATTGCACACAAAAGTTTTGGAGAGCAACTCTGGGGTTTGGAAAAGAAGGGAATTTTTGTGGCTTGAAGGATTTTACTTGCAGTAGGAATTTCATTCAGCTGTCAGATTTTAGCATCAGCGTGAGGTAGGGTTTGAAATTCAGTGAATGCATTCTCAATTTGGAAAATATATGTCTGCTCTATCGTTGTTTGGGTGTTTGGAATTATGTTTGTCATTTTGATCATTTCTCCACATCTGATTGAAAGAAATTTGTTTCTCATTATTTTATAGGAGAAAATTTAGAGAGAAAATGAATGTCTGCCTAGGGCTTGATTAGGATCAAATTTAGATCTATTTTACAATTTTTTCTTTTGTAAATCTACAATTAGTATTTATTTATTTATTTTCAAAAAGGGGTCTATTGGAAAAGTTCGTCCTCCAGGCACAAACTGCAAGTATTTCAAAAATATATATTAAAAATATTTTTTGATAGAATATATTATTTAAAAAAGATTATATATATATATATATATATATATATATATATATATATATATATATATATATATATATATATATATAAAGAGGGAGGGTTTTTAACTACCCCCCACCGCCACCACCCCCCGCGGCATTAGTGTTGTTGCAAGGCAGCATGCGCTGCCTTGTCAATGCATGTCGCTACCTTGGCTACCCCTCCTTTAAGGAAGTTGCATGAGCTCTTTGGGTTGTGATCTCAAGGTTCTTTTTTATTTTTTATACTTTGTGCTTAGAGTTATTATGACTAAATCATTATTCTATTGAAATTTGACTTTTAGACTTGTCGATTTAATTATGACAATTTTTATTGACTTGTGATATTTAATTTGTCTAATGTAGAGGACTTGGAATAGATTCAAATAGTTAGCTATAGGGCATTATTTAAACTTGGAACCAAGTACAACTTGATGACTAAAAGATGCTCTATTGACCATGAGACATTGTACTTGAGACTTAAACTAATTAATATAACTTCTTAATGTAACTCAATGTGAAGGAACCCTTGAGGAATTGAAATGGTAATTGTAATTTCTTGTGTGCATTTGATGTGTATGTTTATATTACTTCCGCATTAATGCTATCTTGATGTTGTTTAAACTCAAAAAAAAAAAAACATTAGTAAACATTGTTACATGTTAGGTTTATTTCTCTTGGGTTCCGAAGTGGTGCATTATATGCATCTCATGATGGTCAAGGTACCATAGATGATAATGATGGAGTTGTCGCACGTTTTGATGACCCTAAAGGTGCATATGATGATGGTCAAGGTGTCGTAGGTGAAGGAAAACCACCTAACTATGAGCCATGCTCAATGATAACATTTGTCGATGATGTAACTGCATAAAGAGTCTATAAATAAATAGACTCCTTTACAATTGATGGGAGCACAACATGAGGCATGGTATTTTGTGATGTACATCTCCTCTCATGTTGTGGTACCACCCTATGAGCCCCACATATATCCTACGCAGAGCCTCTCCCTTTACGCTAGAACTCATAGATGTCAAAGTTATTTAGCTTCTCGCCAAGGATGAACTCATAGTATAGCTTTCTCAAAAAATATAGAGGCACCTAATAATTATTACATGGTGGTAGGTCAAATACCATATACCACCTATCCCAAAAACATGATCTCATCCTAGTATGAGTGCACCAATGAATAGGAAAAATTTTGGTTGTGTGTTATAGGTAGTTGCCAAATATAGGATCAGTGAGAAGAGAACATATAGTACATTTTTTTATGTCCTTATCTTTCACTTTCTGATATGATAACCCATTGGCATAAAATGCACGACACCTATTTATCTGAATTAGGAATTCAGATTACTATACCTAATGTAGAACCTACAGTATTGTGACTTAATTGAAAGCAATTAAAATGCAACAGTAGATGTTTCTGCAAGCCAAAAAGTGATCCATTCATTTCAAAAATAAATTTTATACAAGTTTGATGGATCCCAAGGGTCACCATTATCCCTTGGAAATGAAAATGAAAAGTCCACAAGCTAATTAGTTACAAAGTAACCTCTAACAATTATAAAAACTACAAAAATCTATATTAAAAATTATGTCTACTTGTAAAAGTCATAACTTTCTACTCGTAGCTTGAAATTAGGAACCATCAAAATTTCTAGAAAGATATTCTAAAGTTCTAAATTTAGTAGTTATGGTTATGAGCGTAGCTATAACTTTGTGGCATCGTCAAAGCCAAGAAATGCCTCAGAGGCCTCTGAAAATGCAAAATACTAGAACATAGAAAATACTGAAAAAATAAATTTCAGATTTTTCCCATTTTTTCTTATGAAAACATCCTCGACATCTTCCTGGACTATGTTTTGATCACCTATCCCTCCATGAACCTCATTCTGCAACCTCCCTAGACACCTCATTTGCATTTTGGGTCATTTTTTCAAGTGTATTCACTAGGGTTGAGTGGTGAGAAAGTGTAGATGACCACAACCTATTGACCATTTGGGTAATGTGAGCACTATTTTTTGTAATGCGGTTTATGAGGTCATCTTGTGTAGTATTTAAATGATGTAATGGTATGCACAAAGGGTTTATAGGTAGCAGTGGTTGTTGAACGGAAACATTGAGTGGAGGGTTATGTTGTTGTGTCACTACAAGTGGAGGATTTTGTATTTGTGTCACAATGGGTGGAGTATTTTGTGGTTGTGTCACTACGGATGGAGGGTTTGATTGTGGAGGAGGTGGTCTCTTGCCTCTCCCTCATTTTCTTAGATTCATTAATACATCTAACATTTTTTTTTTAAATTAAAAATTAAAAATTATGAAAAAAAAAATTACAAATCTTACAAATTACAAAACCACATTACAAACTATGATGGAAAAATACATAAACGACAAGGAGAATGAAAACATACCTCATTTTTAGGGTACCATAAGATGAAAATGTAAAAAAAAAAAAAAAGCTCTTTCCTTACAAACCCGATCGGGTTCTTCCTTTTTACTCTCCAATGCACATTGTTGATGTCCTTTGAGGGTATAAAAATACCCTCAAACATAGGCAGTAGAAATAATTTATATTTCTTAAAACTCGATCAGGTTTTAAGAGATATAAATTTAAAAAACACGATCGGGTTTTATAGAACCCAATCAGATTTTTTACATTATAATGGCCAAGCTTGGATACCAAACTTGGCCCACATTTGATGTTTAAATAACTTGATTGGATTATTTAGATTTTTTGGTTTTTTTTGTTGGGTGCCTACTTTTTTGTACATCAACTTGGTGCACTCACCTAGTTTATGCTTTACAAATATTTTTTGGCGTATTTATTCTCACATTTGAAAATTGGCTTAAAATCACTTGGATAAGTGCAATAAGATGTGATGCAATTTAGTGGTGACATGCCAAAATAAAATCTAAGACAAACAAAACATGCACATCATTTTAAGAAACTCAAAAATCATGTACATATTATGACTAAGTAGCTAGACCAACTACAAAAAAATTTGAATAAAAGCACATGCATGTTTTTATTATTATAAAAGCATGTACACATTCAACTAATTTTTTAGTTGTAAGAATAAGTGTTGTTTTCCATAACCTACAACCACATTTCTATAGTGATTTTGTTACCCTTAGCCCAACATAATGTGAATATCATTTTGACATTTTCAAGTTGGATATATATATATACACACTTCTTTCACTATCCCCTTATATTTCTTACATTGAGATAATATGTATGTATGTACATTCACGTGTGCACACACACAACATTAACTATAAGAATTTCTTATATTTTAAGTTATATTTGATGTATATATTGGAAATATGTTTGAGAATGATTTCATATCTCTAGGAGTCATAGTGTAGATTCTAGGTTTTAGGATATCTTAGTCAAATTTCTCTAATCAACAAGCCCTTATATCACCATTCTTTTTGTATCTCTCTAGCTCACACTCTTTGTCTCACCCAAGCTCTAGAGCTAAATTATTTTTTATCATTCTCATTCTCTCCCCTCACTATCTCACTCTCCTCCTTCCTCTCTAACTTTTTGTATCTCACTCTCTACTCTAGCATTCTATCTTTAAATCGCATAACCTCTCAAACCTATTCAGATTTCAATTATCACCAATTATATCTCCCTCCTCCTCTCTCTCAACATCTCTATTTGTCCATCTATTTCTACTCCCTACCCCCCTCCCCCTGGCCCCGCCCCCTAACTTTCTCTCTTTATCTCCTCTCTTACTATCTTTATGTCTTATATCTCTCTCTTCACCATAATTACTAGATTACCTTTGAGCATATTATATACTTTTAATGCTTACCTAATTAGTTTAGCATTTTAGTTCAACATGTGGAAACTAAATTCAATATGACAAATAAATTTAAAATAATCAAAATTTATTATTTGCAAAATAATGTTTCCTAAATCTCAGTTTTGTGTGTTTTCTATAAATTGTTTATAATGGCAATGCGCCCTAATATCTTGAAAATAATTTTTGGGATTTTAATTTAATCAATTGGTTCACTTGGAAGATGAGTGGGAAGATACATTTTTATGTGTTTGGTTCTTCAAATTGGAATTGGAATATGGAGCTCGGTGATGCAACCTCAACACATCTCAATAGTGGAGCTTTTCAGCAACACAAGAAAAGAAGCTCTACAACATCTCCGAAGAGATGAGGGATTTCACCCAATTCGACTCATATACAAGGACAAGGGAAATGCCATAGATATCAAGAAAAAAAAATTCTACACATCTCTGAATTTGTTGCAGATCATGATCTTCAACACTCTCTTTAATCCCAACAATCTGACTTTGGATGGATTCAACCATTCTATCTATGAGCTTATGAGATTTGGTGGAAAGCCCAATTTAGTGGATTTTTCCCATTTTTGCAATTCGTGGACCCACAAGGCATATGTTGTCATATGTTTGAGTCATTTTGAACTGATGTACGCTTCTCTTTATTTGTTCCTACATATAGAAAAGACTCACCTCTAGAAGTGAAAGCCTCATGCAAAACAATTTCATGAACAATTTTCTAGAAGTTATACTAAATTCTAGAAGCCAAGATTTCACACCCACTCATATTTAACCCTTGATAGTTGTATGTACTAAAATTATCTTATCAAATACTTGGTATATATTTGATGCACTAGTTTAATTGTCTGTACCAGTGAACACGTGGAGTTACAAAGGGTGAATAGTGAAAACTAAAATGATATAAAAAAAAATAGGTAAACATTGTTTTGTACTAATGGGCAGACTCCAAAAAGTCATTTTGAGCAACTCCACAAAAAGGAAAACCATGTTTTGATTTCCAATTCCTAGCTCGGAGAGAGAAGATTGGATATCTAATTTTGAAGTAAAATTAGAAGTTTAAAATTCTAATTCCATTTTTCATTTTTTGAAAAAAACAAAAAAATTCATATCCAAATTTTGCAACTATCAATTCCACTCATCTTCCACCAACCAAAAGGACCCTAAGTGTCTTCAAGTGAATAAATACAAAAACCAACATGTAGTATCTTTCATTGTACAATTTTTACTACTATTTATAAAGGTATTTCATCATCCTTAGCACTACTAGAATTAACGGGGTGTCTAATACTCTACCCATTGTTAATAACAGTGGCATAACTTATGATATCTA
The DNA here is from genome assembly GCA_028749045.1 of Cupressus sempervirens. Taxonomy (NCBI): domain Eukaryota; kingdom Viridiplantae; phylum Streptophyta; class Pinopsida; order Cupressales; family Cupressaceae; genus Cupressus; species Cupressus sempervirens. The sequence continues at coordinate 831,521,913 of CM053785.1, read as the reverse complement.
AAGGAACAACCAAGCCAAAGTTGGATGTCTTACTCCATCTATCACCAAAAAAATACCATGTGGATGTTATGTCATGGACAAGGAACCAAATTGATTATATGGTGGCATAGTAAATCATAAAGATACAAAATCTAAATAAAGGTCACCCTATTTGGAGATATGAATTGGTCATAACTACAAAGTATTTATTTCAAGTATTATTTTCTTTTACACAAATGTTAATCATAAATGGAATGTTGTACAAAATGTTACATTTTAATTCTATAATTCTCAATAATCTTCTTGATATTTTTAACTAGTTCATCCCATTGGAATCTTGCCTTCCTCCTCAGCTCCCCAATCCCCCTCTCTAAATGTGACAACAAAAAGTGGTGTCAAACAATGTAAAGTTTTACTAGCATACATTTTTCTATCATACCAACTACAACCATTAACTTATATTTACAAGTTAGTTGGGGTACCATCTATCCTTTTCTACACAAATGTTAACCTCTCTCTCTCTCTCTCTCTCTCTCTCTCTCTCTCTCTCTCTCTCTCTCTCTCTCTCTCTCTCTCTCTCTCTCACTCATTTGTTAATGTTGTAACTTAGGTCGACCTCCTCAAATGACATGAATTCTTCATAAAATAAATAAAACATAATTCAACACAAACATCCATGACTTTTGCCTAGACAACAAAAGACTATATATAGGAAACAACAATTTAGATTCAAGAAATTATTACTATAGGAGATAAAGGGCAGCAAGTCAAACATCTTTGTAGCAGATTAATTGTATTCATTATTTTGTCTTGGAATTGGTAAAATTGTAATCAAACTCCTATCATTTGATAAATATAATTAGATCATGACATTGTTGTTGGGTATTTCATCTCCAAGGAGGTTTTCCCAAGGTAATATTGTGTTATGTGTTGCATGTCTTATTTATTTTGTTCTTAACTTTCAATCTTATTGCTAAAATTAACACGATATCAAAGTTTGGTTTGAGTTAGGAGTAATCAAATTGAGAGTAGTTGTCCATTTTTGTTAGCTATTTTTTTCTACTCCATTCAAGATGTTGCATTGTCTCAAAGGTTGAAGATAGGTTGGATGGTGCTTCCAACTTCACCTCATGGAGATTCTAACTTATGATGGAATTGACTTGCAGATTTTGTAAATAGAAAATCTATCGATCCTAAAGATGAAGATAAAAAAATTCAATGGGAGAAGAAATACTGTCAAGCTCAATAGATTTGGGTTGATTTTGTAAAGGACCACATTGAACCTATCATCTCCAATTTGAAGATTGCAAATCAAATGTTTAGAGCCTTGGTGGAGATGTATGAAATCAACAACATGAGTTAGACTCTAGCCTTGAAGTAGTACCTCCATAACATCAAGATGGACAAAGGAGAGACTATCATAGCATGCCTCATGATAACTTATAATTTGAGAGACCAACTCCCATCTATTGGAAATGTTGTTGATGATAAAGACTCAACCATATTAGCCCTCAATAGTCTTCCAACATCTAAGGAATCCTACATACAAGGGATAAGTGCAAGATAAATACTCCCTAAGTTTGATCTTTTAACAGGAGATTACACTGAAGAAGAATCAAGCCTAGTCCCAAGAGATACTATAAAAAACTCACATTGAGAAGATAACTATGTTCTTACTACTCAGTCCAACATGAAGAAAGGAAGATATTGAAAGAAGAAGAATTTCAAGATCAACAAAGATCAAAGGTTTGATTTTGCTCTTGATTTAAAGAGGAGGGAGGAACTTTCTCACATCAAGTGCTTCAAATGTGACAATTATGATCACTATGCAAGGAACTATCCATCTCTTGCAAAGAAACAAGAAGCAAATCTAAATGAACTCTCAAACCAAAAGAATGTTGAAAAAATCCTCTTCATTTCAGCCTTGTCAAGCAATGTTCCTAAGGAGTATCAAGACATATCACTGTCTATTACGAGTGTCTGTTTGATTTGGTAGAGGAGTCCAACCTACACATGATCATTGGATAATTGTGCCCTATTTTGTAAGAGGTTTTGGTGCTACTTCCCTTAACTTAGGTTATGGAATTTCTCTCCACCTTAATGATATCTTGTTCATGTTGGGAATCAAGAGGAACCTTATCTCCATATCATCCCTAGATGATCAAGGTTATCGAATTGACTCTTCTGAAGGAAGAGTACTTGGATGGTCGAAGAAATATAGCATCAAATTTTATTGTGTCATTGGGAATCAATATGATAGCCTATAAAAGCTTTCAACTCGTACAGTTTGAGCTTTTCTTCATTAGCTCACTGAATTAAGCGAGTTGTGGCATAGAAGACTCGGGCATCTTGACTTCTAAGCTCTTCCTACACTAGAGAAGATAATCAAAGTTACACCTAAACTTAGTCATATTAATGAAGGTACATGTAAAGGTTGTGTTGTGGGTAAAAATAGTAAAAAGCCATTTTCATCAAAGTAAAAGTAGGGCAAAGGAGAAATTAACTGTTGTGCATTCTTATTTATGTGGGCCTGTGTATGTTGCCTCTCAAGTGATTTTTATTATTATGTAATCTTCATTGATGACTTCTCTAGAAAAGCATGGACCTATCTCCTAAAATCAAAAGAATTTAATGAAGTCCTAGGTAGATTTTAAGAGTTTTAGGCATTGGCTAAAAACTTTTCTAGGAAAATAATTAAGGTGTTAAGATCTAACAATGGAGGTGTTCATACACCTCGGGTAGTTTTCATGATTTTTGTGTTGAGGTAGGGATCGAGAGGGAGTTTTGCATTTGGGATATCATGTCTAGATCCAAAGGAAGTGTCAAGGATCGTAAAAGCACTTCTAGAATGTGCTTCAATTTGAGATCTGCTATGATTTAACATGGACCTATCTCTTGAAATCAAAAGAATTTGATGAAGTCCTAGGTAGATTTTAAGAGTTTTAGGCATTGGTTGAAAACTTTTCTAGGAAAAGAATTAAAGTGTTAAGATCTAACAATGGAGATGAATACACCTCGGGTAGTTTTCATGATTTTTGTGTTGAGGTAGGGATCAAGAGGGAGTTTTATGTTTAGGATATCATGTTAGATCCAAAGGAAGTGTCAAGGATCATAAAAGCACTTTTGGAATGTGCTTCAATTTGAGATCTGCTATGATTTCCTAGTGTAGCAAGAAACAATCTACAATGGCATTAAGTATTGCAGAGGCATAATGTATTGTACCATGTATGGATACTCAAGAAGCAATACGACTTCAAAAACTCATTACAAGATTTTTTGGACAATCTTGGAACCTTCAATTACTCTTAGTGATAACCAAAGCTATGAGAAACTCTATATCAGTCTAGTGGAAATTTAAGATCACTTTATGGCACAAAGGAATGCTATTCATATGAAGTATATCAACACTAAGGAGCAAACAAAAGATGTTCTCACTAAGTCTCTTTCTCAAGTAAAGTTCACACACTTCCAAGAGAAGCTTAGAATTGTGGAGAATGAAGATTTGACTACAAGGGGGTCTCAACATTAATCCTACATTGAGATATATTGTCCACCCTCTATGATTAGGTATGGTAAAACCACCCTTGTTGAGTAGGAAATGTGGTAAGGCATTCTTCTCTGAGAGAAGTTTGAGGTGCAAGCCTCATTGCTCACCATATTGAGTAGGTATGGTGGAAACACACTCTTGGAGTAGGCGAGGTCGTAATGCACTCTTGTATGGGAGAAATATGAGGTGCTATCCTTTAGTGTCCACCCTCTACGAGTAGGTATGGTGAAACTACCCTTTACGAGTAGGTATGGTGGAACCACCCTCTACAAGTAAGTATGGTAGAACCACTCTCTATGAGTAGGGAATGTGGTGATACACTCTTCTCTGGGAGAAGTTTGAGGTGTAAGACTTTTCCATCCTCTACAAGTAGGCATGATGGATCCACCCTCTAGAAGAAGGTATGGTGGACGTTATGGAAGAAATTTCATGATGTGCATGTTCATCCTCTAGGAGTAGCTATAGTAAACATCATGTTAAAATGACAATAAACACTTATGTTCCTTTTTATTTTTTACTTTCATGAAGTATCCATGATAGACCCACCCTCTCAGAGTAACCATGGTGGATATCACTACATAATTCAGATATCGAGAAGGATGCCTCGTAGCTAATGTTAAAGTAACTGAGATCGTTTCTACAAATGTACTTTCATTGCCATTGTAATTGATGATTTCCAACTACAGATTTGAATCTCATATATGTATAATATGAGAGGAGACATGTCTCTATAGTTAATCACCATTTAGTTTATAAATAACTATATGCATAACTCATCTTTAATATATAATATTAACATATTAACCATATATGTAATATAATCTAATATTATTATATTATTATATAATAATATATAATGCATAATATATATAATACATATTATATTATATATATTATATATATAAGATATGTAATGCATAATATATAATATATATTATATTACATATATTATATATTATATATATAAGAATCAGCAATAACAATTTATCTAAAAAAGATAGATTAGTATATCAGATAAGCATCATTTACTTCTACTGATGCTAAAACATTAACACTCCCTCTTTAGCAAGGGAGAGGTAATACACCATTAGAACTTTAGTATAGAATACCTGATTGCTTGATCTTCATACATTGAAACATATATAAGTCAGATAACAAAAATCACCATGTTATGAACACTATCATAAAGTATACTATGATCTCTAATTGTTTGAAACAATATCTAGAGTAAACACAATGGAAATGTTACCTGTGATCTCTAATTGCCCGAAGCAATGTCTAGAGATGTCCATAGTGATAACATAAAATTTCATGGTCTCTAATTGCTTAAAGCAATGTCTAGAGATGTCCATGAAAATTTTTTACTCATGATCTCTAATTGCCCGAAGCAATGTCTAGAGATGTCCATGATAGGAACATGAGTTCGTTATCTATGATCTCTAATTGCCTAAAGTAATGTCTAGAGATGTCCATAATAATAACATAAGATTTCATTATCTCTAATTGCTTGAAGCAATGTCTAGAGATGTCCATGAAAATTTGATGCTCATGATCTCTAATTACTTGAAGCAATGTCTAGAGATGTCCATGAACATTATTACTCATGATCTCTAATTGCTTGAAGCAATGTTTAGAAATGTCCATGGTAACAAGCCTATGATTTACAAGATCATCACCTTGTAAATAATTACCTTCTAAATAAATATGTCCATGAAAGATTGTCACCTTTCATTACATATATGATGCGACTAAACAACAATAGAAGCATAAACTCACATGAATTGAAATTTTTTAATTCAATATTCAATATTACAAATCATACCAAGTTTTTTCTCTTTAGAACTTCTCCTCATAGAGATGATATCATCCACAAAGGATTGCATCTCAAAAATTTCTCCCTTTAAACATCAATCCTGGGAAGTTGGTTCCTCTTGTTACTTCCTCAGGAACTCTTTTTTCCCAAGGATGCCTATCAAACTCATCACTCCCTCATGATATGCATAGGAGTAGGCCCATCAACATCATGCAATCACCCATATGGATTTCTAGACTCCCTCTAAGTATCAATCTTCTAAGCTCTAGCATTGTCTTCGAAGAAGTGTGATACTCCCTCTTAATGTAGAAGAATTACATAATCTCAATCATCAAAGATACTTGCATCAAGAGCCACACTTTATCCATCTTGATCATCAGGGTCTTTGGAACTACTCTCATTAGATTTAGTCTGCACAATATTTGGTAGTATATTTGAAGTACCAACCTTCTTTTCCTGTAAGAATATTCTCAAACATAAAGGAAAAGATCAAAGAAAATGACCCTTATAGTATGTATAGAATTACAAATAAATGAATAGATAAATGTAAAAGATACAAGTACTCATCTGTCCATGAGGATCATGGAATATCTCCTTTTCTAAGAATGGTTCAAGTGGGAATGAAACATTACCTATTATTCCCCCCACAATGTAAAGTTACCACTCGTATATCATTGAACACTTTCGCATCACATCAAATTTGAATACTTCTTTCTAAATTCCAACTTGCACTTTCATATCATGTGCACAAGGGGTAGGTTCATTAAGATCACATAGTTGAATGAATTATAGTCCTCGTTACTGTTACAATTTATTGATCATTGAAGACTCCATCACAACATGGTTTACTCCCTCTAAATCAATATGATCGAGATCACCAGAGATTCACTTAATCATATCATTTTCTGCTCCCTCTCTTTCAAAGTTGCCTAATATATCAACCTCCCTCTTTTTCCCTGAAATAAAATTCTCAAAGGAAAAGGATCAAGGGACATAGCTTATATGTATAGAAATATAGGTAAGAAAGATATTTCTTAGTATATAATAATCGAAAAATAATTTTCTCTTGTAATCAAAGGATAATATCTTAGAGACAATACTTGATTCACTTTCATATATTTTCTTTATTTCCATATATACATATTTCCTTATCAAAATAAATATGAAATCAAAAGACATATATATCCATTACTAGAGATCACATATTTAGGTTTATATTATCTCACCATACTATACAAATTAAAATGAATGGTCATAATGATAATAATCAAAATTAATATTATTATTCTAATAACAATTATATGTCCCTTTAACTAATTACATATATACATATATTCAATTTTCTATAGATATACTTTAATCGATATTTTCAACATATTATTATTTTCTATGGAATCAATATAATATTTCCTAGCTGTAACTTAGGATGTATGTATTGTCCATATACCCTTATAAATTTCATGATTGATGTCATTATTCATAATGACTAGCTTTATATATATACATTTCATATAAAGAATTTATTATCACAAATATTCTCATTTTATTTCAATAAATAAAATCATTTATATTTGTATTCAACTTGATAATAAAATATCATTAAATGAATATCGAAGATAAACATAATATAACATTATCTTAAAAATAATACCAAACAATAATCCATAACTTTAAGTAATAGACACATTCTAATCTATATTATTCCCATATCACTACTATATACATATTTAATAATCTTAAGTAACATAATATGTAGTGCCTGCACCTAGTTCGCATTTTTGTTATCATTGTCAAATTCTTTTAGGTTGATTTTATGCATTGATTAGTTTAGAGATATTGGATTTACAATATTATGATATTATTTCATGTCTTGAATTACAAATGCATCGGTTATTATTGCTTAGTTGATTTCATTCATGTGTTGTTAATGGTATTTTGATGATCCTAGTTAGTAAATGTGGTTTCTTTCATAAAAATGTTAACATGATGTCTTTAATGATGATTATGTTGTATTGATAGAGATGCATTATTATATGTACGCATTTGATATTAGACTTATGATTTTTACGATACTTACCCCATACTTGCATGTGTATGGTGCGCGTGTTTATTTTATCTTTCTGTCTGACGTGTTTGATGTGGTTAAGGGAGGGAGTCGTAGTCACCTGCTAGTCGGGATCTACACGATGAACCACTCCCCGCCATTGTCTATTTAGTTCAGATATATTATATACATATACATGCTCGTCTTTTATGCAGGATGCAGGTACCGGGCATCGACTTCCCTGAATTGCCAGGATGAGCGTGCCCTATTACAAATACTCAAATGGTGAGAATGGGAAGATAATGATTAGGTCCAATCCTAGCCATAAGCCTATAATACTTGTCCTGCAAGGAGGACTCGTAACAGACTGTCTACCCTTTTTAAACCCGTGAGTATTTTGTGCGTATGTTGTTTTGTGAGTCTTTGATGAATTTCTATTAATTAAGTCTAATTAATAGATTAAATTAATAATTTAATTTAATGGAGAATTATTATGATATTATGAATATTTAATTATATTTAATTAATTGAGAAATTAATTAAATATAAAGAATTGAATTGGAAGATAAAAGTTTTAAGATTAAATTTAGAACATGATAATATTTATTTAATTTAATAATAATATATTTAGAGTTCATTTTTAAATAAATGCTAAATATTATTGTTATTTAAGTTAATAAATATTTATCAAATTAAACGTTCAAAATATATTAAAAAAGGAAAAGATATTAATTTATGGAAAAGATTTAAGTTCGCATGAATGAATTTTAAATATAAGAGATTAATTTAAAAGATAAAAAACATGTGAACTTAATAAAGATATTCTAAGAAAGTGTGCATGAGATTTTAAAAGGTTATTAAATTAATTTAAAGTAAAGTAAAGTGGAAAGTTAAATAAAGAGATTTAATAATCCATTTAACGTGCATGAAAATATGAAAGATAAGATAAATAAAGGTTGATTTTAGAGTTAACGAAAGGGGATCAAGAGACCTCTCGGGTAAACGCACAATTAGTGCCCCGATTATAGGAAGAGAACTCCTTATCAAAATTTGAGGGTTCATTTTTCAAGGGAGATTTTTGAGAGACAAGTTTTCAGACATAGGTTTCAGGGAACACACTTTTGGAAAGGGGAACAAAGAAATCTTTGGAAGCTTTGAAGGGTTTGGATTAGCAAGGGTTTCACCAGATTGTTAGCATCAGATCAAGGTAGGGATTGTAGAAATATTTTTGGATCTCTGTCTTCTTCGTGCTTGTTGAAATTGATTTCTCAAATTCCGTTGTATGAATCTTGCCACCCTTCGTTCTACATCTTTTGCTTTTTGATTCCATCTGTGAATCCGGATTGAAAAACTATTTAAATAACCTCGTTCTGCAATTGAAAGAAATTGGAAATAAATCGGGATCTGGGCTTTTGAGTTAAATTGGAATTTAGAAATTTAAAATTAGAAAGGGTTTGTTTGTGGAAATGAAAATCTTGGGATTGAAAATTCGAAGGGTTCGATTTATTGTTCCTATTAGACTAAAATTTCAATCTTTTAATATATATATATATATATATATATATATGTTTGCATTTTTTTTTTAACTGTGATCATAGAGGGAGAGTATTGTGTTAAACGATATATATCTATATATTAGAAAGAAAGTATGTAATAAACTTTTTATAAATATAAATTTTATATTATAAACAAATCTTTTTATAAAAAAAAAAAAGAAGGGAAACGATTTACAAAATTTTATAAAAAAAATTTAATTTAAAAAAATAATAATAATATTAAATGGGGTTGGGTTATAACCCCCCCCCCCCCCGTACCTGCTACCGGCTTTAATAAGCTGCGGCAGCCGGTACCTCTGCTGCCGCAGGCAGCAGTTGTACTGTTGCTGCATGCAGCAGGGTACCCTGCTGCCGCAGGAAACAGGTCGGCGGGCCTTTAATCACGCAACAATATTATAAATATATATATATATATATATATAATTTTTAAAAAGGTATTAAATATTTTTATAAGAATTTTTATTAATCGATTATATATTTAATATAATTATTAATAAATTTCTTTTATAATTATATTAAATTCAACAAAATTTTAATTAATGAATTTGATTAATAAACGTTATTAAAATTTATTTATTTTTATAATTAATTAATTAGTATTGTTATTGGTATTATCTAGTTAATAATTAATTAAATATTATTAGAATGGTTTTGCTTAAAATATATATGTATTAATTAAATTAGTTAAAATCTTTTTTAACTAAGGTTAATTAATATAAGAAAGTTATTTGAATCAAGTATTGAACTTATTTAAATTATCGATAATAACGACTTTAATAAATTGAGAATCTTATTCACTTAACGTTCATTGAAATGCAAATTGAAAACGTTATTTTTGACTCTATTATGTCTTTTCAAATCAAACTCAACTATAAAACTATATTGTTTTGCTTGTATGGTCTATGCTTTTGGATTTTGGTGTTGATTAGATGTCGACCAGTCTAGGATGTACACCAGAGGTTTTGTGAGATTTCTTGGATACTATTATGTGGCTAGATGTTATGATGATTCTTGTGATTCAAATTGGAGTTTTATACTTATGAGATTTGTTTTGTGAGCATTTATATGTATTTGGATTTAGTTTGATCCATCTTGTTATCAGGTTGCCTGTTAAGGAACCGAGTTTGATCTTTATGGGTGTTGTGGTATGGGACACAACTGTATTTTTATGTGCTTAGGAGAGGTTGTCTAGGTACGTGACTTGGGAGTGGCTTGCATAGGGGTCCGGGACCCAAAGTGGTCAGTACCAGGGTAACCTAATGCAATTTATGTAATAAGTGATAATCTAGTAATTAAAATTTATGGGGGGAAAACACACTAAAAAGATAAATTAGAGATATTTGATCTACCCATGCCTTTAGTGCTTGTATAGACTAAGGATGGGAATGAGATGAGTGCCTCGTCTTCTTGAGAGGGCTTTCTAGTTTTCCATATGTGTGATGTTGAGGGTCCGGGGTTCAAAGTAACCAGTCCTGGGTAACTCAACGCTTGAGGGTCCGGGGTCTCTTAAGAGATCAATCCAGAGTAACTCAAGCAGCCATGTGATGACACTCCCTAGTATGTAGCCTAAGTCTCCTCTCTAGTTTTTGTGTATCTCTGGTGGTGTACTTATTGTTGGATGTGGTGTACTTATTGTTGGTGGTGTATCTATTGTCGGATGTGTTTATTATGGTTATTTACTATCATTGGTGATGATTGGTGATTCATGGATGTTGTACTTTTGACATGTGGCTTTTGACTTGAGGTGATTATCTTTCGTTGACTTTATCTTATGATCTTGGTATTTGGTTTATACTTGGTTTGTGTATGATGTTTGGTTATGTGGTGTCAGTATTGGATTGAGTGTTCTTTCTTTGGATTATTTTATCTTCTTGAGTAGTATGTGTTACCTTTGAGGTAGTTTTGGCTATTAGGGGTACCTTGCCTAGGAATGTTTTATGTTTGATAGCCGTATGTGGATCGTTCATTATCTTCCCTGCACGGTGGGAGTGGAAGCCTGACTAGGTAACCACGCGGTCGGGAGGTAGTGCCTTCTTACCATTTGGGTCCCCTTCACATTGCCAGCTGTTGGATGTTCGTTGCACAAGATGTACCTTTATCATTCTTATTTCTTATCTTACAGACTTCTTTTCAGATGATGTATATATGTTATCGTGTATTCTATTGTACAGTATCTATTTTCACATACCCTGCGACATGTGCAGTGGATGTTATTTAGTGGATGTACATTCATTGTATTAGTATACTTATGCATTTGCTTATGCGATTATGTATTTGTTATTTCTTTATGTTCATGAGACATTGTACTTAAAACTTAAACTAATTAATTTAAAATAATTAAATGTGACTCAACGTATAGGAACTCTTGACGAATTGAAACTGTACCTATATTTGCATATGTGTATGTGTTGTGTATGTTCATATTGCTTCCGCATTAATGTTATCTTGATGTTGTTTAAACTTTAAAAAAAAAATAGTTTAGTAAACATTATAACACGTTAGGTTTATTTCTCTTGGGTTCCCGAGCGGGGCGTTACATAATACTTATCTCTACCTTCCATAATGGTTTTCAGGGAAGATGAACAAGAGCTTCTTCATTCTCTAAAACTTTGCACCAGAATCTAGGCCTTAGATTATTCCATCAACTTAGGGCTATTAGAATGCATTGGGCAAACACATTATTATCCTCCATGTTTCAATGCCCTCATGATTCATAATTTAATGTTGGATTCCAAATGTTAATCGTATCATTAATCATGCCATAACACATAGGTGCCCATCACCTTGAACTTCCAAACTTATTTTAGGAAGATACCTTCACAATGAAATCCTTGATATCTTCATGATGAGTACCAGAGATGATGAACCCCAAGTCATTGCTCCAATGTGTCAAAATGCCATTGGTTCAAGCATTATTTGCACTCAGGGTGATTCTGGACATCATCCATCTATTAAGAGTCGCAATATTTATGTGGTCGGAGTAGGGATGTGTAATGTCCATGTAGACCAAATGAGAGTGTACCCCTCCTTGGTGGACTCGATGCTCTGATGTATCTCTTGGTCACATGGGACCTAATGTCTCAAGTTGGGTGTGACAGTATATGCGGATATTTCCTCGGTTGTCTTAGATGATGTGACCTATTGTAAATCAATTAACCAGTCATCGTTCATTGCTCACCTATGCACAAACATTAGTCACAAGTCTCGATTGGCATCATCTCCTTTTCTCCTCGTCACCCACAATCAATCTCCTTATAGGTACTTTCTGTGTTGGAAGGAAACAATTGAACGTGACTGACGGTGGGCGGTGTATACAACTGTGTTGAACTTCTCAATGATTTGAAGAATAATCATGTCTTTCGTTGAACAAAGATGATAGAGGCATGAGGATTGAATCTTCACAGGGTAAAAGAAAAAACCTATATCACCTTTTATAAAGGAAAAGTGATATCAGAATTTAAACTCTTCAACTTTAATGACATTGGCATTTGTGTTTAGAATTTGAAGATGATGTAAACTAATGAAATGTGTAACATTGGATGAAGTTTATGTCTATAATTATTATTATTTTTAATTGAGTGAAAATTTTATTTATTTTTGAATTTTTAAAGTCTATTTTTTTTTTTTTTTTAAATGCTGAAAATATAGAGTTTTTTTCCCGTCAAACAAATATATGCAAATGTTCATATTTTGGTCTGATTTTGGAATATGTTAGAGTTGACATGTATACCTAGTGCACCAAAAAAGCAAAATTGAAATTTGGCTAATATTTTTCAAGTCATAACTGATCAAAGTCAAAGTTATTAGAAATTGACAAATTTTTTCTCCCGTCAAACTTTTTCCATCAAATCTACATTTATTTATTTTTTAATTACATATTCTTGAAGAAGACTCTCTCCTCTAGTGCAGCATTAAATAATAATAACTTTTTAAAATGATTTACTATTTTTGAATAGACATCTTCCTGAATCTTAAAATACCTACTTGTAATATTTTCAAATTATAACATATTATCCATAATCAAAATAATAATAAAATTTATATGATCATAATCGTGACTCCGAGACCTACAAAAGTATATTTTTAGTTTTAAAAAAAACTTCAATTTAGTAAGTCAAATTGGCCTTCAAAGTGAGATGTTTACAGAAGTTCTTATTTTTGCTTATGTGCTTGCCACCTAGGATGCCACGTAAGGAGTTACGGCCGAAACTATTTCGGTCGTAACCCTTTCGGTCAAAATTGTAGTTTCGGCCATAACCCTTTCGGTCAAAATTGTTCCAGCCGAAACCCCCGTCGGTCGATTAAATCGCACGCAGTTAATGTGGTTGTGTCATATAAAATAAAGTTTATTTTTTCTTTTGTTTAAATAAATATACAAAAAAATGAAAATTGGAAGAGCATTTTCGGAAAACAACTAATTTTGAAGCCATTTTTAGCAACTATTTTGTAGATTTAATCAGAATTGCAAAGGATCGAATATTTTGAAGGTGTTTTTTCCCATCTACTTATTTTTATTTTTATGTATTCTATATTGAAGCATTAGTTGGTATTTAGTGAAATCTAAATTAATTTTTTTGTTTCTATAGATTAAAGTATTCAATGGGCAGTAAAAGGAAAAGATCAAGAAATATGATAGAACAAGAGGTGACAAAATGAAAGGTCATACAAAACGTAACCAAAACCAACCTACTGAAATTTTTGAACAGGATGAGATTCATGAAGAAAATGAAAGTAATGAAGAGGAAGAAATTGGTAGTTCTACTAATAGAGACAAATTAGAAGGCATAACAAATTTGATGGATTTGGATGAGGAACTACTTTTTAACCAAATTCCATCTAAAGATATGATAAATGATAACACTATTAAAAAGCATTGTCCGAACATGTGGGATGAATATTTCAAGGATAAAAATATATTTGGATAGGCACAATTATTTGTCAAGTTATTTAGGAGAAAAGATATGAGACCTGTTTTGGAGTTGTTGGGTGTTGATAACGGGAAAAGCCATGCGCATAATATTAATAAAATAATAGTTGAAAACTTGCAAAATGCTTATAAAAAAATTGACAAGACAACTCAAGGAGGTGATTTGACTAATGCACATAGAGCACTGATGACTACTATATCTAGTAGAAAATTGGCACATAGAAAACAAGTACATGCAATTTATGATGTACTACATATATCTAGAAGAACTGTCCAGAGATACATCAAGAGGAGAAATATGCTAGATGATAACATTGAGAATAACTGGGTGAATATTTGTAGAGTTCCTCAAAAAGACAAAATTTTTGAAGATGTAAAAAGACAAGTTGTTGAATTTTGGACCACACATTCTCGTGTTTCTTCCAACATACGTGATACTATACAAATTTAAGATCAAGAGATAGGGGCCAACATTGAACATGCAAAACGTTTCATAGATATAACTCAAAGTGTATTATTTCAAACATTCAAACAAGAATTTTCAAATGTCAAAATATGTCAGAGAATGTTTGAGAGTTTGCGTCCTTCCTTTGTATGCATAAATAAGATGCATGAAACTTTTTGTTTTCGAAATCATGTTGAATTTGGTCTACACTTGAAATCATATAAAAAAGTTATGGCAGTACTTGATCCTAATTTGGTCATCCCTAGCAGTACAACACAATTTGTGAAGTCCATATTATGTGATAAATTAGAAGATTCAGATGAATTCAAAGTGCAATGCATCAAAAATCAATGTGAAGATTGTGGAGATTTATGCAAATTTTCTGAAATGCAAATTGAGAATATTAATGAATCCACACTAGTTTCATGGATGAGATATGACTATGAGACATACCAAAATAAGATAGGAAATGAAACCAAAAAAATTGTATTGAAGGAGAGTGAATTGTGTTATGATGAGTTTATGACCAAGTTTTGTCCATTGATATATCCACATAGCCAACATTGTCATGGTGCACGATGGCAAGCTAAACAGTTTCATGATTCCAAAAATTATTTTCCACCTGGTTGTATACTTTTAGTTGTAGATTTTTCTAAGAATTATACATTTACACCTCAGCCAGAGCTTCAAGGGCAATATTATCATTTTGAACAAGTTACAATATTTGTGCAAGTGACCTATAGACATGCACAATTTGAGGTGGATCAAATAGAAAGGTTGGATGAAAATGAATGCATCATCATCAAAGAGGTTCATTTCTATATTAGTGATGATAGAGTTCATGATAGGAGTTATGTGGCTCATTGTTTTGCAATGTTCTCTGAAGATCTCATAAATCATGGAATAAATGTTTCTGAGCACTAGATTTGGTCTGATGGATGTGTAGGTTAGTATACACAAACTTACCTATTTATTTAACTTATATTTATTTGGACATGCCTATTTCGATTTGATACATGTACACAGATAATTGTAGATACTTATCATGTTTCATGTTCACGGGACAATTCAAATCTGCAAAATCATTTAATTGGATAGCAATGTAACATGCTAGAACCAATGTTAGGCTTTTATGAAATTTCTTTGAAAGTGGACACGGAAAAGGGGAGCATGATGGAACAGAAGCATGTATAAAACATGCGCTTCGACAACATGAACTTGCAAGTAAATATATGCATTTTTAATGTGCATGTTTAATACTAGAGTAGCATATATTTTAAATTATATAGATAGTATGTACATACAGGGAATAGGATAGAGAGCACAAATCAAATTGTTGAATGGTGCAAAGTTCATTTTACTACTCGAGATATTGAATACAATAAGCGTTACTTTTGGGAAGTGAAAGGTGAACTAAGTTATATTTATTTTTAATGTATTTTTCAAATCAAATTGAGTTTTTTTATTAAATATTTATTTTGAAATATGACAATTATTTTTTGTATTTGTAATAGATATAGATCGACCTAATCTTTACAATTGTCAAACAATTCCTAATATTAGAAGTTTACATCAAGTGATGACTATAGGAAACCATAAACCTCCAATAATTAAAGTAAGAGAGAAAACATGTTTTTGTGATGACTGCATTAAGGACAATCCAGTGAGTGCATGTGAAAATATTGTGAATGGATATGTTTCACATGGGGATTTGAAGGAGATAGTTAAAAAGCCTCCTTTTGAATATGCTAACATTGACATTTCATGATCCTATACATTCAGTTGATTATGAGCGCATTTCTGATTTAGTTATGATAGGTTTGTGTGCATATATACATATATATAAATTAATATCCATGTATATTCATTTTTAAATTAATTTATATTTTTATATACATGCAGGAGATATTTTTGCAATTCAAGCCTTACCAAATAATGCGGAAAATGTGGACTATTATCTTTTAAGATGCACAAAAGCAAAACACAAGTTGCTAGAAGGAACTATAGATGTTGATCAACAATCATATCCAATTGGATCAGTTGTTATTGAAGGAACATATTATCAACAAACAAGGGTAAATGATAGTGGTATTGAATTTATTGAATACAAGCCTGGAGAAAAGGTTTTACATTATAGTAACCATGTTATAGCAACCAAATTGCAATTTGAAGTAATACAAAGAAGAGAACGTTGTGGAAATCAAAAGTGGAAACTGTCTATTGAAGAACATGAAAAACTTCTAGAGATAATAAAAACTAGAGAGGATCCTAAAAATACATTGTTTGTGGAGCTCTAGTTTACCTATGTACTTATTGTGGAGCTCTAGTTCAGCTATGTCTATATAGCTCTTATACTTTCACATTTAATGTTGACGAGATATTTTTTTTATAAATTTGTATACATCAAATCATTTATCTTGGATACATGTGAAATTAGACATGTTTTGTTATTTTTATTTAAATTCGACATGGATATCTCATTTAAGACCGCCTCTTAGGACCTCCCCTTAAGACAACCTCTTAGGACCTCCGTTTAAGACCACCTGTTAGGACATCCCCTTAGTACCACCTTTTACCTGACCTCTCCTTAAGACAACCCCTTTAGTATTTGTATGTATTTATATACATTGTTTATGTTTTCTTACATATGATTGTTAATGTTGTTATGTATTTATGTACATATAATCTTTATATGTTCTTATATGATACATTCTTTATGTAACTTGTACTTAATCTTTATGTTCTTATATGTATTAACTTTTATTAATTAAATGTTCTAACATGCATTCTTTAGGTCATACTCTTTATATGTTCTTACATGTATATGTTATATTCTATGTTAAACATATTACATGTTATATTTTATTAATTAAATGTTGTTAATTATAGTTAATTAAGGCGTGTCATTAAATATAGTTAATTATACTTAGATTAAGACATGTCATTAAATTAGACCTCTATGAGTTTTCTCTCATTTAATCAGAAAGTCCATTTCAATTGGTATTTGTTACCTATCACATAAGCATTTTGATATTGATATTATTAGTATTTTTAGATTAAATTCCAAATCAACTTGTTTTGTTGCTCTTTCACAAAATTTAAATTTTGAAAATGATTTTTCCCACCTGTAAAGTCTCCATACAAAAGTTTCCCACACAAAAAGTTTGTGTTTTTCACTAAAAGTAGGAGCATTAAAAAACATTAGGTGATCTCAATTTGGAACAACTACTTTAGGAATTGGAATTGGAGAGGCAAGCCCACTCCAACCTCCCTCCACATGTTCATGATCAAGAGCCCAATTCTCCTTACCTTCACAAATTGAGAGAGCCCCATCAACCCACCATCATTTCCCTTCCATTGTTCAAGCCAACCAACCCACCTACTTTTCTTCTCATAGTGCGGAATGACCCAACATTGAATCAATTTACTTATACTGTGCTATTAAAACAATAAAACTCACTCAACCTGTGCTAAGTGACTTACCTCAATACTTTCAATACTTTAATTACCAATATGTCAGATTTACTTAAACTGAATGACTTAAAGTACTTCTGAAACCAACATGTTATGTTTGTATCTCCTATTAGTAAATTGGACTCGTTAGGAATATATTGTTTGAACGATATAAATGCATTCAATGTCACCAAACTTTACATTTATCTCTCTTTGAGATAGTTGGAACATTGTATTGTCTATTTTATGTAATTTATGATACCCACAATGATGTTACATGTAAGATTTTTGGGTAGGCTAACTGAGACAAGTTGGACCTAAATAATCATATTGTGTTCATATTAGAGAAGAAAGTTGATTTGTCCATGGTGAGTTGTGGGGTCTTACATATAGTTGCTTACAATTCAAAACAATGACAAGGGAGATGTTATAGGTACCTATCTCACTTAAAATTGAATGATTTACATTTATAGACACCGAGAGTTGTACATGTGGTGGAAGATGATTGGGTGGAGGTTGATTTTAGGGAAAGGAGGGCATGGGAATCCAATCTTGTGGGTAGTAAGTCCAATGATAAGCTACTCTGTCTGGTTTAGTCCACATACTTGCTTATGTAAGCATTTTGCATGTGAGATTCAAGAGGATACTTGATCCTTAGGCCTCTTTGATGTAGGGTTGAATCTGAAGTTGTATCTTTGTATTCTTAGGAGGTTGTTTTCAATGTGAGGGCTTAATTCAATCTAGTAGGTTAAATATAGTTAATTTTATAGTTAATTAAGACATGTCATTAAATATTATAGTTAATTAAGACATTAAATATGGTTAGATTAAATATAGTTAATTATAGTTAATTTTAAGGCATGTCATTAAATATAGTTAATTATACTTAGATTAAATACAGTTAATTATACTTAGATTAAGAAATTTCATTAAATATAGTTAATTATACTTAGATTAAGGCATTAAAAATAGTAACATATACAAAAAACATGAATATTGAACACATATACATCTACATTTAACATGAACATATGTATTTACATACATCTATGAAATAAAATATACATTCTTTATGTTTGTATAAAATCTAAGTTATGTTCTTATATGTATTAACTTTTATTGATAAAATGTTGTAACATGCATTCTTTAGGTCAGTCTTTATATGTTCTTATGTGTACATCTATATGTTATATTCTTACTTGTGCATTAATCTAGACATTCTTATAACATATTAAGTTTAGGATCTCCCCTTAAGACATGTCATTAAATATAGTTAATTATTGACTTAGATTTTAAGACATTAAAAACAATAACATATACATAAACATGATTAAATTGAAAACATACATGTCTACATTTAACATGAACATATTTACATACATCTATGAAATAAAATATACATTAATCTACATTCTTATGTATAATGTAGGATCTCCCCTTAGACATGTCATTAAATATAGTTAATTACACTTAGATTAAGACATTAAGATGAATAACATATACATGTAAACTTGAATACTAAAAACATGAATATAAAGCATTAAGATGAATAACATATACAAAAACATGAATAACACATACATAAACATAAAAGATTAAGACATTAAAAGATCAATAACATACATGTGTACATTAAAAGATAGATAACATACATGTACATATATCTGGAGAATAATGTACCCATATCAAATGTATAAAAATATCATGTATCAAATGTCTAGAAATTTAATTATAACTAAGTGTACACGTGTATGCAATAAAATCATGTATTAAATTATAACTAAGTGTACACATGTGTATGCAATAAAAGAATAAAATTCTTAACTAAATTAGATTTTGATTTAACTACAGCGTCAAACAATTTTTCTAAATTTCATATAAATGTAAAAGTGTTTCTAAGTTTCATATAAACATACATTTTACCTAATGTTTTTCTACATTTTTACCTAATTTTTTTTGCATTTTTTCACTAATGGTTTTTTACATTTTTACCTAATGTTTTTCTACATTTTTTAACTTATTTTTTTTTACATTTTTACCTAATGTTTTTCTACATTTTTAACTAATGTTTTTCTACATTTTTACCTAATGTTTTTCTACATTTTTTAACTAATTTTTTTTTACATTTTTGCCTAATGTTTTTCTACATTTTTAACTAATGTTTTTCTAAAAAACAATTTAAATATATTAAAAAATTAACAAATCTAACTATTTACTCATAAAATACGTAAAAAATAATTAATTTAAGTACCATTAACATTTACTAATCAAAAAACACATTTTTAAAAAAAAATTAATAGGGGAAAAAAACCCACTAACCTGTTACGGCCAAAACACCTAGACCGCTCTTCGAGAAGCTGGGAATCGTGAAAGTCAAAATGATAGCCGCAAAAGGTTTTTTGGCACTTTTATAAAAAGTTGAAGTTTTGGCCGAAACCCTTTCGGTCAGAACACTTCCGACAGAAATGGTACATGCCACGTTGGTGCGAGAAAATGCCACATATGTATGGCCAAAACTGTTTTGGCCAAAACCTTTACGGCTGAAACTGTTCCGGCCGAAACACCTGTTGATATCACCAAAGGTGACACAGGTTTGTGCTTCCACCCCACATGATGACGAATTTTGTACGTGCGTAAAGCTTTTCCTCTGTAGAGAAACATTTCATTTGGTGCATGGCCTTAATCAACTATCATTGTATTTTATTCCGATGAATACTTCCTCTATCACATCTTGACAAGGTTCCTTAATTGCCAAAGTCTTTATTCAGTACAAATAGATCCAAAAATTCTAGCATCATGTGTGGTTACTCTATAATTGAGTTGTGTGGAGTAGACATTGTTGTTTGGCGGAATTCAGGCAACCTCATCACTAAATGTTCTATCCTCATCAACATTGGATGAGCCAATGTGGAAATGAGCATATTATCATATTATAATGATTTATTTTATCTTCTTTATCCGAGCATTGATTGTCTTTCATCTTCCCAAATACACTCTCCCAGTATAATCCAATTCACTATTCGATTCATCTACAGTGAAAACACATGTTCGTAGCTTTTACGGTACTTACCCATTCATATGATATGATAGTCGCATCTAGCCTTTAATATCTCTATATAAGTTCTCTTCATTTTACATTCTTCAACCCCACACTCGGATTGGATGCCTTGTTCAACAGTTCATTTACAAATTTGCAACTTGCTCTGATACCATGTTAAAGTAATTGAGATCATTTCTGCAAATGTACTTTCATTGTCATTGTAATTGATGATTTCCAAATGCAGATTTGGATCTCATATATGTATAATATGAGAGGAAGAGACATGTCTCTATAGTTAATTACCATTTAGTTTATAAATAACTATATGCATAACTCATCTTTAATATATAATATTAACATATTAACCATATATGTAATATAATATAATATTATTATATTATTATATAATAATCTATAATGCATAATATATATAATACATATTATATTACATATATAATATATATTATATATAAGAATCAGCAATAACAATTTATCTGAAAAACATAGATTAGTATATCAGATAAGCATAATTTACTTCTAATGATAAAACATTAACAGCTAAGAGGGAGTGTTAATGTTGTAGCTTAGGCCAGCCTCCTCAAAGGGCTGTGATTTCTTCATAAAAGAGAAAAAAACACAAACATCTACAAATTATATCTAGACAACAACGGACTACATGCAGGAAGCAACAAATTAGATTCAAGAAATTGTTACTATAGTAGATAAAGGGCAACAAGTCGAATGTCTCTATAGAAGATAAATAGTATCAAATCTTTTCTGCATATTGTAGATTAATCGCATTCATTCTTCTGCCTTGTAGTTGACAAAATTGTAATTAGATTCCTATCATTTCAGAAATATAATCAGAGGACATTATTGTTGGGGTTTTCACGTCCGAGAGGGAGGTTTACCAGGGTAATATTGTGTTACTATGTTGTGTTGCATCTCTTATTTATTTTGTTCTTTACTTTCAGTCTGATTGCTAAAATTAATAAATTTGTTTATAGATTTTTTTGCATTTACATTTCAAACCAATCCATGATTCATCATTACGATAAAGAGAGGAAATATAATATTGATTGTAAACCACACTCTTTCTAATGAGCCATTTAAAGAATGCAAGATCTACAACCTTCCTCAATAGTTTGATCCTTAATATTTTTTAACAATTGGCTTTAAGAATATACTTTCCTCCCATGAAGTAGTGAAAATAGACACAAAAAAATTAGTCCATTGAAATGTGAAAAAATCATGTCTATTATACTACCCTTGATGGGAGGGAAATATGTTTCAAAACCAAAATTACTTTTTAGAAGTTTAGAAACCTCGCTTTCCTTAAATGCTTTGTTGTAAAGAACATAATTTGCAACCTATGTCACATATTTTACCTTTTTACCATCCCAATGATAGATCATGAATGTGTTAATAATGGATCATGAAATGAATTTTGAAACATAGATACTAAAATTGGTTCATGATTTTATCTAAAAGCCTTTTCAACTCATTCAATGGATTGTGACTAAAGTATGTCTGTTAGTACCATCCTTCATGAGAGGAAGATGTATTCAACTAATATTTTTGGAAAGTTGAGGATCAAGTGTTTACAAAGATCACATACCTTGCTTTTTGTGAAATGTTACACTGTAAAGAGCATGGTTTGCAACCTATTTTATACTCTTCTCCATTCTTATTGTTGGGATCCAAAATGTTCATGGAAAACATTTAGACAGCTCCATCCAGAAACTCTATCAGCTCATGTTAATGGACTACAGAAAAGTTATGCTTCTTATTTCCTATGATAATTATTTGCTGACAATTTTTTTGCTTCAACCAGAAATTAATATAATTATTATTTATCAGAATTATTCTGAACTGTAGAAGTTATTTATTTATCTTGATATTTGTTGTTTGACATAAAGAATTATTTTCAAAACAGAGGTGAATATTAAAATTTTGAGAATAAGATATCAGTATATACGAGTTATTATATAAATTATAGATTATGATTAAGGCTATAGCACATTCCTATCTACAAGGATTAAAATGGGTGCTTTGAATGGATGTGCCACCAGAAAAAAATCGTCAATTTAAAAAATGTTATACTGCAAAGTCAGATATTTGAAACAATTGATAAACATAGCCTGGAAAATCAAAGTTTTCCCTTTACCTTGATCCAAGCATTTCCTCCAACCATTAACATAAAGAAATTAGTGATTATTCTAGTACATATCTAGAGCTGTACATGACTACTTGCTCCACCAGTGATGCATTTAAAATTTATCCATATTGAAAAACTCCCAACCATGATTAATAGCTTAGTTATCGATTCGGAAGTGGATGCGGGAAGTGAATGCGGGAAGCGGGTGCGGGATGTGGTATTTTTTGGGGGGGGGGAGGGGATGCGGATGTGTATGGATGCATGTGTGTGTGTGTCACTGTGTGTGCATGTGCGTGTGCGCATGCGCACAAAGAAATGAAAAAAATATACAAAATTAAAACATTTGATAGTATGATACTTGTAACTTCACCAACACATATTCACTAAGATTATAAACCATATCATATACATCTCTGTTCATGATTCAAATGCAAATCAGCAAATCATCACAATTACAAAATCAAAATATAGTTCACCATTCAATGTTTATCAATCCGAATCTGAATCATATGGATTCGCAGAAAAATCCTAATCATCTCTTTCAGGATTGTTTTAGGACTTAGGAGCAAAAAATAGGTTGAAAGATGTATTTCCTCTTGTGCTAATAAAGTGTTTTGAGTGGCAACAATTAAGAAAACGGGCTTTTCAGCTGTCTGTGCCTGTGGAGGCTGCTGGAGACACTTGGATGCTCGCGGAAGCTGGCTGGAGGCAGGTGGAAGCCATGAAATGGCTTCCAGCTGCCCCTGCTCCCGAATCTAATTCCGCCTCTGCAGGCAAGAAGCCCAAATTGGTATCTAAGATTAATAGGCTAACTATGTTGGAAAAAAATGGATTTTCTTTATTCCATTTTGCTTCTTTAATGCTTGCATTAAAGGGAAACAAAAATTTATGCTTAATTTTGGCACAAAATTAAACCATTTTTCTCCTTTTCGCCTCTCTAGTGCCTGCATTAAACAGAAGTCCAGTTTCAGTGAATTACACTGTAATATACATAACCAGGATATAGATTTTTTCCATAATTGTCTGACTACGAAAATATTTCCTTGATAGTTAAGGCAATGTTAAGAAATAAAGTGGAAATTCTCTATCTATGAGTAATATTCTATGTTTCACTTCATTTCTTCTCTATATATTATATTCTTTATGAATGAAAAGTTTGAAATGTCCATTGCAAAGGGGAAAGAAAACTATGAAAGCCGAGACTGATGATGAGATCATTTTGATCGATGTGTTCACTGCTGAATAATCTAATATAGTCTCGTAGTTATTGGGAAATTTTGCTTCTATATGATTGATAGAATTGCTTCACTAAAACTTAACTGTTTCTACATGCTTTTCCAAATTTTCAGGACAAATCCCTCAACAAGGTGGCTCCT
This sequence comes from Cupressus sempervirens, assembly GCA_028749045.1. Lineage (NCBI taxonomy): Eukaryota > Viridiplantae > Streptophyta > Pinopsida > Cupressales > Cupressaceae > Cupressus > Cupressus sempervirens. Next base: position 831,497,575 of record CM053785.1, on the reverse strand, counting down.
ACAGAGATGGCAGATTTAGAGGGGTGCATTTATAACATAGACATAACATTCAGATATCATATGGCAGAGATTTAGTTCAACCCTAACGTTTTGGGCTCAAGCAAACCTTTGCAGACTACAGGGTTTACTTCTAAGTTTTTTTTTTTAAATTAAGAAACATAAAATATTAAACATAGAAAAACAAATGCAGCAATCCTACCGCTGTTATGCTATTTTGGAATGGTTTTGTTCTGAGTTTTGGTTTTTCCATTTTGTCACCTTGTGTTTGGTGTTCTGGTCAAGATGAAAAAGTTTGACAAAATGTTTTTTAAATCTAAAATTTATTTTCTATTAGTAAAAATGTCTTGTTGCATGAAGAAAATATTGTTGTTAATTGGGGGAAAAGGAAAAGACTTTGGAAGAGAGGGAGTCGACAGAAGCAAGGAAGAGAATAAAAAATACACAGGGAAGAAGCAAGTGAAGGGAATGATGTAGCAGGCATAGGCTGTAAAAACAAAAACCAAGGAAATCTAAATCTGAAGGTGTCTAGGATGTAGGTTCATCGAGCCTCCTTGGATATTGAAAATGCCAAGTTTAGAAGTGTGGCACGGAGGAAAGAGCTAAAAAAACAGCAAACTGGGTTTAAGAATAGAAGGAAACCTACAGTGGCAGGGGATGTAAGAAATCAGAAATAAAAAAGAACACAATGTGTATATATACAGGGTTGTGTATGGTGTAAACTGGCCCATGTTGAGGCCATCTAAAACATATATTTTCATATTCAGATTTAGTGGAAGAAGCTTGATTCCAGAGGAGTATTCCAATTTGTTTTAGCTTGTCAGTTGCAATTAAAAGTCTCTCCTTCACCCGTAAACAGGCTATTTTGTAATTTGGAATCACAGATTGAAACCTAGCGAAGCTTGTATAATTTTTTTTAAAACTAATCTGTCATATGTTTGTGTTCATGTTAGAATGTGTCAAAGCCTGTTCACTTGAAGAATGCTGATAGATTAAATTTATTGGTTCATAGTTTGCATAAATCGGTATCAGAGCAGGTCCGATTGCAATTGGGATTGAATTTGGGAGTGTGGAAGGTAGTCAAAATGGCTTATAAAGGGTGAGGTCACAGTGGAGGAAGAGGAGCTAGAGGCTTGGAGCTGGAGGTTGTGGATATAATAAGAGCATGCACAGCTGAAGCAATGAAGGGTCTTACTGCGTAGTTGGATGTCATGGAAGTGGCTTAGAGAAGAGATGTACATGTGGAAGACAATGCTGATGATGAAGAAGAAGAGCAGACTGTTGAAGGAGGTGAAGAGGTGAACCAAATGGGGCTTGAACTGGGAGAAGGTTCATAAAAGCCCTCACAAAAGTCAGTTCTAGACCTGGACTTGAACCACTAAGTTATAAAGGAGAACTGAATGCTGAAGTATTGTTGAACGGGATGGCAGAAATAGATAAAAAAATTAATATGACATCGAGGAAGATCAGAAGGTGAAATTTTGTGAAAATGTCATTTATGCCAAAATTTAGTAAGCAATAAAATTTCACATATAAGTTTGACAATAGATATCATGCCTTTCTCTAATCCATATTCTGTTGAGCATAAGAAACAGTTGAATAAACATTTGTATGACTTTAAATAAAGTAGATGAACATATGAATCAGATTTCTGATCAGAACCCAATAAGTCTTCTGTATTAAGTATACACGAAGCAACTGATGGAAAGAATAGATGGAAACAATGATAATATTTGGGTATGGTATATAGTGTTGAAGACTTGTTATCGGCTTGTAACAGAAGGGTTTTTTCACGATATGTGACATATTTGACATGGCAGTTGGAATGACTTCATCATAATTCCTTCCTTCAAAATATGTCGCATTCCAGGTTCATCAAACATATCATAATGTTTCTAGATTCAATCAATGTCAAACTTGTGTGCCCTTCATATGTGGTTGTCAAGTTCTGCATTCCAAGTCAGCATTCAAAGTCTGAAAAACAACTGATGTCAGAAGCAATCCATTTAATGGAATGATACAACTTCAGCGATTATATGAATGGCTCAAATGGCACTAAAACATATTTATAATATGCATATAAAACCAATGCCATGTTAAAGTTGATATGCTTGCTGTCTCATAAACAGCTAGCGATGGGAAATGGTGTCATGTCTTTTAAACTGTTAAATCTGATTCGCTTTGCAAACCCGACAAAACCCATTCAATTAAACTTTGTAACAAATAAAAAATGCGAAGATGTAAGTATCGAAGACAACTGACGGTGGTTAGATGGTTTTGGAACCAACTCCAATTTGTTTCGACTCAAACTCTGTAACTGAATTTCTTCATTCAAACGATGTGTGGTGTGGAAAAACAATAAGATGTTGCTGATAGAAGTCAGTATGTATTTCTGAGAGAATTAATATGCTCAAGCTTATAAAAACAATAAACAGATGCAATTAGAGATTTGATATTCTTGAAGAAAATCTGAAGCAGGCTTTCAGTTGAAGATATTTGGCAAGGTGGTTTATTTGCTAAGACTGATGATTCATTGATCTAGATACAGCAAGGAATTCTGGAACTGGTATTGAAATTCTGACTTACACATTCAGATGTTAATTTTCAGTGACATGTTTATAACTGTAACCAAAGTCTTTTATTATGATTTAGATCAAATCTGATATTCTATGAATTTGTAATCAAACACAAGTAGAACATGATAATACTAAATTTAAAGAGTTCATTTCTGAGGTGATAGAATCTGATTATAACAAGATCACAGACAGGAAAATCAGGAAATTATTTTCAAGAGTTCACACAGAGTTAATTTGCAGATTGGGTTATCATTATTAGAGATTGAAATTTCTTATTAAATGTAGAAATTCTTATCAGTTGTTCATGTCGTAAAAGAGGCTAAGCTTATCAGGATTATGTTATTCACTGAAGTATAGCAATGCTCTTGATCTTAAGACAATTGAGTTGGTGCTCTGAATTGTATTTAGTTTGTGTCTAAAGAAAGATTGGTTTCTTGATTGAGTAGGTGCTCATCTTGGCAAGAGTTGATGATCCTTGTGGTTGTAGTGCTTAAACATTGTGACTGGATTCGGATTTGTGAGGCTGGATTAAGACAATAGATCCTAGCAGCATAGCTCACCATGGTTTTCTCTCTTCTTAGGTTTCCACGTCATATCTTTGTGCAATATCTCTTTTCTTGTGGTACTTCTTCTTTATCATCAATTTGGTAATTTAACTTCAACAAGCAATAAGGAAAATTGATTAAAGCAATTAATGGAAAAATTGAAAATTGTTAAAGCACTTAATTCAACCCCCTCTTAGTGGTAAATTTGTGTTCTACAAAATTTGCACTCACTAAGTTGCAAGGATATGCTTCTTTATGGTGGGATCATTTGCAAACAGATAGACAAAGAGGAAGAAAGAGAAGATCAGCACATGGGATCGAATGGTGAGAAAGATTAAGTCCAAATTTTTGCCAACTAATTATGAAATTAATTTGATGAAGAAGCTTCAAAATCTGAAGCAAAGAGAAAGTAGTGTGGAAGAGTATATGGAGGAGTTTTTCAGGTTAAGCATTTAAGTTGGTCAAATTGAAGAAGATATTGAGCAGTTGCAAGATATTTGAATGGACTACATCCATCCATACAAGATAAAATCAGCTTGATGAATATGCATAGTATGGAGGAGGCTTACCAATATGCCGTGGACGAAAAAACAATTCCCGAGGCAAGGGCAGACTCCCACGTTGAATAGGACAGCCAACAAATGGAAGAGGATTCCAAAATAAACAAGAGGAAGCAAGCATGTCAAGTGCACAAGGTAGGGGAAGAAAAGAATTCCCAAGAGGAAGAGACTACTCACATGGAAGAGTGTCTTCTGGAAGAGGAAGAGGAAGAGGAAGAGGATTTACATGTTTTCTAATGTGGGGAAACTAGACAAGAGAGGAAACAAAAAAGAATCTAATGTGGGGAAACTGGATAAGAGAGGAAACGAAAAATTCTTTTTTATTTCTCTTCATTTTTGCCAACTAATTAGAAACGGGCTGAACATGAAAAGGAGCCCATTAAACACAGAGAGTGTCGTAGGTAGAAACTGTCGTCGGTGTTTCTGTAGCCGACAGGATGATTGTTGTCGATGTTTCTATAGCCGACGAGGTGATTGTCATTGGTGTTTCTGTATTCTGTAGCTAACGGGTAAATAGTTTGTAGCGGACATAATGTTCGTGGCCGACGGACTCCTTTGGGAAAGTTCGGTGGATAGTATTTATATCCCGTCTGGGATCATTGTAAATCATCATTAATCATTGATCTTATATCTTATGAAGCATAATGTAATGTTCTGGCATATGCGAATAATCTAAGGAGTTCTGCAGTTCGTAAATGTTTACCGTACAGGTAAAATAAATCAATGCATACAAACAATGGAAATACGAACAGCAGAACTCCTTAGATTAATCGCATATGCCAGAACATTACATTATGCTTCATAAGATACAAGATCAATGATTAATGATGATTTACAATGATCCCAGACGAGATATAAATACTATCTGCCGAACCTTCTCGAAGGAGTCCGTCGGCCACAAACATTATGTCCGCTACAAACTATTTACCCGTCGGCTATAGAATACAGAAACACCGACGACAATCACCCCGTCGGCTACAGAAACACCGACAACAATCATCCCATCAGCTACAGAAACACCGACGACAGTTTCTACCTATGACAAAGAGGACCCTGAAGGAGAGTTGTGTTGAGAGGAGTTTTGTTGAATCTGGAGATGAAAAACCGGAATCAATTCAAAGAAGGAATTTGTTTCAAACAAGGTGCAAGGTGGATGGAAAGTATTGTAAGGTGATTGAGGATAGTGGTAGCACTGACAATATTGTATACAAAGAGATAGTAAGCAACATGAAATTGAAGAGAATTAAACATCCCAGTTCATATACAGTCTCATGGTTGCAAAAAGAGCATCCAATATTAGTGAATTTTACACATTGGAAACTACAAAGATGAAGTTATGTGTGATATAATGCCCATGGACACTTATCATGTTCTTTTGGGCAGGCTATGGCAATTTGGTAGAAAGGCTATACATGATGGTGAGAGGAACACTAATACAATCAAGAAGGATGGGAAGGAGTATACTTTGAATCCATTAAGAAATAGAGAAGAGGAAGATAAGTCAAAGGTGTATTGTGTTTCTAGAAAACAATTTTTGAGGGAGTTCAAAAGAGGGGACATATATCTTGGTATGCCAAAGGAAATACAAAGCTTGTTGGATGAATATGCCATTTGAGTTGTCAAATGCACTAAGCACTTTTATGAGATTGACGAATGAAGTCTTGAAGCCTTTCCTTGGTAAGTTTTTGATTGTTTATTTAGATGATATTTTGATATTTAGTAAGTCAAAAGAGGAATATCTGCAGCATATAAGAGCAGCCCTACAAAGGCTAAAAGAGGGAAAGTTGATGGTAAACCTGAAAAAGTATAGTTTCATGAGAGAAAGATGATTTATTTGGGTTTTGCGGTTTCCAGCAGTGGTTTGAAAGTGGATCCAGAAAAGGTTAAAACCAGTCTTGATTGGCCAACACCAAGAAGTATGTTAGAAGTAAGAAACTTCCATGGATTAGAAAGCTTTTAGAGGAAATTTATTAAGGATTTTAGTACTATTTGTGCTGCACTCAAGGAAACAATGAAGGGGAAAAAAAAGAATTTTTTTGGACAGGAGCAGCTGAGAAGAGTTTTAACATCTTGATGAAGAAAATAACTGAGCAGCCCATGTTAGCATTTTTGGATTTCAATAAAGTGTTCCAAGTTGATTGCAATTCAAGCGGGATAGCAATAGGAGTTCTAAGTCAAGAGGGGAGACCTATAGCTTATTCTAGTGAGAAGCTAAATGATGCAAAAAGAAAGTATTTTGTGTATGATCAAGAGTCTATGCAATTGTGCTAGCATTCAAGAAATGGAGACACTAACTATTTCCCAAGGAGTTCGTGTAGTACAATGATCATCATCCATTGCAATTCATTAATAGCCAAGATAAGCTAAATTAGAAACATATGAAGTGGGTTGAATTCTTGCATTTGTTTTGAAACATAGGGGTGGTAAATCAAATAGAGTTGTTGCTGCATTAAGTAGGTGTTTTTTTCTTGAATGAGATGTATGTGAACGTAGTTGTATTTGACTGTTTGGGAGAGTTGTATAAGCAAGATACTGATTTTAGGGAAGCATGGGCAGCATGTAGGAATCCCATTGGACTGATAGAATTCCATGGTTGGAGTATTTCATACAAGAAAATAGCTGTTTAAAGGAAAGAGATTGTGCACATGTCAATGCTCAATGAGAGACAACTTAATAAAGGGAAAACATAGTGGATGTCTAAGGCAGGGGTCCCATGGGAGGGGGGAGGCGGGGGCTTGGGCTCTATTTTTGTGGAACGGGAGGTTCCATGATAAAACAAATTGGGGGGCTAAAGGTTTATTTGGAATCTTTTTCTACAAAATACGAGCCCCAACTTTTTAGCTCTCCCAATTTGAGCAGGTGGGAAAACAATTGCTCATTATTTTTCCACCAAAACTAAATGATAAATTTGAAATCTTAGGCTGATCTGCACTCTAGAATTCATGGGAACACCAACTTCCTTAAATTTAGGACGTAAATTTTTTTAACTGAAACCAACTAAAAAATCCATGGGACTGCTCACCTTTAAATATTCCTAAACAATCACAGCAGCCACCCACTCGATTTTGGAGGCAGCCCCCTTCCATGGTGATGGAGCCTAAAAATTTAGGTCTCCATTTGTGAAATGATGTCGAGAATTGATGATATCAAAGGATTTATAAGCATGAATAAGATTACTAAGGTAACCATTACCAATATTGAAAGTACGAGGAGCCAAACTCACTGTTTGAATGAAGTGGAAATTACTATCAATTTGCCAAACTTGTTGAAATACTATGAATATAAATTGAAATAATAATATTGGCAAAGATGAGTAAAGCATATGCATCTTGCATAATGTCTACATAGAAATAGTGATACATGGATACACTCAGCAAATAGTAAAATATTCTACAGCATATGGTCATCATATTGGAGATATGATTCACTCAGTCGGTGAAATATATGTTCTCTTCAAGGAAATATCTTGTCCTAAGGATTTCAGACCAAGTCCTAATCAAATGCTTGTTGGGACTGACATAACATTTAGCATTTTAATTACAAATCACATTTCTGGCAAACATATACGGGGTCATGTATACAAAAGAAGAGGCACATGGATAATTTGAAGAGCATCAGTATCCCAGCCCATGGCTCCCTGAGTATATGAAATTGTTTGGCAGAATTATTAAAGGATATAGTCACAGATATATCATTGAGAGCATCAGATTAGTATTATATAACCACATAAGAAACAGTAGCTCTATCACTGCTGAAGCCATACAAGTGCAAGTATTTATAATCCATGTTTGGGATATGGTTACTGTAAGCAACATATCAGACATTCATCATAATACGGAAGTTAATAATTCATATTAAGTATTCCAAAACTGTTTCTAAGCATTGTGTGAAGAAGATTCTGTGTCTATCACAGGTATTAGAAGACACAACACAGTTCAAAGTACATTCGAAAATACAAGTCATCCTGATGAAACAATGAACAAACAAATACACTTCTGAAAGTTGTCATATCTTACAGGACCCTTCCAAAAAAGGATGTTTACCTATCAATATTCGATGATCTGTATCTAACGATGCTTCATGTCTCTTGCAGGTATGAATAAATATATGAAGAGGGAGCACTGGCTCAAAAAGGAATGCAAAGTGTGAACAATAGTGATTGGGTTTGGACAAACCGCTAAAGAGCAGGCGAGGAAATACATTCATTTCTAAACAATTTTCACATGATTATCATAACGTGCCTTTCAGAGTCAGGCGGCAGTCTGCAGGAGTAGTTTTGGAGAATTATATTATCATACCCAATGAAGAAATATGCACAAGATGAAATCAATAGGAAACGCAGGAGAGTTGCATCTAGAAAAAACTCTATTTCACAAAAAGAGTTAGACAACAAATAAGTCTGAAAGTGTCGTAACCAAGTTGCTCAAAACTCACGGCATTCTATTGCGCACCTCTCAATCAAATTGATTTGAAAAGAAATATCTTGCATATGGGAAAAGACACACGAGCAATCTCCAAATTTCCATGGACAGACTACGAGTGTCTTCTCAAAGCCACTCCATAACTTATACCCAAGATTAAATGAATCGGGTGATATTATAAGTTGAGTTTTACAAACTATATTATAAATTTTATCCCTAAGCATAATTTGAAATAGATTTGCCAATTAGTTATTTGTTATGAAGGGTCACGTTGTTGTGAGGAGAACTTAGTACCCTTTCACTGGCTATAAATATAGATGTAAAATCAAACAACAATTCATATTGATATTCCTACAAATTTTACATACCCAAGTTATACATGTGCACTTTGATATTTTTTATTCTTTCATTGGTAAAGAAATGAAGTTTTGAACTAAGCCTGTAGATTGTGGATTATTGAATATATTCATATGCGATTCTAGAGTCAAATTGTATTGGATGGATCATCCGTAAGGAGTGTCTCCAGTACAATTTTATTTCCGGCATGATCAGTAAGAAATATTTATTTTATTTTATTTGCATGAAGCTTTAGAGTTAAAATATTATATAGTTTTGTCCTTTATAATTATTATTTTAATTTTATAAATAATTTATATGATAGATAAGTGGACATGATCAATTATAGCATTTTAAAATTGAACATCAGAGATATTGAGAAATATTTAATTGTTCCTGAATCTATGTCTAGTTTGTCTCCGAACCACAGGAGTTAAAGTACATTCCAGACTGTTTTAAAATTGCATCCATAAATTTGATCTATTGCATCTTGATTACTAAATTGTTTATAATTAATGTGCGTAGAATTTTATGTTTTAAACTTATAATACTGACTCTATCACCCTTTGGCATTGGTCCTTATATTTTTCATGATTCGCAATCCATATACTAGCAATTGTTTCATCTCTTTCCTTCGAAGAATTAATATATTCATTTGTTGCAATCATCTATAATAATTACTTTTTAAAACATTCATATATTCATTTATTATTATTAATTCATTATTTGCAAATTTAAAGTTTTTTATAATTCTTGCCTTTAGGAAAACTCTCATCGCATTCGCATTCTAATCGATCTACTATAAGCATCCTGGGCTTAAGTCTTTTGTTCAGGATTAGGGACACCTGCCTTGGTTTTGCAGAGCCAGAAGCACAGGGGATTTGGATCGTATCGATCAATCCCGTCAAGTTGGCCATACTCGGTGGATATCCCAGCATCGAGTTGGCAAGACTTGTAGGATTCCAATCTACGGTTTTAGGAACCAACACATGGGACCCCAATCGAAGTGGACATTTTGGAGTGGACAAAACATTAGCACAGCTGAATTCGAGTTATTATTGGTCAGGAATGAGTGCAGATATAAAATGAATGGTGCAGGGATATAGATTGTGCTAGTATACCAAAGGAGTGAAGAAAAACAGTAGATTATACCAGACATTGCCAATATTGGAGAGACTGTAGCAATGCATTAGTATGGAGTTTGTTTTGGGGCTGCCACAAACACAAAGAGGTAATGATTCTGTTTTTGTTGTAGTGGACAGGTTTTCAAAAATGGCTCATTTTACACCATGTAGCAAATGTATGATGCTTCCCATATAGCTACATTGTTTTTCAAAGAGATAGTTCATTACATGGATTGCCTAAAAGCATTATTTTAGATAGAGACAAAATTCGTTGGTCACTTTCGCAAACATTGTGGAAGAAAATGGGCACAATTGAGATTCAGTTCAGCCTACCATCCCCAAATGGATGGTCAAATAGAAGTTGTTAATTGGAGTTTGGGATTGTTGAGGTGTTTGATTGGTGATAAATCAAGTCAATGGGATTTGATTTTCGCAAAAGAAGAAATTCTTATAATAACTTCATCAATTGAAGTGTAGGTAAGAGTCCATTTCAAGTGATGTATGGTTTCAGCCCAAGGAGTGTGGATGAGTTGAGAGATAGTGAAGATTTGAATAAAAAAGTGTTGTTGCAAAGGACTTTGTTGAGTATATCCGTGATTTGCACCAAGAAGTGAAGGAAAACTTGGAGAGGAATGCTACAAAATATAAGAAACATGCTGATCAGCATAGTTGGATACAAGAGGTCGAAATTGGAGAGCTAGTAATGGCTCATTTGCGGAAAGGAAGAATTTCTCAAGGTACCAATAATAACCTGAACTAGAAGAAAATTGGCCATTGTAAGGTTTTACAAAAGTTCTCATCAAATGCTTATGAGATTAAATCTCGCAAATGACAAATAATCCTTTGGTTCGGTAAAGCTAGATCATTATAAGAATGTGACAATATTTCATCAATAATAATGTTGTATCATCTTGAAATTCTAGATTGACCCTGATCAATTATAAATGTAGCTGCATTTTGGGAAGAGTTTCACTTCTATACTAGGAAGGGAAAATAGAAAGGACTGTAAAATGTCATGTCAATCATAGTAACGCGAATCATGGTGATTCACGCGATTCAGCGATTCAATTCAAGCCAAACGATTTTTTGTGAATTAATGAATCAAATCAGCGATAAAGGGTTTATGAAATAAGTTACTAAATTTTGAGGATTTTTTAAATTTGCCGATTTGTGGCCAATTTGATTCCGATTCATGGCTGATTCACGATTCAATTCAGCCTTGCCAATTCCAATCCGATTCCAATTCTCATTACTTTGTCAATTATATTTAAATATTTTATAGCCATTGTGAATTGTTGACAAGGGATTCCCAATTGATTGGTCATGAACCATGGAAAACATATATGCTTATGTTAGTGCATTACCACTCTTAGGTTGTGAATAGACAACAAGTCCTGAATGAGTTGTGGAGATATGAAAGAGCATAAAGGATTCAATGATACAAATTGGAGGTAACATTGACAACATGATGTACAATGCTTGCATTAATGAAACCTTGGCTAAGGTGGTACTATGCAAATGAGTAGTAATCATCAGTCACTAGAACTAGTAAGGCATTGTCTAGCTAGGAAGGTCATTCTCATACGAAAATAAGTCTAAAGGTTATTAGTGGCTATGACAGTTATAAGTTCTAACACGAAGTCTCAGATGGCATGGAAGACTCGATCCCATTTGTGCACCTCTTGTGTAGGGCTAGCCCACTTCTGGTAGGAAGTCGTGTGAGAGACTGCTAAGGTTGAGATTGTAAGATCAATAGTTGGGAAGTAAAACCTATAATGCTACTCTTCCTCCTTTGGAAGCTGTCAAGAGTTCATGCATAAGAGAAAAAAAGAACAAACCATCAAGCTTCTCCAATTCTATGGTTGATGTATTGCTTTTTCAAAGAAAAAGGTAATAAGCCTAATATATGTTTATATACAAAGATAATTTTGAAGATATATTTACAAAAAGGCTCTTATAAGCCAAATATGCTTAATGCATTGCTAGTTAATTTAGTGAATTAAATCTCTTTTTCGTCATTAGTGAAATAGAATTGATTGTTAAATTTATTTTCATGTGAAGGTAGTTAATCAAGTAATAATATTTTATTCTTGCAGTTAGTTAACGAACTTTCTAGTTGTTCATGTTCATGCGAATGGGAAATTGTTAGTTAAACTCATTTTCATGTAAAGGTAGTAATGATATCTTATTCTTTCTATTAGTTGACCAGCTTTTCAGTTGTTCATGTTCATGTGAAATGGGAAGTAGATTCTTTACATTATTAACAATGCAAAGTAAAGGAGATTATTTCCTTGAATTGTTTGTTATTTGATATTATTTTTCTAGTAGATAGTTTAGTATGTTACAATAAAGCTAGCTGGTAGAAAAGAAATATGAAACCACACAATCCATGGCTCATCAGCTCCAAATGATCTTCTCTAATACTACATTGATTGAACTTTTCCCTCTAAAACTTTTTCAATTCGAATGGGCCCTTGGGAGGGAAAAAAATAATAAAGTGGCCACAATTAATATGTATTTTTTAAGTTCACTAATGTTGATGTCTAACCTAAAAATAATGATAAACAACAATAAATAAAAGAACAAAATAGATACAAAAGACAACTTATCCTAGGAAAACCCTTCAACTTAAGTGAAAATCCTAACCACACTAGAAAAAAATCTCTTTTATTAATAATAGAAGTTCAGGTACAATGTTTTCCACTTGATATAGTGCATAATCACACGAAGCAATCATATATGTATATATAAATATATATATTGAATTGAGAGGCTCTTCATATCACAACTGAAGGTCTCTTCAATTTCTAAAAGAAAGCCTCTTCGATATTCCAAACATGCCTCTTCACATGTTGCATATCTCTTCATATAGTGAGACACCTAGCACATGCTGAGTGCCACACTGTGCTCACTTAATATGACGGAAATAGCATCATAAATATCTTCTTTTAGCTGTTGACAACAATACAAAGGCATTATCCCAATTTCAACATATAGCAAAATCTGAAAAAAGATGTCTATTGCAGTTACAATCTTCAACACTCCCTCTTAGCAAGAGAGAGATCTTTGGTATGGAATGTACACATAGCTGCAACCAAAATGTCAATAATAAATTCTCCTCGCATAGATTCTCATTAAAACATTGTTATCTCAGCACAACATTATTCATCATAAGTGCATAAAATTAAAGTCATGGAGTCACAAACATGACTTCCATCATGCCTACTCGCAGAGGGTGGTCCATCATACCTACTTACAGAGGGTGAAAGAAGGGATTGTTAAATACCAAATTTGCAACTTATTGCAACTTTAGAGTTTCAATAATTTGGCATAACATGGGACTCAAATTCTGCATGTGGGATATGCAATGTTGAAAATGAGACCTTTAGATTCTAGGCCAATTCCTATTGAATAATCACCTAATGCTCTTCAAAACAAACTCTAAAGACTTGATAGGAAAAAGGGAAAAGATGTTGCAGAATACCAACAAAAGCTTGAAACCTTAAATCTAACTTAACAAGTGATTCACCGAAGATATTGACACAAAACATGCAACTGACTTCACTACATAACACCCTTTTTGATGAGCTAAACACTTCTATTCTGTAAAGGCTTGCATAAATATTTCACAGTGAGGTCTTGAAGAAGAAGCCGAGGAAAAGATACGTATTCACTTAACAATTCTAAGCAACGTAATCAACGCACACTGCAACCTGAACGCACACTGCAACCTGCAAACAAACTTACACTTTTGCAATTTGATAAGAGTTGAGACAAGGCAAAAGGAATTCTAAAACTCACTAATTGCCCTTATCTATCACACATTTACACAAAACTGCAAAAAGAAAAGAAGGTTTATAATCAATCCAAATTTTGTTGCAAAATGATTCAGTCCATATATTGAGTATCCAAAGTTGAGTTGCAAAAATGTAGAAATATACCAAGGACACAAGAAAATGTCACAAAAACCTTCCTCTGCATAATCAGAACTAAAAAACAAACATGAGTCCAAAAGACTAAGTACAAAACCCCCTGGGGTCAGATCCATGAAAATAGTCTCAAAAATAGAAGTCAAAACCACCAAAAATGATAACTAACCGCCTCGTAAACTCCACTGAGTCATTATGAACCCCATGACTCATGTCAAACTGCCCATAAAGTGCTCCAACTAGCCATAAAGACCCCCAAACTGCCTTGGCAAAGTCAAATTCAACCTTTAAACAAACTCCTAAAAGTATTCCTTATGTTCTCAAACCAATCTAACCACTTAGTAAAACACAAGCAACCCACTTCTTCATTAGGACTTTATCAAACTAGAAGACCCCTTCTTCCCCCTTGATCAATCTCCATGTGTCATTAAGGATGAGTCATACGGTCTTCTCACTTCTAGTTTCAAAACATTATTGTTAATTTTGCATTGAAAATTTAATATTGCTTAATTGACTTATAAATTATCAATATAAGCAATATTAATTACAATAAACTGATGCAAAACTAATATAACAAAATATACATTAAAACCCCCAAAGTCTTATTTGATCGGCTAAACATATATTGCTGATGAAATATCACAAGGCAAACTCAAAAGAGAAACACCACTTGGCTAGGAGAAGGCAATGTGGCAAACCCTACTCCAAGTCTTTGTGCAACCCTAAAATAAAAATATCCATTATATTTGCCATTTTGCATATCCTGGAAATGAAAGAAAAGATGAGCGGTCGCTATTACAAGGGTTTCTTTGGAAATTCTGCAGCCTTCATACGCAGCTTTCATGGCAAGATCTAGGGTTACCTTGCTATCTGGACGGCCATTTGCAAAGGATTCTCTGCCTCTTTGATCACTTATCTTTGTCGTTTGAGGGTTTGCTGCGAATTTATACCACCATTTGCAAAGGTGCCTCTGTAAATTAGTAGCAGTTGTTGGAGCTTCTATCACATCTCCCTCCATAGATTTTGCAGGCAACTATAACAGCTCTTTGGTGGAAAACTAATGTATTTTTTGTTGATGGCTTCTTTTGTTGTCTTTTACAAACACATTTTAAGCTCGAACTTGGAGCTTTTCTATTGTTATTTCCAAAGATCTTTTGTGACTTCATTGTGGACAACATGACAAGATTTCTAGGCATGTCTGGTAATCACCATTTTCTTTCACTACTCTCTTTGCTTTTTAAAGACAAATCTGAAAATCTGATGTCATTTTTGTGAAGGGTTTTTTATGGAAAATCTGCTGGTAACCAGCTCTCATGATGGTTCTTTACTTTTTTACTTCATTTTCCCTCTACATTGTAGGTATTTGATTTGATAAATCACTACCCATCCAATTGTTCTCCAATTGCATGTCATTCCTCTTATTTCTTTCATCCTCCTTGAATTCCAAGTTTGTTAATTTTTGCCATTTGAGGATTGTGGCTATAGGGTTCCTGCATATTTTCTTGAATGTGTTGATTCTCCGCCGAAACTTGCACATGGGTTTTTCAAGAAGGGTATTCTGGAAACATGCTTGAATTGGGTAACAAAAATCATGAAACTAGTTACCAATGTTACCTTGGTGCACACACCCAGGGTAAAACCTCGGTGCACCGGATGCGCATACATCCTTGATGTGGGTACATCACGCACCGCCACCACCGCTTGAGCAACGCCGCACTGTTTGGCACACCCGACGGGTGCGCAAGTGCGTCTTGAGTGCAAGGGTGTGGGGGTGCATGCATGGGTGCGTGTTGGGTGCTTCCAGGGGATGCGCGGGGTGTGTCGAGCACCCATGTTGACAAGTCAATTTTTTTTTTTTTTTAATTATATCATCTTACCCACAAAGTACTCTAGTAGCTCTAGTAACAAGGACTTCGGTTTAGGGGGTGATTAGAGAGTTCCCACCCTTACATTCTCATCATTGACATTTTGTAGATTGTACTCATTTGATATGGTCATGATGCATTATTTGATTGTACTATGTATGATTTATATTTTTTATTTATCATTATCATTGTGTTTGAAACTTTGATGTTATTAATGTTACAACTTACTATGAGTATGTTACTAAGTTCAATGGTTATTGGTTATGAAGTTTCAATTTTGAAGTTTGAATTTGTGGCTCGTGGATTGCATTTCAGTTTTCTAGATTCATTGTTCAACTATATTTGGTATGTCATATTGAAGTATCATTTCATAATTAGCATTTCAAGTCATATATATATACTATGCAACTCCCCCTCCCCGTCCCCCTCCCCCCTCCCGCACCCCTGCCGCCACACCCCCACCATCCCCAAATTGAGGTCCTTTTTTTTTCCACACTCGAAACTCGTCCCGACGTCCCACCGCACCCCCACGCCAGTGTAACACTACTAGTTACATATTTTCCTTTCATTCATTTAACATCTCTATGACTTATGCATTATGGGTTCTCCTAATAATTACAAAAACAACAAAATGGGTGAACTCTATTTATTTCTGAAATTTACCATGTTGACAGCTAACAACAAATTTCTTTTGAAGGTGAAAATTTATCTTCTTTCATGCTGAATTTTGTGTGGATTCCATACACATGGAACATTATATCTCTGTAGCTGACCACTATGCACTTTACTTTTCTCTTTGATGTTGCTGTTGTTGATGAAAATCCTATGAGATCAGGAATTAGAGATTTGAATCTACATTTTGTTTCTTTATTTGTGAATTCTCATTGTTCTATTTAACATATGAACTGTCAATATTATATCTGTGTAGCTGCAATTTGAGTTGAGACCATCTTCCTCCCTAAAGCTGGCATCTCTTACAAACAGCCCGTGCATCCTTGCTTCCAATGTATGATAGCATTTGAGATGTCAAACTGTCTTCCTTATATTTTCATGAATCATTACATCATAGAACTTCACTACACCTTCAAAACTTAGGTATACTATTTGCCAACTGCAGAAAAACTTCTTAAATAGATGTTTTGCACCTTTAACAGTTTATTTCTTTCTCATTAATCTTCATGAATAGATGATTAAATGCACTGTCTGACATTATTCAATCTGATGCATACTTTGCTACCCTGAAAGAATTATCTTCTCACACTATAATCTTGCTGATCTCATGCACATAGAAAGAGGAAAAATAACCTTTCATTGTTGAACTCTGTTCCTGTTGCCAAAATGTTTCTTTTCCTTTGCACTTGCACATCTTAGATGTCTTTTATTACTTGTTATTGTAAAACAAAAGGCTTCAAACTGAAATAGCTTGTCCCTTTAATGTCTTCTATTATGATACAAAACTTGCTGTAATTTTCTTGTTGTGAGACTAAAAGGTTTTATAAATGAGTATATCTCTTTAATACTTCTATTGTACTTTTGATCAGCTTTCACGATCCTGTCTCTTATAGGAACACCAGGCTCAATCACCCTTGTGGGAGCCTACAGTTATATCCCCATACCTATAAGGAATAGGATGTTGCACAGGAAACAGACATGTTAGAGAATAAACCAGGATTGGATGTAAATGTATATGCGGGCAAGGGTAGAATGGTGAGATGTGTTGGCCATTGCTTAGATCTTTGAGATCTAACCCGTCTCTGTTGTACTTGCAGGATTTGGAGCGGAAGAGTGGAGGGCAGGATGGTGAGAGCAAGCGCTCGAACAACAATTAGCAATGCGACCAGTCATTCCAAACAATGGCTAGCACCCATGACCCATTTTACTTTCTTGTTCTTTACTTTTTTGCATTTACATTTCATGCATATATCAGATTTTTGGTTAGTTTCATGGTCTGTGTGAAACGTTATGAACACTTAATGAATAAAGTTACATTTTTCAGAAAAGATTGTGGTATATATTTTCTCTATGTGATGCTTTTGCTTTTTTTCAAAAATGTAACTTGAAAGCATGAAATGACAAGTGTTTAACATAACTAGATGCATAATCATAAACATTTTATTTAGCAGTCAGTCTAACAATCATGGCTTTGTCAATTTTGAGCCAGTAAGCGAAAAATGAGTAACAATTTTGGCGACATCTGCTATATGTCTTCCTGGTAGACATCACAAAAACAATAGCCTGAACACTTCCATTGGGTAACAGAGTCTTGAAAACATGCATTTTAGGACCTGAGAACATAGTTGAATGATTTGTGTGCTGGCTGATTGGATTAAGTTGGTGTGTATGAGAAAATTCAATGGGGTTCATTGATTTGACACTCATTGGGCTTGTTCATATGCAGCTATGTGATCCAACCAGCAAGTACATGAGTACTTTATCTTTGTTTTCTACTATGTGGATCAGTCATAGACGTAGGAATGAGTCTATTGGATGTGATGACCTATAGACTAGTTTGAATTTGTATAGCTGATCCATATAGTAATAACTTTACCTTTCCAGATTTCAGATTTGAACTTTTGACTTGTGATCAACAACCTTAAAACTTAGAATGTGTTCAAAACACTTAGGGAAACCAAAAACCAAAATCTAAAAACATTGATAACCACTTATTTGAGTATGCTAGGATGAATGCATGTGTAAAGGTTAAACATTAGGTATGCAGGTCAATGGTGTACATGGTAGGATGACCTATTCTCTTGTATATGCGATGTAGAACCTTGACATGAACTAACTCTAGGATGAATGAATATTGTGTTGTCAATGTGACACACTAACAAATAACTATGCATCAGCACTTAGGAAAAACAAAAACTCTAAATTGAAACAAGACACCAAAGCAACCTATCCTAATATGTACAAGTAACCTTGCAAATCATACCTCAAACAACATTTTAAGGTGAATACCATTGACTAGTATTGGCAACAAATCTCCTTCAATAGTTGATAATTGATAAGTATTGTGCTCCTTACATTCTGAAATAACAAACGAACCTCCCCAAAAAGAATCAAACTTGGTATTCTTCCTCGGCCTGCTCTTTAGTTCATCCCACTTGAGAACAACATCACCCACATTGAAGTACCTTCTTCTTGCTTTTCTGTCAAATCTCTTCTTAACTTGCATTTGCTGAAACTCCATAGCCTGCATTGCTTTCGAACTTTTCTCTTCCAACTCCATCAACTAATAGCGCACTTGCATAGAATTTCCTTCTTCAAACAAAACCAGCTAACTAGCAAGATCAAGAGTTGGCAACTCAATTGAAATAGACAACTTGGCCTCTTTACCATAGACTATCATGCAAGATGAATTTTCAATGACCTTCTTAGGAGTGATCCTGTCAACCCATAGGGAAGCCTTCAGTTTAGAATGCCAATCATGCTGATTCTTGGCAGATTTCTCTTTAGTATTCAGATTAGATTCTTGTTTGTAGATTCAGCTAATCTGTTGCCTTGTGGGTAATAGTTAGTACTATTGTTGAGATAAATTCCATGCTTGAGCACCCACTAGGTTACCCTTAAACCAACGAAAGAAAGTGCATTATCAGAGATTATGGAATCAAGAATTCCATACCTATGAATAATATCATCATAAAAATTCAGAACGACGGTTTCATAAGCATCTTTTAGTGCTGTTGCTTCTGTCCAACAAGTAAAATAATCAAATTCCATGATTATCCACTTATGTCCGGCACTACATAGAGGGTTGATAGGTCCTATGAAGTCAACTCCCCATTTAGTGAATGGTTGTTCTGTTTTAATAGGCTGCAAAGGCAAAGCTGCAAGCCTTTCTTTGCCTGAAAACAAAGTGCATTTCACACACTTTTTGACATATGCATGGCCGTCTTTAATAATATCCAGTCCACATGATCTTAAATGTTGTAGTTCTAAGAGAGAAGTTACCTCCCGAATGCCCCTCATCAAACTCGTGTAATACTTCTCCAATCTGATCTGAATCAATGCATCTAAGAAATACACCACTATGGTCCTTACGATATAAAATATCATTGATTAGCACATATGGGATGGATTGCAGCCTATAGTACCTTCTTTTAGCTTTATCCAAACTAGGTAGACATTGACTTGTCTTGAGAAAATGGACCATATCTTTCAACTAGCTTGTTGGTCCATCATTATTATTTGCCAATGCGGTACTAGGGTTGTTTTAGTTTATTCCACCTCTGTACTTGTTCACCACTTAGCTGTTCACAAAGCCCTTTACCTCTAAAAAGCTTGGTAACTTCATTGCTTACATCATACTCCATAACTTTAGTTATCCAACCTGCCCTTTTCTCACTTAGATCCTTGCCAAGTAGAAATTCCTTGACACTTTGATGAGATACTCTCAAATGGATTTTATTTTGGGACAACAAATGTCTAAATTTTTTCCAACTTTTAACAACAAGGACATGCTTTTCAACAAACTTGTACCTTTGCTCATACTCTTCCAAACCTTTGCTGAAAAAAGTGATTGGTTGTTCCAACTTCTGAATTTTGCTAGACCAGCATAGTAGATATCAGTTCACTTCCTCCATAGGCATACAAGATGAAGTCTCTTCTGAGATCCGAATTCATTAAAGTGGAAGCTACTGCTAAAGCTTCTTTGATTGCTTGAAAGTTGTTTTTGCTTCCTTAATCCAGCTAAAAACAATATTTTTCTTTAACATGGTTGTTAATGGCTTCAAAAAATCTGCAATATCAGGCAGAAAATGCCTCACAAAATTTATCCTTCCAATGAAAGATTGCAGCTCCTTTTTTTATGATATGGTAAAGGTAGCTCTAAAATTGTTGCAACTCCCTCGGAATCTACTATGACACCTTGCTTCAAAACAGTATAACCCAACAATTTACCTTCATGCATGACAAACCATAGTTCCAAAAATCACGACGATTCATGCGATTCGGCGATTCGATTCAAGCCAAACAATTTTTTGTGAATCGATGAATCAAATCAGCGATAAAGGGTTTATGAAATAAGTTACTCACTAAATTTCAAGGGTTTTTTTAATTTGCCGATTCGATTCCGATTCATGGCCAATTCACGATTCGATTCGACTTTGCCTATTCTGATCTGATTCCAATTCTTGTTACATTGCAACAAAGACATTTTTTAAGATTGAGAGATATTCCAAAATCTACAGCGTTCAAAAATTTGTCTTAAATGACTAAGGTGATCTGCTGACTTTTTTGAATAAATTGCGATGTCATCCAAATACACTAAGACAAATTTGAATATGAGGTTGTTGAAGACCATTTCCATTGCCTATTGAAAGGTTGCACCTATATTAGAAAGAACGAAAGGCATCTTTCAATAGGCGATGGTTCCCCATTTGGTTGTAAAAGTTGTTTTCAACTGATCTTCCCCTTTGACAAAAAATTTATTATATCTTGAATAACCATTCAACAATGAATACCTCTCTGAACCAAAAACATACTGCAGGATCTGTTCCATAGAAGGTAATAGGTGACTATCTTTTAGAGATGCCCTATTAGGATCTTTGAAATCTACTCCCCATTCTTCTTCCTAACCGGGACAAGGTTAGACACCCAACTAGTGTGTTTGATGGGGTATATGATGCCACTCTCAATCAACTTCATAACTTCTTTGTGCATAAAAGGCTCTAGTTTGGGGTTAACTAGTCTTTGCCTTTGTCTAATTGGTTTGGAGTTAGGTTCTAACTCTATGTTATGGTGAGCAAGTGTTGGGTTAAAGCTTTTCAGATCCTCATATTTCCAAGAAAATATGTCACTAAACTCTTCAAATAACTCAACATATGACTGTTTTTCAAAATCTGAAACTACTTTTCCAAACTTCAAGTCTTACTCGGTTCAATCTCCAAATTTGCATAGTGTTCTTGTCGAATCAGCAGGCTGGTTTTATTCTTTTTAGCCTGATCATCTATATTGAACACTCCAAAGTAACAAGTCTCTTAGGCAGCTTGTTAGATTTAAGTTGCACCATTTGATCTTCATTATTCTGTTTCAACCTATCCTGATTTGAGGCAGCAAAAATGTCCTCTACCAGAAATTGCAAAATCTGTTCATCACTCTCAAAAACTTGTCAGTTCACATTATCGTCAAGAATTGAAGGTCTAACAATAATTTTAATATGCTGTTGATTACACCCGTTTTTAGCATTGTTAGGAATATCAAACTGAGCTCTTATAGTAGCCAACCAATCAGCATGCTAATTCAGTTTTCTAAGAATTGCAACAATATTGAAAGCTGCAAAATCTTCAATAACATCCCACACTCTATGTTTGTAGGCTTTCAAAGTGTCATTTTTAATAGAAACCAATCCCCTTAGTTGATTAAGTACTAATTCACCATCACCATGAACCTTCCAAAACATTAATACCTCTCTTTCTTGCCCATTACTCAACCATTCATACTCTGCTATATTGTTAGTGCATGAAAAATGGAACCTAAAGGTGCATAATACTTAACTCCCTCGGGTGACACTAACATCGTACCTCCACCAGCACCATGTTTACTCCTAGATCCATCAAAAAACATATTCCAAACCTCATTTTGTTGTTCAAAATCAACTTCTGTTACTTTCACCAAATTTGGCATAACCAAACCAGCCTCTTGAAACATATAATTACCCATAACAGCATCTAATACTAAATCACTTTTAGCATGATGATAAAATTTTTAGCTCATTCATCAAAAAGTATATCAAGAATTCCAGCAGTGGATGTATGTGAAATAGGGGTGTAGAATGGTTGTCAATGCACAATATACAGAGTAATATAACATGGATTCAATAGTAACATCAAAAAATTCATTACCAGAATACCAACTGGCGAGGAAATATTATTATTTTATTGATTGCCAAAAATATGAGTACATCAATCATAGTCCAGAGTTCTTATATAATGGTCAGTTGGTTGGGAAAACCAATGGACGCATCCCTTCACTTCCTAACTACCCTTTCCTACAAGCTTAACTAGATCTAATTACAACATTACTTTATTACGCACTACATTTACCCCCCCAAAAAGAAGTCATCTTCCAGACGACTACCTAACAAAATAAGAAAAACCAAACTTCAAGAAGAGGTTTGGAAGGACATCCCTATACTCGGGGTTCCATAGAGTCGTTGAAGATCTTGTTCAGTCGCTTTCTATTTGGCACGAACTCCCTACAAAATCCACAAAGCATCCATCTTCTTTGCTTTTTTTGTTGTGATGTTGTCTTCTAATGTAGCCTTTTCTATTTTCTAGTTTCCTTCCAAGGTAGTCCTTTTTGCCTTCCACTATTCTGCCATAGCATCTTTTTCAATCTCCCACTCCTTAGGCATCGGTAAGTGTCTGTATGAGAGACGGTTGTTCCTGAGAGAGAGGTATGGTATATCGTTTTATCCACTCTATGTTTATTTCCTCCTATTTATACCCACTTTGCTGAAGCAACTCCCAGTCTGTATGACAACCTTTTCGCATAAATACTACCAATGATTTAGTTGCTCTAACTATGGCCCCCATATTTTGATTTTTTGCCTGTGTGATCACTTCTTTGGTGGAATGCTCCATAGCTCATAATTCTTTCAAGAATATTGCAGCTTTGTCTTCAAAGGAGAATGTCTCAGCCTGTCCTACTCTCTCACTCTGTATTTTTGTGGGATTTTCATGTTCTTCCTCCAAGGGGTTGGTGAAGGTGGAGATACCGTCCCTTCTTCCTTAAGCAGTTTATCAACCTCGTCCAATACTATGTCCTCAATCGGCATGTCCTCTGCAGCCCTAGTTTCTTCTGCCTAGTTCCCCTTCTAAGTGTCCAATTGTCTTGTAGGTTACACCACCAAAGCAACAGGGTGGACCACTTCTATGCCCGATGGTGTTTGCAACCTCACCTTATGTCCACACTATTTCTAGCATCTGAGATCTATCACCTAAGTCCGGGGTTGTTGATCTGATGGGAATAGTTGCGCTACTCCCAAAAGGGAGAGTCCAGTGGCCCCCCATTGCAGAATTTGTTACTCATGTCGACCATCGTCCCCCTCTGTATGCTCAATTGCCTTCTCCTTCCCCAAGGTACAGTCATTCTCATCATCCACCGTACCAATGTTGCCCTGGACTCCTTCCTCTGTATGGACACCTCCCTGGACACCTTCATCTATATGCCTATCAGCTACTGTAGCATCCCCCATCGTACTTAGGTCAGATTGCTAAATTTGGGCATACTCAAGTACCCCTATGGGCAGTGGTCGTCATGTTGGCGGTAGGAAGGTGATATTCCCAAGCAAGCTTGTCAAGTGACTCAGACGAATTTCCGCCTCCTGGGAGTCAGAAGATGTGCCTGTGCTACTCTCATCCTCTTTAGAACTATCCTCTCCAACCTCCTCTTGGCTTGAATTCTCCCCTGATGCTACCTGTACCTATGTGGCTGCCTGTTTCAATTTCTTTCTCCGAGGTTCTCCTTCGCCTGACCCTGCTCCAATGGTGTCCATGTGAATCTAATATGTCATTGTCGGCCTGTAGGGTTCTACTCTATTGGCTGGAACCAATGCCCCTCTATGCTCAACTCCACCTAAGTCCGAACTACTTCTAGGAATAAGACTATGGCATGATGCAGCATGTAGAATGTCTTATGCTTCAATTCCATAAATTCTTGTAGCCTTTTTGAGAGAAACTGAGCCCAATTGTACATCTATCCCCTATGTAGTCCATCCACTATAGGTAACATCAATAGAGCAATATATGATATGTGGCTTTTGGCTGTCAGTTTACTTTTAACCAAATCAACAATTCAACGCCATTCTTCATTGGCCATGAAAATTTTCTTTAAACCCCAACTATTCTTTAGGATGCTTTCCCAGTCATGTTTTGTGAGGTCCTTTCTACACATTAACCTCAGCCACTTCTTCTTTTCCTCTATTGTCATGAGGGTTTTTGTCAACTCTTGTCCCCCTTCAGGAATTCCAAATACTTCATTTAATTCGTTAGTAGAATAGGAACTTGTTGGTGTTTGCTAGGAATATTGGATTACCGATGTGTGACTTTCCTTATTATACCTAGCCACCATAGTGCGCAATGTAGCTTCAAACTCCTTCAAGTCAAAAATAGGCATGAAAATTATTTTATCTACCTGCGCTCTAAGGAGAGCACCTCCTTTACAAGATGATGATCCTCCATATTCTCCCACCAGGCATGACATTCACTTCTGGCCCCACTTTTGAAAGTGATAGGTGCAGCTATATTTCTCTTTTCCATGGCTATCCCTTTATCCTTCTTGTTTATATTTGTCTTCACTTGTAGAATGGTTGCCAATGCACAATATACAAAGTAATATAACATGGATTCAATAGAATCATCAAAACATTCATTACCAGAATACCAATTGGCGAGGAAGTGTGATTATTTTATTGATTACCAAAAACATGAGTACATCAATCATAGTCTAGAGTTCTTATTTAATGGTCCGTTGGTTGGGAAAACCAACAGACGCATTCCCTTGCTTCCTAACTACCCTTTCCCAAAAGTTTAACTAGATTTAATTACAACATTACTTTATTATGCACTACAAGGGGCATCATGTTCATCTTGCTCAAAAATGACACAGTTTGCATTCATGACACTAGGTATATAAAGTTTTATATTATCTTTTGCAAGAAACTCACATTTTATGGTTACTTTTGTTCCATACCTAGTGTGGAAAATCATGTGAGACCAATCAGATGACAAATAACCTCCTATCTTGGCTGTAAATTCTCGTGATAGGCAAAGACCAAAATAGAGAGGCAAATATATCACATTTATCTCTTGTGGAATGGAGAAAGTGGGACAAGCATGCAAGGTCAAACTAGTGTCTTTTATGAGGCCTATAGAATTCATAGATGTGCCATCTAATTGAACAACCCCCTTTTCTATGGGCTCATACTTTAATCCTAAGTGATTTACCCGTTTAGGCATTACAGAACAAGTGGCCATACTATCAACCATAGATGTGAGTATCGCCGATTAATCGGCGATACGAGATAAAATCGCGATTTTTTGGGGCCGGCGATTTAGTCGCCCCAAAAATCGCGATTTTTTTTTGCAGATTTTTTCCAAAAAATCGCAGATTAATCGCCTAAAAATCGCGATTTTTTTGCAAAAAATCGCTCGCGCCCGGCAGTCACATAAAGTGACGAAAAAACACGTTTTTTTCATTATGTTTTTACATTGCTTAGGGTGTTTTGGAGAGGAGAGGATAGAGAAGGAGTTCTTGGCAAGAAATAGGCAGAATCAAGTGCATTTGGAGGCCTTTTGATTCGATTTCTTCGTTACTAGGTAAGTGATTTGAATCTTTGTTTTTTGTTTTTGCAAGAGATTGTATTTTTTTTTCTTGCATGTAAATGGATAAAAATACATTCCTAATTAGTTAGGAATGCATTTGATGAATGTAAGCAAGATTAAATGCATTCATTTGCATTTTTTTCCATTCTAGATCGAATTTATGCTAAAAATTTGCCCTTTCTAAAAAAATTTGAAACCCTAGCAGCTAGTTTGTTTGAATGTTATTTGGATTTCAATTTATTGGTGCTGTTATTGGAATGTTGCTTGAATTCTTTGTTTAACTGTTAATTTTGATCTTGTTATAATTTATTTATAGTTTTTTTTAAAAATTTGTATGTGTAGGCAGCCCGCAGCAGTTTTAAATGGCAGACAAATGGCCATTGACTCCATGCCCCTCAGGCTACATTGGCACCAGGCCAAAGAATGCGAGAGATCAAGCATGGAAATATGCCTATGAAGCACCTGATGAACCAACCAAAGTGATTTGCATTCGATGTGAAAAAGTAATATCCGGGGGCATTTACCGGTTCAAATATCACATCGCAGGGATCTCAAAACATGATACAAATCCTTGTGAGAATACAACAGAAGAAATAAAAAGGTTTGCAAATGCCTTGCTCGCAGCTGGAGAGCAAAAAAAATTGCAAAGAGAGCGGAATAAATTGCATGTCAGGGCAGCCATAGCAGAGACCCAGGGCAGTTTCGTTGATGTTCTGGAGGAGGAGGCAGCCATTGAGAGCATGGCTGGCTCTTATCGTGGGCCGCGTGTCCGCAAACAGGGTGTTTTTTCTTTCACGAGTTCCACTCCCACTCCCACTCCTACACCTCCTAGCACTTCCGCACCATCAGGATCAGCAGGTGCTTCTGGGATAGGGAGCTATTTTGTGACGAGGCACACACCTGGTGCACAACCTTCATTAGAGGCCACTAGATGGAATAAGGAGGTCCATGACCAGTTGGACAATGCACTAGCAGATTTCTGGGTTTTCAACAACCTTCCTATTAGTGTTGTTGACAGTCCCTATTGGGAGGCTTTGGCCACAGGGTTGACAGTTGCAGGAAAGGGGTACAAGTCCCCTTCTCGTTTTGTGTTGGGTGGCAGGTAAGCGAATAATTTTATTACACTCGATTTCCTTTTAATTTTTAACTTTTTACTTAGTTCTAAATTTTAATTAATTTATCTAGAAATTAGAATGTTGATTACTAAAGTCTAAATCAATTTTAAATTACTAAGAATCTAAGACATAACTAAATTTTGTTTTTGTAGGCTTATTGGAAATGCTGTTGAGAGGGCCAAAGCATTTGTTGAGGAATAGAAACAAGAATGGACAAAATTTGGTTGCACCATTCTTTCTGACGGGTGGACGGATGGGAAGAGCAGGACCATAATTAATTTTTTGGCCTGCTGTAATGATAATGTGGTGTTCCTGAAATCAATCGATGCCTCCAACAAGGTAAAAAATGCTCAGACATTAGCATTGATGTTGGAGAATATGGTCTTAGAGATTGGCATTGAAAATGTGGTGCAAATCATCACAGACAATGCTGCTGCATATGTATCAGCAGGTAAACCGTAATTTTATGTTGCATGTGCATTGTGAATTTCACAACAAGAATTTTTAATAGTTTGATATATTTGAAAAGTTGGAAACTAATTAGTATTTGCTTTTACAATTGGCAGGAAAACTCCTACAGCAGAGGCACCCCACTCTCTCTTGGACCCCGTGTGCAGCACATGTCCTTGACCTTCTTTTGGAGGACATGGGCAAACTTGAGTGGGTCACTCCAATTGTGGAGGATGCAAGGCGGGTGACAAAATACATATACAATCACCCATGGGTCCTTAGCCTGATGAGAGAGCACACTGATGGCAAAGAAATTGTCAGGCCTGCCGTCACAAGGTTTGCAACGATTTTTTTGACATTGCAAAGCATTCTCGATAATTTGGCTTCTTTGAAGCAAATGTTTGTTTCCAAAAAATGGCTTGCTTCCACATTTTCAAAGAAGAGTGAAGGAGAGAATGTTGTGCGGATTGTGTTTGATAAATATTTTGAAGATAAGGCTGATGAAATAGTAAAGGTAACTACAAAACTTTAAGTTTTAGTTTGCACTTTACAACTTTATAACATACTAAGTTTGTAACTCAAGTAAATAATAATTTTGTAACTTGTCAACTAATTTCAAATTTATATTGCAGGTGTCTGAGCCTTTAGTCGGAGTTTTGCGTTTGGTTGATGGAGACCAAACGCCAATGGGTGAACTATATGAGGCCATGGACAAGGCCAAAGAATCTGTCAAAAATTACTACAAGGGGGAAAGCATCAAATATGAACCCATTTGGCAGATCATTGATAGAAGGTGGAATAATCAGCTTCACCAACCCATTCATGCAGCAGGATATTTCCTCAGCCCACGTTTTAGGTATACTGTAAGCTCATTCTTACTCAAATTTAAGTTAACAAAGACTTGAGTTCATTTTGCTTTCGTAGGGTGTTGGGTGTGTACTAAAATTGGAAGACTTATTTGTTTTTGGTTTTTGGTTTTAGGGCTGATGGTACATATGCAGATCCTGATGGAGAGGTCATCAGAGGCCTAAGTGAGTGCGTCGAAAAGATGGTAACCAGCGAGGAAACAAGAGATAAAATCATCGCTGAGCAGGAGATCTTCACTTCAACAGGAGGCAAGGTGTTCTCCACTTCTCTCTGCAAGAGAGCAAGGCTTACACAAACCCCAGGTAATACATTTGCAAACTTCTGAATCTCAAATGCTAAATTAATATTTATGTTTCATTTTTTGTTGTCTATTAGTATTTTCTAACTTGTACAATTTTTGTGATGCAGTGGCTTGGTGGACCACTTGGGGTGCAAGCACTCCAAATCTTGCAAAATTTGCTCTCAGAATCCTATCACAGCCTTGTAGCGCATCACATTGTGAGCGCAACTGGAGTTTGTTTGAGGCCATCCACACAAAAAAGAGAAACAGGTTGTCCCAAAAGAGGATGAATGACATGGTCTATGTGCAATATAATCTTAAATTGCGCATGAAAAAGGCGCAACAAGATCCGCCTGGGCCAATCGATTTGGATGAGATAGATCCTTATTATGATTGGACGGCACAAGAGCAGGCTCCCTTATTTACACAGGAGGACATCTCCAATTTGGAGAGGGAGGCCGCGGAGGAGGCTGCGAAGGAGGAAGGGGGTGGAACTGGATATGACATCGATTTGGATGACATCGAGGAGGGCGATGATGAGGATGATGACATTGAGCTTACTGCAGAGGACCTTGACATCTTGCGCGCAGCGAATGTGGAGATACCGACATCTAGTTCTATAGCTACACCATCTCCTGCATTGGCACAGACACAGACACGGGCACAAACCCTGCGGGGTTCTAGTTCTAGAGCTTTACCCTCTCCCGCACTCGCTAGTAAAGTGACTGGGAAGAGGAAGATGTAGTCCTGTATTTGACATTTGTACTTATTTGTAGTCATGTTGATGTGCTTATTTGAACTCTTTACATTTGACACTTTATTTATGGGAATACTTCTCATGTGTTGTGAACTTGTTAGTTGTTAGTAATTGACAACTTGTCACTACTTACTTGTTAGTAATTTACCAATTAATAACTCTTTTTGCATTGATATATATCTAAACATGATTGTTTCTTATGTATTGTTAGTAATTAAGTCATTAGATGCAAAAAAACATTGAATTCTGTAAAAAAATCGCATTTTTTTATTAAAATTTAGTGGTTTTTTAGTTCCCGATTTTTTCCCCGATTTTTTCTCGATTTTTCCCGATTTTTCCCGATTAAACTTTTTCAGGCCTAGGCGATTGATCTCCTCAGGCGATTTTTACATCTATGCTATCAACCATATAATTATGCACTAAGTTCTTCCCAATAATTAATGAAACATAGGATGGAGGTGGTCTCACATTCTTACCTTGAACTGTATTATTTGGTTTGTTGTCCGCATCTTTCACTTGATCAATGTTAGTCATGACCACCTTCTCACGATCACCAACAGCTTGCTCTTGTGTATCTTCAACACTCAACACTTTCTTCAAAATTTCAGCTTGCCTAGGAATGAATAGGGAATCCCACAGTCATTGACACATTCATCTTTTTCATGATGTCCACAATGCTGTAGGGCATAGCTGAATGCACCTTCTGGTGTATCTTAGTAGCAGCCGGATCTGCATCTTTGTAAAGCTGATTGTTGGTTGGCTGAGTTGAGGACTTTTGTGGGATACTTTGACCTTTCGTGAGTGATGGTCATGCAGTTGCAAGCTCTTTATCTTTACTGACTATTTCCTCTACTTCTAGAACTCCTTTCTTTGCTCGAGCATATGTTATAACTGCTAGATCACCATTCACGCCACAAAACTCTTCACCTTGCCAATTTAGGAATGTCATCTCATTGGGATGGGCATTTTGTTGATGTTCAGGTACAGTAGTAGATTTATCAAGCTGTGAACTTGCAACATTTTGGACCATGAGCGCCCGATTGATTGCTCTATTTAAGCAGGTTGACTGATTATGTGCTTGATTACATGGATACTGTCATTCATTATCTGCTGCAAGATTATTCTAAGATGGAACAATATCTTTGATCGGATTCGCTGCATTGAGTGGTACTGGATTATATGGTTGAAATGGCTTTTGATTAACATTTTGTCACTGTCCTTGGTAATTTCCTTGATATGGCTGCCTACCCTGTTGATATTGTTGATTAAACCCTTGGTCTTGATATGTCTAATTTGCTCCTTGCTGTTGGTTGTATTGTTGAAACGCTGGCCTCAGACCTTGATACTCCTGTTTTTTAATGCTGGTCAATTTATTTTCCAATGTCTGTAAGATAGTTTCTATCCTTTGTTGACTACTCTTTATCTTTTGTAGCTCATTTGAAGGCCCGGCAGCTGCATTTTCACTACTTCCAACTGCAGACATTATTGGAACAACATGTAAAGGAGCAAGAGGGGGTATATGGAGAGGCATATTCGATTGAATATATGGAAAGTATGGCATACAAAGCCTAGAGGCATAGGTTGTATGTCCTGAAATACCGAAGGGATAGGTTGCATTTCGCAAGATATGTCTCATGCCTCTTTATAAATGCACCAATTCATAACATTGGTTTGTTAAGGCTCTTCAAGACCTGTGATTTAGTTACTAGACCATCACATCCTTTGGTTATTACACCATAACATCCTTTTCTTAAACCATATTAATCAAGAATTCCTATCAAACCCATTCATTCTATTTACTAAATCATATTAGAATTTCGACTTTGCTTAAAGTTTAAACTTTGTCCTAGAGTTAAAGACAATTTGTATATATTGGATCATGTGAGAGTATCTTGTCATATTTCAGTTTTCCTATGATTTGCTCTAATTGTCTTAGATGCCTTATTGAGCAAACAGTAAGAACTAACTATTGTACATTCCTATGAGTTAGTATAAGACTAGATTAAAGTGTATTGGTCTTAATAATTGCTTATAAATTTGGATCCTATCCCTTTATATAGGTTTACAACTGAGATTTCACATTCAGACATGAAGACATTGAGTTATTAGCAGTGTTACCCGAGTGCGCACACCCGGGTCAAAAACCCCAAGCACCGGGTGCGCATACATCCCCGGTGCAGGTACTTTGTGCACCCGAGTACCCCCACCATGGCCAAAACACTGCCGCACCACGGCCACACCGATCGGAGCACCCGGGTGGGACGCAGGGACACAGGTGCGTCCCAGGTATAGGGGTGCATGCGAGGTGCGCCCAAGGTGCACGAGGGGTGCGGCCAACATGTTGCATGAAGGGTAAAAATAAAAAGTTCTTTTGCTTTTGTTTTTTATCATTTTTTTAAGTATGAGAACTTTTTTTATTCATATTTGAACAATGAATTTTGAATCTTTCATCTTTGTAATCTAATAATTTGATAGTCACTGGTTGACTTACATAGTACACCATACTATATATGGTTTTTATTTTTCATTTATCATCATTATTATGTTTAAAAGTTTTAGTATTTATAATTTTACTACATTCAATGGTCATTGGTAATGGTTATGAAGTTTCAATTTTCAAGTTTGAACAATTGTTTCGTGAATCGCATTTCAATTTTCTATATTCAACTATATTTGGTATGTTATATTGAAGTATCATTTCATAATTAGCATTTTCAGTCATATATGTATACTATGCAACGCCACCCCCCTTCCCCCCCCCCCCTCCACACCTTGCTGTGGCACCCCCGCCATCCCCCCATCATTCCCAAATTAAGGCCCTTTTTTTTCCTGCACCCAAAACTCGTCCCCCTGCACCAATGTAACATTGGTTACTAGTATTTAAATTCAAATTTGAAACCACTTGGGGATTCACAAAGTCTATCAATTTGTTGTACCCTTAATAGTTGAGCCTATAAAGTCGTTTGTGATAGTATTGAATCTTAGGCTTAAAAGCAATCTTGCATCAACTAAAAATATTGCCTTCATGCTTTGTATG
This sequence comes from Cupressus sempervirens, assembly GCA_028749045.1. NCBI lineage: Eukaryota > Viridiplantae > Streptophyta > Pinopsida > Cupressales > Cupressaceae > Cupressus > Cupressus sempervirens. The sequence continues at coordinate 831,465,388 of CM053785.1, read as the reverse complement.
TGTTTTGAAGATTCTTTTTCTTTGCCACAATGATCATATGTTTGTCACGGCTATCTGAAACTGCATCTTAGTTCTTCTATCATAAGATTTGGTTGTGTTACCTCTGAAGTTTGATATTGTCTTCATGGTATTCTAATGACTTCATTGAGGTGTAATGAATGTCCATATGTTTATTTTGACAAAGCAGGGTATTATGATAAGTTTGCGGCCACATGAAGTTTGGAAGCCTAAATGTTGCCACATATTTAGCTTTTAACATTCAAGTTCATTTACATGGTCTATGGTAACATTTCCAAGGAAACATTAAAGGCAAATTCAATTTATATCTTAGTTACCTTGGTTCGTTAGTTTGCCCTCCAGAACAGGCCAGGGTTCGAACTGATACCTGGTTTGGGTATAGTTTGAATATGGTTCGAATAGGGTTCAATTTTTTGTCCCCAACTTCGAATTGGTCCCATCATGCATCAAAACCAAGCGAACTGGCTAGAAACAGATCGAACCAGCAACAAATTGCATTGAATTGGGGCCCGCAAACGGTAGGAAAGTGGCATTTTTTGCATATTTTATAATATTGTGTTCTTTAACCCTAAAAAGTGAAAGTAAAAGGCTTATGTTGGCTTCTAACACTCATTTGTGGTGTGCAAGTAGGTTATTTTGTCTTGAACAAGAGCAAATAGGTTGTTGAGCAAGAGTTTGTTTGTGCAAAGAGTTGGAAGATTGGTTCGTGAGCTATCTAAAGAATACAAAGAAGGGGAGATGAAGAGGTGGGATGTAAATGTAGAGTTGGCCGACTTGTTTACTTGTGTTTCTTGGCTTTCAATTGAAAGTTTTGATGCCAATACTATTATTGCTATTGCTGATCCAATTGGCCTTAGCTTTGTTGCTCAGTCAACTAATGCCAAACAACTAGGAGGAGGAGAAGAAGATGATGATGAAGATGAAAATTAATAAAAATTTAATCCACTAGTTGAACTTGCAATTATAAATCATGATTTAATTTTACTATTTTGAATCTTTGATCTTGAACTTGAAATATATGATGGTATGATTGCAATTCATGATGTTATGATTACAAGTTTAAAGTTTATGCCTATGATTTTTTGTTGTTTAAATCATAGTCGAAAAAAAGGCGATATTTCACCAAGCCCACAATATTTCGCAGAACAATTTGCAGGCCAGAAAAAATGCACAAAAAATCGGCTCCGAATTAAACCTAAAAACCGCAGCAATTTTTCCCAATAATATCACGTGAAAATCAGAAAAACCCTGTAAAAAATTGTTGACAAATCATCAGAATTTTAGGTTTGAGGTTTAGTTTTTGATGTGAGGACATTCGGCACCAACAGTCTTCCTCTCCCTGAATTCGGCGAGCATTCACAACTAACTTGCCTCCATTGTGCCATTGAACTTGTTTGCATCGTGCCATCGACTTTCAAGTATTTTTAAATTTTATTTTGTAATGTTCTTTTTGTAATTGTAATAAATTTGATTTTTTTAAAAATTTAAAACTTAATTCATTTTATAAAAACAAAAATGTATTAAATAATTTATAAAACAAAAATGTATTAAATAATTTATTATTTTATTTTGATAAAAAATAAATCAATAAAATGTAGTAAATAATTTGCTATTTAGAGTGTATTATGAATTTGAAAACATGTTTTATTTAACAATTTTAATTATTATATATAATAATAATAGTATTGACTGCATTTTTAAAATGATTTATAATTGATATATTTAATAGTAATACTGTAATAGATTTATAATATATATTAATACATTTATAATAGATTTTAATAGATTTATAATAGATCTTAGTAGATTTATAATAGTATTTTAAAAAATTTATAAAATATTAAATTGTGACTTATTTGACGCTTTTTAATTATAATTGGTTGTTTATCAGCTAGGTCCTCAAAGTCCACCTATTTCTTCACTTTGATTAATGTATGGTGGATATCTCAAATCATTATATGTTAGTATATGTGTGTTTTAAGAATATTCTACAAAATTGTATATTTTTGAATGTTCAATAAAAGTACTGATTTATTGCCGAGTTTTTGTCGATTCCGAGATTTTCAATTTTTTGGGGGCAGCTGAGATATTGCCAAAACTGAGTTTTTCAACTACGGTTTAAATGATTAAATCATATGATTTTATCATACTATGCTAAGTTACCAAATTCTCTCCAGCAACCCTCAAAGTCTGGTTCAATTCTGTACAAAGTCTAGTCCTAGTCAAATTCTCTTGCAAAGCTGCGAATTTGCTGCAAATTCTGTCAAAGGAACCTAGGCAGAATTTGCAGCGAACTTTGAAGAATTTATTGTCTAGACCTGGGCTGAATTTGGTCTCAGAACACTTTTTTAGACTTTTTAAAGTGTTTTTTTGGCCTCTCAACCCTATTGTGACCACTAAAAAGACCATAGAAGATGTTTATATGTCATTTATGCATTTGTGTTTGAAAATGAAAACTTTCTTATAAAGGAAATCCAAACTGAAAATAGGTGACTTTTAAATTGACGATCATAGAGGAATGTCTTTAAAAAGATGTGATATGTTTGAATCCGGGACTTCAAATTTGTATCACCTTTTGATATAGCCTGGTTAGAAATGCTCTAACCAATACAAAATAAAAATTCAGATAACTGCAATTATCTTTTAACAATTCCTTTCATTCTCAAACTGTCCCCATGATATGGAAATATGTTCCATGCATGTGACCTAGCAAGTGTATCAAGTTGTATATAGTGCTAAATGATGCAATTAATGTCCTATTGAACTGAAACATAGATTTGGTGGTATATTTTGCTATGTTCCTTTACCATTAGCAGATCCGAGTATGGATTTATTTTTTGTTGCATATATATACACACATACATATTTTTTAAAAACATATGTTTTTGTACGGATGAACCCAAAACAAATCCAAACCCAAGTCCAAAAAAATTTACATGAATTTCGAACCCAAATCTCGAACTCGCATCCATACTGGAATCCGAACCAGCAACTTAGATACTATGACACATTCTAATTTTAACTTATGCTTCTAAGGCTTCATAAATATGTGTGTGTGTGTGTAAATACATACATATAGACACATATATATGTATAATTTTTTATAAATTTTACATGTTTTTGTATGAATGAACCCAAACCCATTTCCTAGATTTTGCCATACCGGCAAACCAGTTCTTCAAACTTGAACTTGGAATCAAACTCGAACCAGTAACTAAGGTTTATGAGATGACCCTAACTATTAAAGTCACTAAAGAGCCAATGCTTAAACTGGGACAATTCGTAAAAACACTTATTTTGTAAAACTGAAACTGCACTATAAAGATAGTGTTCTATAAATTTGCCCAGACTATTAAATAAAAAACTGTCTTAATTTAATTCACTGAATGTGCTTGCAATGGTAATACCAACAATATTTACTCAATTCCGTTACTGGTCTTACAATATTTGTAACAAATGCATAATAATGTCTGAATGACTTAGTTTTCAAATAAAAGAAACATCAAGAACCTGAAAATTCCTTGCTTCCATGGATTCCGCCTGTTTGAATTGCTGCTGATGGATGCGATTCCGCTCTTCACAATCTGGAAATTCGTCCCAAGTTGCCACACGGAACTTTAATTTAATTGAAATGTCAACTGCCCTGAATTCCCACCGTGTTGCAATTGGAACCCACGAATCTGGGTTAATCCGATTACCACTGCGATATATCTATTTTTTTTCGTGGCCCTCTTATCGGGCGTCCTGACTGATGGGAAGGTTATTGTTACTTCTGCCGAGGCAATGTGTGTAATTGCTGACGAATTTCCCAATGCTGGAGCGGGTAGCCGAGCTATGAAGTTGCAGTATGCCGCCTGTGTGAATAAATACCCGACTGGAAGCACTTTGTAGTTAGTGCGTCTCTACACACTATCTGCCCTTGGATCTCTGCCGAAGACAATGGGTTCCCAGACTGGGTCGAAAATGGAATCCTGAAGTAGCCGCCGGTTCATTAAAATAAAGCGCTCAATCTTGTGTAGCAGACCATCCAAGCTCTGACCCGAATTTCGCCAGTTTTCTTCAATAATTCGGTGGATGGTAATTAGCTCGTCTCGGACAATCAAAAATGCAAAAGTTTCCAATTTGGCCTTAGGCCACAGATTTCTGCCCCGATGAAATGACTGTAATGTCACCTCCAGTTTTTTTGCAATAATTCGGGTGATATTCCACACCCTCAAAATTGCTTATCAATGGGAGTTTTCGTTCCCAAAGATAAATTGAGAATTTGCAGACCAAATGACTACAAATTGCTCCAACTGAAATAGAAGTAGAATCCACAAACCGCTTGTGCAAATGGGTGCCTCTTGTCCTCTATTTATTCACTTTTTTGAGAAGTCACTGGAAGCTTCCAGAATCGTCTTTTATAATATCTTATTATAATGCACTTTTATTATCAAATAACTTTATAAAAATTAAATAACTTTATTAAATTAAAAGTGCAATCTTAATTCATCATTAGAACATGTAGGCCCCATTTACTGGATGTAGCAAAATGCAATCTTCTGGCAGCGAGATGACTCTCTGTCCAAAATCATTTGCCTACGAGAGTCGATGATAGGCAAATCTACTATAGGAATTGTGTCGCTAAAAAGGGGACATGACAGTCCGCCCTTCCTGAAATTGCTTGCCCTCAAGCAATCTCAAAGCTGGATGCTGCAAAATTGTTTCATTTTCCCAAGTGGCATCTTCAACTAGTAGATCTCTCCATTTAACCAAATATTCTCTGATCACCCTTCTACGGAGCTGCTTTTCCCTAGTTTCCAAAATGAATTCCGGTACTAAGATCAATTTCCCTTCATCATCCAAGGGAGGTAACACCGTGGAAGGTACCACATTTTGTCCCAACGCCTTTTTGAGACGCGACACATGGAACACATTGTACACTTTGCTATCTGCGGGAAGCTCAAGCTCATAACCCAATTCCCCTATCCGCCTGGTGATCCTGAAAGGCCCATAATACCTAGGCTTAAGCTTTTCTGACCCACCTTTTTTGAGAGTAGATTGCCGAAAAGGCTGAAGCATGAGGTAAACCATGTCACCAACCTCAAAGCTTCTCTCAGTTCTCTTCTGATCTGCATATTGCTTATACTGATTCTGTGCCCAAACTATGTTATCCCGGAGAGCATTAATAATGTCTTTACTCTCTTGAATCAAACCCCCGGCTCGTGGAACCCGAACATCACCCATCAGCAAGTCAATAAAGCTTGGTGCATCATACCCATATAATGCTCGGAAAGGTGTCATCTAAATAGACATGTGAAAAGTGGTATTGTAACAATACTCACACAAGTAAATCCATCTTACCCATGCCTTCTGTTGATCAGCCACATAATTTCTCAAGTAGCCTTCCACCCACTTGTTCATTATTTCCGTTTGTCCATTAGTCTGCGGATGATAACTAGTACTGGGTGTGAGCTCAGTGCCACATAATCGAAACACCTCCCGCCAAAAATGACTCAAGAATCTACTATCCCTGTCACTAACAACACTGCGTGGTATCCCATGTAACCTGAAAACCTCTCTAAAGAATACCTCAGCTACCTGTACTGCTGTATAAGTAGTGGTGATGGGAAAGAAGTGAGCATATTTCGTTAGTCTATCCACCACCACATAAATGCAATCGCGTCCCTGTGCCTTGGGCAACCCTGTAATGAAATCCATGGATATGCATTCCCACTTTTGATTTGGAATGGGAAGTGGTTGTAGGAGTCCTGCTAGGAAGGTGTGCTCTTGTTTATTCTGCTGACAGACAGGACACTCACGAACATACTGCAATACATCCGTCTTGAGTCCTTTCCATGTAAACCGTTCCTGCACCTGTCTATATGTTTTAAAGTACCCGGGATGACCAGCTATGGGTGAATCATGAAGAGCCCACATAATAGACCGTTTCACCTTCGATCCTGGGACTAAAAAGATCCTGCTCTTGTAAATGATCAAGTCATCCACAAGTGAATACCTGGTATCAACAATTGTCCCATCAACTATCCCAGATGTCCAAGAGTCTCTAGCATATTCTGCAACAATCAAATGCTTCCAATCCTCAGAGATCTCAACCATCGCACTAAGATGTGGCCTGCGTGACAAGGCGTCTGCTACCACATTCTGAGTTCCCCTAACGTATGATATATCAAAGTCGTATGCCTGTAGCTTACTCACCCATTTATGTTGTCTATCATTGAGATCTCTCTATCCAAGGAAATGTCTCAAACTGTTGTGGTTAGTTTTTATACAAAACTTACCACCTACTAGATACTGCCTGAATTTAGCTAATGCGTGCATGATAGCTAACATCTCCTTATCATAAATGCTGAATGATCTTTCTGGCCCATGGAGTTTCCTGCTCTCATATGCAATAGGGTGTTTGTCCTGCATCAAGACAGCCCCAATACCATCTCCTGAGGCATCACACCGGAGTTCAAATGGCTTTGAGAAATCGGGCAATGCTAGTACCGAACATGAAGTCATGATCTCCTTATATCTGTCAAAACAAACCTGTGCCTTTGCTGTCCAAACAAAAGCTCCCTTTTTTAGCAAATCTGTCATAGGAGCTGCATGTCACGAATATCCGCAAACAAATTTGCGATAGAAGCCACATAAACCAAGAAATCCTCTCAACTGGGTCAAGTTCTCAGGAATAGGCCACTCCACAATAGCACGAATCTTATCAGAATCCATCTGTACTCCTTCTCTACTGATAATATGACCTAAGTATAATAACTCGGTCATGCCCAAATCACATTTGGACTCTTTGGCATACAAGGACTCTTCCTGCAAGGTATTCAATACTGTCTCTAAATGCTCCATATGCTCACGCCATGTCCGACTGTATACCAAGATATCATCAAAGAAAACCAACACAAACTTCCTCAACTGATGATGGAAGACCTTATTCATGGTGGATTGGAAAGTAGCTGGTGCATTGGTCAACCCAAATGGCATCACTACAAATTCAAAGTGCCCACAATGACATCTGAAGGCAGTCTTTTCTATGTCCTATTCTCTGACTCTAATCTGGTGGTAACCGGATCTCAAGTCTATCTTACTAAAGTAGCATGCCCCATGTAGTTCATCTATTAGCTCATCAATCCGTGGAATAGGATATCTATTCTTAATGGTTTTCTTATTCAGCACTCTGTAATCAATGCACATCCGAAGTGAACCATCTTTCTTCTTTACCAAAACTACTGAAGAAGCAAATGGAGACTTACTAGGTCTAATGTGTCCCATTGCAAGAAGTTCCTTGATGTTTTTTTCTATTTCATCTTTGAGCCTCTTTGGATGCCTGTATGGAGTAATCATAACTGGTTTAGCACCCTCTTCTAATTCGATGATATGCTCAATCCCTCTATCAGGTGGTGTACCAGGTGGAATATCGTTGAAAACCTTACTATACTTTTCCCTCAATATCTAGATTTCTGGATGATATTCTGTCCTTTGTTGTTCCTCCTTTGTGGGCATGAGAGTACACATGGCTGCCCATTCAATATCATTATGCCTCACCAATCTTTCCAATCGCCTGAGAGAAATGGTTCGGATGTCACTATTCCTAATAGCTCTCAACACATGCTGCTTCCCATCTACCTCAAACTTGATCTCCATGTCCTTGAGGCGGAAAGTGACCTCACCCAATAAACGTAACCATGTCATGCCCAAAACGATATCCAAGTCGCCCATATTGACCACATGGTAATCTGCTTTAAACTCATAATTATTCAGGCGTAAAGGCATGTCTCTAACCATTCTATTACACTTAAGAGTGTATCCATCAGCAACCTGTACTCGGAGACCCTCAAACTCCTCTGTCTTAATACCACAGCGCTCAACCAAACGTGCATCAATGAAGTTGTGCGTGGCACCAGTATCAACCAATGTTATCACCTTCTGTCCTGCTAGAACACCACGTAGCCTAAAGGATCCAACCTGCTGAATACTAGACAAATGCCCCTATTGTAAATGTAGCTCAGATTCCTCTTTTTGCTCTGAACTTCCTATTTCTTCCTCAGGCTCCGAATTACTGTGATCATCCTCATTTGCTGTATTGTCGGAATCTGACCCTTCGTAATATGCCCACATAACCCTATTGGCCTTTCCCTTAGGTCTCAAAGGACAATCATGGTCCCTGTCATATGGTCCTTTGCAATAAAAGCATAGTTTCTTCCTGCGCAAGTCGTTTAATGCTTCTGCATCCAAGGGTGTAGTACTTTTTCCTTTGTTATCAATGTTCTTTCCTTTATTCTTATCAAACTTCTTATTGTCTCTGAAAGAAGTAGTACTTCTAGAAGTGAACCTGCTAGCAGGTGTTGTAAACTCCATACTCCGTGCTTTCCTCATAGCCTCCTGAAGTGTTGGTGGATCAAATGCCTTAATCCACCCCTTGAGGGGTTCAAACAATCCTTCTGTGAATAAGATAACTAGCCGTCTCTCAGACACATCCTGTACCATAACTGACAACCTCTGGAATTCACTGATATAAACCTCCAAATTGCCTGACTGTCTCAACTGTGCAAGGTCGCGAAAATAAATCTCTGGATCCTTCTTATCAAAACGCTCAACCAATCTATCCACAAAGTCTTGGTAGGATGTCACCTGATTGTGCTGCGAAGTAACCATCCCATGTGACCACCAATCATGAGCTGTGCCTTCCAAGTGCAAGGTGGCGTACCTGATGGCATCTATCTCAGACATAGGCCTTAATGCTAGGAAGGTGTCCAACTTATGAATCCATGCCTGTGCTGTCATCTGACCACTACCATCGAAAGATGGTAAAGTGAGTTTGCCAACAGCTCGCTACAACTCGCTATCATGACCTCCTCTAGGCCTCCTATTCTGACAGCTACTCCTCATATGCTCTCTCCTTTGGTTCAGATAGCGATCAAAATTTAATAATTCACGCACATGTGGTGGTAATGCCTACCATTCTGCAGTAGCAGCTCTGAGATCATCCTGAAAATCATCCGGCAAATCGTCTTCTCCTATCTCTTGAGCCTCTTCCCTTAGGAAGGTGGGACGAGTAGGCCTATTTGCTGTCCATGATCTGCACCTAGGAGCACCCTGTGAGCCTGCCACACTTCTATTATCATGATCAGGTGTACCTCTACCATGTTCATGAATCCTGGGCTGAACAACTCTCTCCATTATGGTAGTCAATGCTTGTAGTCACTGAGCTATTTCTTGCTGTCCCGTAGTCATGATTCTGTAAAACTCTCTGGTTTCATCATCATCAACTCTGGGAAATCTAGGTGGACTTTGCGACTGTCTCTCACCCATATCTCTGAATTTCGATTTGCCCTTAAGTGTTGCTCTTCTGCGAATATAATATCTGGAATAAGGTTGCATAAGATGTTTTACCCAACAGGATGGCAGGAACACTGCTCTGATACCACTGAGATGACCCTAACTATTAAAGTCACTAAAGAGCCAATGCTTAAACTAGGACAATTTGTAAAAACACTTATTTTGTAAAACTAAAACTGCACTATAAAGATAGTGTTCTATAAATTTGCCCAGACTATTAAATAAAAAAGTGTCTTAATTTAATTCACTGAATGTGCTTGCAATGGTAATACCAACAGTATTTACTCAATTTCGTTACTGGTCTTACAATATTTGTAACAAATGCATAATAATGTCTGAATGACTTAGTTTTCAAATAAAAGAAACAACGTCAAGAACCTGAAAATTCCTTGCTTCCATGGATTCCGCCTATTTGAATTGCTGCTGATGGATGCGATTTTGCTCTTCACAATCTGGAAATTTGTCCCAAGTTGCCACACGGAACTTTAATTTAATTGAAATGTCGACTGCCCTGAATTCCCACCGTGTTGCAGTTGGAACCCACGAATCTGGGTTAATCCGATTACCACTGCGATATATCTATTATTTTTCGTGGCCCTCTTATCGGGCGTCCTGGCTAATGGGAAGGTTATTGTTACTTCTGCCGAGGCAATGTGTGTAATTGCTGACGAATTTCCCAATGCTAGAGCGGGTAGCCAAGCTATGAAGTTGCAGTATGCCGCCTGTGTGAATAAATACCCGACTGGAAGCACTTTGTAGTTAGTGCGTCTCTACACACTATCTGCCCTTGGATCTCTGCCGAAGACAATGGGTTCCCAGACTGGGTCGAAAATGGAATCCTGAAGTAGCCGCTGGTTCATTAAAATAAAGCGCTCAATCTTGTGTAGCAGACCATCCAAGCCCTGACCCGAATTTCGCCAGTTTTCTTCAATAATTCGGTGGATGGTAATTAGCTCGTCTCGGACAATCAAAAATGCAAGAGTTTCCAATTTGGCCTTAGGCCACAGATTTCCGCCCCGATGAAATGACTGTAATGTCACCTCCAATTTTTTTGCAATAATTCGGGTGATATTCCACACCCTCAAAATTGCTTATCAATGGGAGTTTTCGTTCCCAAAGATAAATTGAGAATTTGCAGACCAAATGACTACAAATTGCTCCAACTGAAATAGAAGTAGAATCCACAAACCGCTTGTGCAAATGGGTGCCTCTTGTCCTCTATTTATTCACTTTTTTGAGAAGTCACTGGAAGCTTCTAGAATCGTCTTTTATAATATCTTATTATAATGCACTTTTATTATCAAATAACTTTATAAAAATTAAATAACTTTATTAAATTAAAAGTGCAATCTTAATTCATCATTAGAACATGTAGGCCTCATTTACTGGATGTAGCAAAATGCAATCTTCTGGCGGCGAGATGACTCTCTCTCCAAAATCATTTGCCTACGAGAGTCGATGATAGGCAAATCTACTGTAGGAATTGTGTCGCTAAAAAGGGGACATGACAGTTTATATCAGTTCCATGGTTCTTATCCTATGACACATGAGACAATGTACTATGTTTTGGGAAGGCATCAACTTAATGAATCAATCCTAGCTATATAAATGTGGTTAACTATCCAAAATGGGCAGCTTAGAAAGAGAGCAGCAGGCATTATGAAGAAGCAAACAGTTCAAAAGAATGCAAGAAAAGATCAACTAAGGAAAGATGAAAGTGATAATATTTGACTCTACACACATGTTTTGTGCTTGTCTTTTACTATAAGTCAAGAATAAGGCCAAATTTGGCTCTAAGCCCCAGAGGTTAGATCTGTGATGCAATCTCTCCTATATTTCATTTTAATTCCATTGTCCATTATTTCTATGTTTTTTAAGATAATTGTGAATAAACTTGTACTAGGTTATGTAAACAGATATTTCTTAACCGGGCCCTCCATCTGCAACTATGTCACTATTTGTCCCATGGTTCTAGCTTGTTTCTAGATGTTGGATCTTTCATTCTCTTTTGTCTTTTGGGTAGGTTGTGTAAACAGATAGCTCTTAACCGAACCCTCCATCTGCAACTATGTCACTATTTGTCCCCTGGTTCTAGCTTGTTTCCAGATGTTGGATCTTTCATCCTCTTTTGTCTTTTGGGTGCTTGTCTCTATTTGCTTTGGGAAACAATATATCGAGTTTCCATTCTCTAAGTAGAATCAACAATTGAAGATGTTTTCATAATCAATTAGATGTTCCGATTAAATGCCACATATTTCAAGTAGAAGTCTATATGGAAAGAGTTTATCCAAATCAGCATTCCCATAGATTCTTGCATAGGTATATGGAAACTCAAAGGAAGTAAGGCATTATCCTATACGGTTCTCAAAGATTTGAGAGAGAATTCTTGCTAGTATTCACTTGGTAGGAGAGGATGGCAGACCTAGACTAGACAACATGGTGTTGAAGGGATGGGACCAAAACTTCATAAATAATGCAAATTTTTTGACATTAAACATACAAGTTTTTTATCCGTTCCGGAGAAGATTTCCATGAATTATTTCTTGTCCATTATCAGCATGTCAGTTGTTACCAATGAGTCCCAGTTTTTGTAAGTCCATTGTTTTAGGGTCTTGGACACTATGAAGGCACCCATTAATCTTCAGCTTCTATGCTTTTCATTTCCTACATGGAAGAAGATACAACTGGGAATTGTTTATCAATAGATAGCATCAATTTTCTTTGTTTGTTGTGAAATGGAGTTTGTGAACTATTTTACATTTGTAGGCAAGATAAATCATAAAATGAAGTAGCCCATCCTTTTGGATTTTCAGATGTATCTTGTGAAACAGACTGAATGAAGCTTGGTTAGTCTCTACACTGTGAGGAGGTCATCACCTCCTTAAGAGGGAGGGGAATGGAGATTCCCTTGAGCCTTTTCTAGAGGATCAATATGGTGAATCTGATAATCTCAGAGAGGGATCATGACTGGCGGTAAGGTTGCAATAGGATTAAACTTTCCACATTCCTTTCCACTTAGGGACTCAAATCATGCATTGGTTTAAGCTTTTAACTTTCTTGATATTTAAGAGATACAATTTGAATGCATAATCTTTGCCAGTGTTAATATAAAGGTTTCGTTACATACACTACGGAAAATTTCATACTATGACAATGCCTTGAGTTCTTGAATCTTGAATGTTTCAAAGCTCAAACATATTAAAACAAGGAGATAACAGCACTCGCAAAATATTGGATCAAAGAATATTTGTTTTACAAGATTGAGAATATCACATGAAATGAAAATAAAAACTTTCCATCCATTACAATTTTTCAAGGTAGCTTCTAACCTGAACAAGAGATTTGATAAGTACCTGCTTCTTAAACAATCTCATGGTAAGGACAATGGCATCTCGCATCCTCCTACAAACATGAATATCTTTATTGAAATATTTATTACTTCAAAAAAATGAACTGAACTTCTCAACTATTTCAAAGAACTCGAAGATATGAGAAAAAGAAAACACTCCATCTTTAAAGCTAATTTCTGTGTTAATATTTAGTATTTTTAGACATTAAAAATAAAAATAAAAGAGCACAGTCCATATAAGTTGCATGATCTCAAAAAGAAAATCATCATTACACAAAGTGGTATTATATTCTTCTTTGCTCCATTTAGCATAGTAACCACAAAAAAGGTGCCAACAATGAAATAACAAGAAAAAAATAGCATGGAGTAAACAAGCCAATGATCTATTAAACTAATGGCAAGCGGAAATGATCCAGGGGAAATTTTAAAGTTCATAAGTAGTAACGGTTACTCTAAAACCATAGTGGACAAGGTTCTCTTTCTAGTCTAAATATATAAAAAAAAAATTGAAGTTATAAACAATGAACCAAAGAAAATCCCAAGCTTCTCAAAAAATGTTTGAGCAGAAAGCTTAGTTACCCTGTTCTCCCCTTAGCCCTTCGAACCTAGAGAATTTCAAACTGGTTCGTGGTCCTAGCCCTGGTTCCCTTTGGGTTGCACTTGGGTTCAAACCCAAGCAGGTTGGTTCCTCCAGGTCAAACCTAGGTCAAACCAGGGAAGACCCGGGTAGACCAAGTGTGAACCAAGTATAGTTCCATTGGGGACATTCTATAATTTAGTACAAAAAACAATTATTACAGAATTTGAGTTTTTAACATTACAAAACAAAACTTGCTGAAGTTCAAATATTTATTACATCAAATTAAACTAGTCCTGAAGATTTCTTCCAGTCATAAATCATATTTGAAACATTAAATAATGTCTTCAATAGGCGATGGGAGTTGCAAGCTACTCATATAACATTTTTCAAGTAGGATGCTAATTACAAACAAACAAGCTCTTTGTACAATGAAAAAGTAATAAGTGTTGGACAACTTGCAAAGCAATAATGTTATTAGTGCAGTTGATCCCAATAACATTGACAATATTTGTGAACCAAATAATGCCTTTGATGAAGAAGAAGAAAATCAAGATTTAGATAATCCATTAGATTATTGAAACTTAGCATAAAGTTTTAATTGTTGAAAGTTAAAACAATGATACTTGAACTTGATATTATTTTAATAGTTTGGTGTTGATAATAGATATGATGCTAAGATTACAATAGTGTTTTTGTTGTTTTTATGATACTATGTAGCATTCTAATTTTGATTCATTTTCCTAGGCTGCACACACACACATTACCCGGTTTTGTACTAACAAACCCAAATGAACCCACACCCCATTTCAAGATTTTGTTGCATCAGCAAACCAGTTCTTCAAACCCAAACTCGAACCGGTAACTTAGGCAGAAAGACATAGGGGATGCTGGTCTGAAGGAGGTCATTCCTAAGTTACTAGTTCCGGTATGGGTGTGCATACGGGTACTAGTTACACAGAGAAGCATAAATCCTCAAAAATCCCGATTGTTGAGATTTTTTAAAAAACTCTAGAGGAAACATTTTTTTCCCGAAAACATTCTGATTTAATCAGCTGCAATTTTCAATAATTTTTAAAGGTTTAAAAAACCAAAAAAGTTACGAGAAAAAACATCTAGGAAATGCACTTAGTATCCACCTACTTCTTACGATTCCCTAGCCACACAAACTCGTTAAATAATTGGGTCGTTTGTTGAAATTTAGCACAGAACTGAGAGCTAGATGTTGGAACATGGTTGACCGTCAAAGATTTGTCATATTTCATTAGGTCACTGAGACAAATCATAGGTAGGCAACCTTGAATGAATGTTTATTTCTAATAGGTGGTAAGGACATTAAAATAGAGACACATATTTTGGTATGCATATGTGTTTCATCTTAAGGACATTAACATGGAATGGTTGAGAGATGTCTTGTTTTTTATTAGTATTTCACACTACTTTCATTTCCCTAAGGCTCATAGTAATGTTTTCCATGTATATAAATCCAAAGACACAATTTGGTGTAAAGTAGTAGACAATATCGTAAATACTATGGCTTCTATATGATTTTATTAACATATCTCAATCTTATAAGAGTACATGCCAAAAGTAAATATAGAAAGCCAAACCAAATTGAAATGAAACTCAATTGGCTTTATATCAACCTAAAAATTTTTGACCTTATAAAAAAATTAGCCAACAGTCATAAGGCTGGTTAATCTCATCAATAAACTTAAACGAGAAATGGTTGGTCTTCAAGAAAAAGAAATGATAGACTTGACAATGTTTGAAAAAAATAATAATGTAAGTCCTATTCCAAGTGGTGAAAAATGAGAAAAAAGCAAAAGGTAATTCTACTTTTGATACCTTGAACTGGGTACAATATTTAGCTTTAATCAACATTGATCAATTGATCAACCTAGCTTTATTCAGGTAAAATTTTCAGCAGTTTTGGCTTAAACATCAAATTAAATCTTCAGATTTTCATGATTAAAGAGAAAGGTTATCAGACTTTATGATCCTTTGATGATTTCAAGATTAACAGCTAAAACAATTATCCACATCTTGGTACTTATGTCTTTTTTATCCAGGAACAAAATAACAATTATCAAAACAAAGGATAACTGAAGTTTGAACATTAATTGATTATACAGACAGTTCATACTGGAACTTACAGGTTGTCCTCTTCTAATCTTAAACCAATAGTATGTCCAGCAGAGTCTGTTAACATGAACTGTGCCTCATGTCCATAGGGAATCACAATCTGCAGCCTCAAGATTAGGTAAATAGAATTCAGTATATTATTAGTTTCTGCCCATAAAATCTCTGCCAAAACAAGGTACATAAATTTTTCTACCAATGTCTCTTCCTAACTGTAGATCCTTATCAATAAAAATCTCATGTACCAAAATGAACAAATATAGAAACAACAAAAATAAAAAGGTTATCTGTAAAGCATAAACATAGATAAACTGTATATATGAGCTACTAGTTTTGAATGGCTTGCATGATTAAGCAAATGCAAATTAACATATTCAACCCCCAGTATTCCTAATGACACAAATAAAACACAGAATTAGAGAGAGCTTACACTTAGTTCAGAGGTATACTTCTCATGAACAACGTCCCTACATGGTTTGCTTCCCTTTATCTCATAAGTTGACCTTTGTAGAGTCAGTATAGCAGGTTCCCAGATTCCGAGCATACCAACCTGTAAAAATTGTTACCATTAATTACATATAGACTGAATGAATTTGAGACATTATTATACATGCTTCTTGCATGCAGCAAGATAAAAAGTGAACTGAAGTTTGTCTAAATGCAGGTACTTTCGGGGTGTCAGAATTTCTAACATGTGGAAATCCCCTAACAAAAGAGAATTTATTTGAAAAACAAAAACAAATGGCCAAAGAATTTTTAAATTTGTAGTATTAATGATTCCAACATTTTGTAAGATACTTACTGATAACTGAACATTAAATACAGCCTTTCCTGCCAAAAAGTAACATTCTATTTGCTGTTGCATAATGGGATCTGAGACAAAAGAGAGACTACTGAGATAACTTTCTTACCAATAAAGAATTCAAGATATTCATATACTCGAATTTCTTTTAAAAGGCCAAAAATATACTTTAGTAAAGAAAATGAGAAAGAGTCGCCATTTACCTTGGACAATTAACCATTACAAACACTTTCTTTAGAAAGCAGGTAAAGGGTCATATCAAATGTGATACAAAGGTATGCCATTAAGGACGATACCAGGCACATTTCAAGCTTAAAATATATTCAATGTATACACCCTTTTCTCATATTTAAAAGAGAACTATAAAAATAAAAGATAACACAAATAAATGCAATGATGTAACCACCTTATGAACCCTGGGTATGGACAGCAAACCAAAATTACCCACTATGATAAGATTCTTTAGCCAAAACTGGAAAAAAACATCTTCTGTAAAGATGATTTTTTTAAATGTGTATGCAGCAAAATGATGCTAAAGACTTGTAATAGTGAAAATTGCATACCTATTCCCTTTCACTTATGTTTTAGGTCTACTTTGGTCAGAGTATCCCAATGCAATAGATGGTTTACCTGATACAGTAACTGGTTTGCAGGTGACATATCTTGCATAAATTCAGAAAATGACAACCACAATCTGATCAACTTCACCACTAATCAAAAAGATAAGATACTAGATTTGTGCAAAAAGCTTTGGAATTAGGTTCAGGTGCAATCCAAGACCGAGTGGTGCAGCCATACACCCAGATTCACTATGGGTTCAACCCAATTTACCCGCTATTATAAGATTCACCATGCAAGGTCCAACTAAAAACAAATATCTTCTATAAACATGAATTTTTTCATATGTATGCAGTAAAATGATGCTATATACTTGTAATGGTGAAAACTGCATATCTATGCCCTTTTCAATTATGTTTTGGGACTACATTGATTAGAGCATCCCAATGCAATAACTTATTTGTCTAATGCAGCAACTAGTTTGCAAGTAGCATTTGCATGAATTCAGAAAATGACACCACATATCCTAACCACCTTCACCACAAATCAAGAAGCTAAGATACAAGATTCATGCAAGAAGCTCCGTAATTGGGTCTAGGTGTGATCCAAGTATGGTCCGCATTCATCTCAGGTATGGCCCAAGCGCCTGGATTCCCTATGGTTTTGGCCCAGCCAAACCAACACCATATATGAGTGCTTGAGAACTAGGATATACACACACACCCTACCGTCCCCTATTTTTGGCCCTCTAGGAAACTCACTGGAAATGTGTCCCCTCCAGTCCCCCTATCCCGTCCCCACAATGCCATGGAACATAGTAGATTACATATATGGTATAGCCTAATAATAGAACAACTTATTCTTGTTACCCCTCTCCTTCAATACAGGTTGCTTCGTTGCCCTCTATTGGCTATGAAATTTTTAAATCTTTTCTCTATACTAGATTTATATGAGGCCATTTTTACACAATTCTAGCCTTTTACTGTCAGTAGAATACTTGAATCTCTTCTCTTCAATCATGTCCTCCCCGTCTCCCTTCAATAAAGTTTCCTTTGTTGACTTCTATTTAAATTCAATAAATGAACTTAGAACCAAAAAATTTAAGAAAACATCCATATTAGTGAAGAGTGTTTATATATCATATAACTTGTTGTGGAAGTTAATTTTTAGGATTCCTCACATGGAACATGTTAATAAATTGACCGAACCGAGAACCCAAACACCAAAACAGAGAACTGCTCAGCACGCATTTGTTTGCAATTGTACAACTGCTTTTAAAAGTTTTCATGGATGGAAGCCTAGCCTAGAAAAGTAAGATCACAAGTCTTACTAATACTTCCATGAAATTTGGTTTTTAAAGAATTAAAATACACATTTCTCATTTACATGGCCTAATTTCAGAAATTTACTTTACCCAAGATTAAGATGCAAATATATATATATATATATATATATATATATATATAGAGAGAGAGAGATCGCTGAAATATATGGATAGCAAATAGTCACAAAGTTAATCTTAGACAATTCAACAGCAACACACTTCCATGTAAAAAAGATTTTGAATGCGTATACCTTTCAACACTATCTCCAACATAGTAAACTTGTATCATTAGATATCATCTATCTAATGAATGGCAGCCACTGGTTGTGTAAAATATAACGCTTTATGATTTCATGTCAATACATGATCTGATCATATCTTAATCTAAAGACAAAATCTAACCAATCTTACCACAAGCTATTTTGTTTCGGTCATTTGCAAACACTTTGACCAAGTCACCCTGCAAAAAACTAAGCTTTGTCAATGTGAGAGAGAGAGAGAGAGAGAGAGAGAGAGATTGTCCACAAAAGACCAACATAAGTCAAGTGACCCAAAATTATAGTGACTAATAAGGACTGCATGTAACAGAATTTTATTTTTGCTCTCATGGGTTAAAGGTACTGATCATTAATAAAGAACAAGAAAACCTTCCATTTAAATCTGATTTATGACTGTTCATCCAAAATGTCAATTATTGTGATCCACACCCATTGCTAGTTTCAACCTTTATAATACTTGAACATAAATATTCATAAATAATGAATCAATTTCTAGCAAGATGTACAATGACGGAAAAGAAAAACGTACATCTGGAATCAGAGAGCACATATTGGAATAAAGACATGATCTAATTACAAACCACATCCTATCAAAATTGTGACTTTATAGTGTATACATATAAAATGGATCATGGATAATTTTCATTGTCAATGAGCATGCTGATGCATTGCATCTTCCATTCATTGATAAATTGCAGGTTTAGAATGGGTTCAGCTAGAGAGAACACGCCACTGTACTCATAAGTTGATGCCCCAGCATGTCTTAAATCCCTCCTTTTTGAACAGTATGGTATCTAATAATAGTTAGCCTTTATGAAGATCGGACAGAAATCAACGTGTGTATAATATGCTATTTATGAAAAATACAAAAGAGATGCAGTTTTCACAAGCTTTACTGCTGGTCTTAGCAATAACTATTTTACCTAAGAACAAAATAACTTCACTGAAGAAATCGTGTTTGCAACGCATGCCAAAAGCTAGAATAGAGAACCACCATCAATCACATCAAACTCTCAAGCATACTTACAAGGCTCGGACTCGGCAAGCTGGATTTGGGCTTGGACTCAGAAAGGAACTCAACAAATTGGAAAACCCAAGAAATTCAAATATTTTTAAGGATTTAAAACTTTTTTCAAGCATCATTTAGTCATTTAACATCAAAGACACAATAATTGAGATAACTAAAAGCTACTTTGCACACATGCACAAGTTTGCATTGATCACATAACCATCAATGTGATTTTTTGAAAGAAATAAGTTAAACTACAATTATAGAAGGTATACGTTATTTATTATCATCATGTTGAGTATTGTGTACATGTTAAAGACTGCTGGTGGTATCTCCCTTGAAGTGGACTACGAGGTTTCTCCCTCAAAGTGGCATATTATTATCAAGTGTTTACGGATTTTTTCATATTATATTCTTCTACCATGCAAGTTATTTCGTAACTGCTTCACTTAAATTTTTTGTTCTAAGTAGATTAGAAAGATCATTATGAATTTTTGAAATGATATCAAGTATATAATTGCTCAAATGTCATCATCTTTTAACTTTGTCAAATGACCATTTAAAAGATATTTGTTTTTTCAGTCTTTCACAAACCATAAAATTGTTTTATTGTTCTGGAGATATCTAATTCTTTAAAAGGAAAAAAAATTATTTGTTTCAATGCTTTCAAATTTGATAGTGCTGTTTTAAATTTTTAATACCTAGTTTCAAGACTTTTGTGATTATAGTCTATAATATGACACTACTTTTTTAGCAAAAAAATTGTGAAATCCTATTTGTAATCTGCTTTATAGACAAATTGTTATGTTTTATACCTGCTACATGGAAGAAATTTTGTACTACTCCATATTGATTGCCTTATTGGGAATCATCATTACAAGTTTTTGGAACTTGATATTGCAATACGATCATATAAGCCAAAAAAATCATTAAAATTGTTTATTTTTTACTATATGACTCAGCTGGTCATGGCAGAGTTCTTGCCATATGACTCTCCAAGTCAGGAGAGTCCATGGACTCTGTGAGCCCTACAGTACTTGGCCAAATCAGAGTTCAGAGGCCAAAAATCTCTGGATCCCTGACTCGGCTCGAGACTCACAGAGTCCTATAACACTGCTCTGAAGCATGTGCACTTACCTGGATGTTAGGTCTTCACCATCCCTATATAGTTCACATATATAATATAAGCCATTGAACCTTGCTATGTGGTTGTTGGAATCAAAGGAAACCTCTATACCAACAAGTCTTCCAAGTGCGTGCCACTTTGCTTTCTTTCCCATTCTCTTTGATCGTTCTTTTCTTGTGGGTCTGCATAACTCTCATCAATAATATCTATTTTATCTTATTTATTTTTCCTATGTATTGCATGTCTAAATGTAAAACAAGAGAGGTCTTTATTATAGTTTAGAATGTCAGTCCATTTTCAAGAGTACAAAATATGAAATGACAATCAAAACAGGATCATGGCAATCTAGACATTGCACTTGTCTCTTAGGTTGTCTTGATCTCTATTTATTCACCTTTCTTCAAAAATAATATTTCATGTCTTACATTCATCCATGAAATTTTATTTAGTGTAATTTACTATGCCTTTTTTGTTCCTAATAATAAAATGAACCACTAAACTCAAGTTTTGGAATTTTTTATACTTAATGCCATCTTTGAATTAAGCAAATATCTATAGAAATGTTTCCATGTTTGAATACCCTCAATGGATAATTATGTTGCAATCTATTCAATATCTAGGCCTTCTTCAATACTCAATTTCAACTATTCTAAGATTCCATAGGCCTATGGCATCACTTAGTGTCAAACAATGCCTAGCAAATCGGGTAGCAAGCTAAGTGGGGCTAATCGTGGAGGAAACTCCATGATTAAGCGCATTTGAGTTGGAGTATTACCAAGTTGGGTGACCTCTCAGGAAGGCCAAATGCTTCATTCCTATGAGCATCACCTAGATGCAAAGAGTGTAAAGTATTCCATTCATTCTCGTGAGAGATGGGTTCTTGTGAACTAGTACTCAAGAAACATGGGACAATAAGTTTGAGTCAAAAACTAAATAGTTAAATCCTAATAGAAATATTATAATTTGACTTGTGGAAAATATTTCCTACTTATGAAATGATGAACTTAAGGGGCTTTATAATGAATGGTTCATACGGCATAACACTTGCTAAAGGTTTTGCAAATGAGGTAGCAAGCTAAGTGGTCTCAACCTTGGAGGAATCTTAATGGTGAATGATGCAAGGTAGGTGGGGAACGATGCAATGAATCACTCTCCAAACACCCTGCTAAAGTTACACATGGAAGCACAACACAAATATGAAGAACAACCAATGAACAGTATTCCAATGCAGATCTGCTGAGACAATATCCTTAAAATGTGCTAGGCATAAGGCCTACCTGCTTGCAGACTTCTACAACAGAATTACAATCAGCGAGCTTGAAAGCTCTATGATTCAAAACCTTATTCTTCTTCTTAGATATTACTGCCTATCTACATGCAAGCTCACAAATATATAGTCATCAAGACACATAGGTCGGCTAACAGATAAAGATTATTACAAAAATATAGGTCATGTTCAAAAGGGAAATTCAGTGACCATACAACTAAGAAAACAAACGTCTACGACCATAAGGATAGGTCCACATCCAAGAAAATGTCCCCAAAACCACAGGAAGTCACTTAACCATATGAACTTCACTGCAGCCAATTATCGCATGTTACTCACTATGCCAGCGAAGAACAAGGCTCGAGCAAAGATGAAGGATAACTTCCACGTAAAGTACAATCATGTTCTGCAAACACAGGGAAAGGATCTACAATAGGTCCACATTAAGGAACCAACTTCGTAGAAGAAACAAACACGAACAGCAAGGGCTGCCCCACGAACAACAGATTGGAACATAAATAAAGGAAATATTTTTGGTTTTACTTGAATTTTCTTATTGCAGCAGCCTTAACTTTCATTTTCCACAATGGGTAAAAAAAGATGAATGTTGGAAATATATTGAAGACTTTCCTGGAAGAATAAAATATCAATCGAAATGTATGTTTTGTAAAGATATAAATTCTGGTGGCATTTATAGATTCAAATACCACACTGCTGCTATACCTAGACATGATATTACAATTTACACTAAACAAATTGCTAAGGCAAGATGCACTTGTTTAGAGCCATTAAAAAAATATGAACAAGAGAAATTAAATAAGAAAGGCAACTTGAAGGGTTAAGGGCTATTGGTTCCTATGCTCCCATAGCCGCATTGGCATCCACATCTGTAGGTTGTGTTGGAGAGGGTTCTTCTAGGCCTCCTTTTCGTCCTAGTTCTAGTGCTAGTGCTCGTGCTAGTGTTGATGCTAGTCCTACTTGTTCTTATTCTGAGATTGAGTCCAACCAATTGTAGCCTAGAGTGTGGAAGAACAAATTGGATAGTTACTTTGTGCCCCGCACCATTGGCTCACAACCCACGCTTGAGGAGGGTTTGAACAAGGAGGTTCATGATGCTGCCAGAAAAGAAATTTGCAAATTTTGGTACTTTTGCATATTCTATTTATTGTAGCCAGGTAACTGATTCTTTTTTATTTGTTTTCTTTAAGGTTAAAGTAAAATTCTAATTATATCTACTTGTTTAATGATTCATTGATTAATCATAGATTCACTTTACAAGTTTACATGATTTGTCACTTAAATTTCTAATCATAATCTATTTGTGATAGGGCTTCTTATTGGCAAAACATGATAGATGCGGTTGCCATTTGTGGTCTGGGGTTTAAAGCCCCAACTAATGCTGAGTTGAGTGGATACCTCTTAGATGAAATGGTAGAGGATATGAAGGTTGAACTTGAGGACTACCAAAAGGAGTGGACCGAAAAGGGTTGCACCATCATGACTGATGGTTGGACGGATAGGAGGAATATTACACTCCTCAATTTTCTTGTTTCCTATGGAGGTGATTGATCATTCTACTTTCCTACATGCATTGTTATGAGTCATGATTCAATAATTTAAATTTTGATTTGTTGATTGCTAATTTGTTGATGATCTATGATAATTCATTGTTTTGTTGGATATACCATGTTCCTCAAATCCATCGATGCTTTCGCTCATATAAATAACACCACATACTTATGTGATGTTATTGAGGAAGTCACAGTAGAGATGGGGGAACAAAATGTGGTGCAGGTGGTGACGGATAATGCAGCAAGTTATGTTGTTGCAAGTAAACTTTGAACTTTTCAAGTTTTGAAAATAAATTTATTTGAATTTTTAACTTTTTCTAATTCTAAGTTTCCTAAATTGTTCAAATTTCTAATTAATTTAAAATTGTTGTAGGTAAACTTTTGATGGAGAGGCACCCCACCATATTTTGATCTCCTTGTACAACACATTGCCTTGACTTCATGTTGGAGGAAATTGACAAGCTTGAGTGGGTCAAATCATGTGTGGAAAGGGCCAAAAATATATGCAAGTTTATCTACAATCATGCATTCATCCTTAGCACAATGAGGGACTACACAGGAGGCAAGGAGTTAGCTCGTCCAAGCATCATGAGGTTTGCCTCGAATTTGATCACACGGCAGTCCTTGTTGACATCAAAGGGAAAATTCAAGAGCATGTTTATTGGGCGGGAGTGGACTTCAACTTCCTATGCTACAACCACTGCAAGGGTAGATGTGCTGAATTGCATCTTTGATTAGGATTTTTTTGGAAACCTGCCAAACAAATTCTTGAGGTAAATTTTTTACAATTTAACATTTGTATTTAATTTTTATTATTTAATTATTTATTGATTTAGTTTTACTTTTAGTTTTATATTTAAGTTTTGACTCAAATGTTTTTTTTTTACATTATATGCAGGTCACTGAGCCCCTCACATCTCTCCTACGAATTGTTGATGGGGAAAAGCCCTTTATGGGCTACATATATGAGAGCATGGATAGGGCCAAGCAGGCTATTAGAGCCCAATATGAAGGAGTGCAAGAGAAGTATGTCCCTATTTGGGAGATCATTGATAGGAGATGGCAGAATCAGCTCCACCAACCCATCCATGCAACAACTTATTATCTGAATCCAGCATTAAGTTTTTGTCCTAACTTCAAGGCAGATGAGGAGGTTCTCACCGGCCTATATACAGTGATCCAAAGGTTGAGTGGTGATGAGGATAGCACAGCTGCAACCTTTGAGCTAGACAAATTCAATAATAAAGAAGGGCCAATTTTCTCTAGTAGGTTGATAAATGCTCAGACAACGATACAGTCAGGTAAAAATAATATATTCTTGAATCTTACGCTTATGGCTTATAAGTTGTGCATTTTAATTTTTGATCTTGTAATTTTAAAGTTGTAAATGAGACTAATTGTTTTTGTTTTCCCTTATTTCAGATAGATGGTGGCAAATGTTTGGGCGCACAACCCCAAAACTTCAGAAAATTGACATCCGTATTTTGAGTCAGCCAACAACCCTTCTAGATGTGAGCACAGTTGGTCTATGTTTGAGCATATCCACTCAAGGAGAAGAAATAGGTTGTCTATGCAGAGGTTGAATGATCTTGTCTTTGTTCATTACAACCTCCGTCTTAAGATCAAACAGATTTTGGAAACTAACTTCTCTCTGATCATTTTAGAGGAGATTGATCTAGAATCAAAGCGGCTCACTGAGGTTGTGGATCCAATCTTCACTAAGGCAAATCATGAGTGGGTTGACCAGGTAGATAGAGAGGTTGAGGCTATGGCCATGGCAGAGGAGGCAATTAGAGCACGTTCAGGCACTAACAGATGCACACACGCGTGTACAAACACAAGCCCTAGTGATGTTGTTAGTGAGCCCATCTTACATGAGGAGGCTAAGACTCAACAGTCCTCTAGGACCTACCTTAGATGCCCATGTATAAGGCAAACAGGACACTCAAAAGCTGAGGCTGAGGCTGCAGCCGAACTTGAGGATGATGACGAGGCTTGAGCTAGAGCCTTGTTTTTTCATTTTGTTTACAAATACCAACAGACAAACGTTTCATGGATCTTCATCTTACATACAGTTATGATTTGATGTCTTATGGATCTTCATCTTACATACATTCTATGATTTGACTGATTATGATCCTATGATTTCTATTTACTTCGGCTACAAATTACATTTCACGTGTAACATAGTTATGTATGTGATGTATTTATCATTTATGTATGTTAGCTTCTATTTGATGATGTTATAGTGTGTTTAAGTTATATTCAATAAAGGGTGCATGAAATAAGTTTTAAATTGTTAAGATCTCTAAATTTCAAGGGTTTTTTAAATTTGCCGATTCGTGACCGATTTGATTCTTGTTCATGGCCGATTTGTGATTCGATTTGGCCTTGCTGATTCCGATTCTCGTTACTTTGATCTATACTTTCTAAAATTAATCTACCTTGCTGGAAATTACCAATCTAAGAAGTTGTTCAGCTTGAAATTGTCAACAGTCAAATAACAGAATTGGAATGCACAGTTGCGTTTAAATCCCTGCTCTTCAGGTATCGGAATTTAAAACAATCTAATAGTTGTATAATTTGCAACAAAAAAATCATGAAATGTTGAAGAATGACGAACCATAATGAAATCGACACAAGAACCTTTAAGTTTGGAGCACTGGTGAGGGGAATTCCAGTTGGAAGCAACAGATTCCCCTCCATGCCTCTGCCAAAAAATTACAAATATCTCATATAGAACAAACTGTGAAAATCCTTCTACTCATATGTGTCCGCCTACTTTTCAACTTGGCTGAATTCAATTTTTTTCATACCCCTGTGCACCAACTAGTCAATTTTCGTGGGTGTTAAGGCTTTCCTATAAGTCCCAAATCTAGAACCCTATGACCTTAGTTTCCTTTTGGACCTTGTGTTATATTTTAATGTTAACTAGCTGTCATCGATCACCGGTCACCTAAGCTAAAACTTAAGTCCTTTTATTCATTTTTGCGACTGGTCCCATCTTCCTGGGCTTCGTTGTATCCCAATCTGCACTTATTTTTTCCTGAGTCTTTATTACGCACCCTTTTGTTTTATTCCTTCAGCTTAGTCCCATTTGATCCTATGTTCCTAATGGAAAATCCTTATGGCAAATGTTTAAGGTTTATTTGAAGCTAATTGTCCAAATGTGTTAGGTGGTAGGTCCTAGTGTTGATGTCAACATATTCTGATGTAACTCTCTATTCTACTAGAACCTTTTAGAAGTTCCAAATGCCTCAATGGAAGAAAATGAGGTTTACATGGCAGATGGCATGAAAAAAGCATTTGTTTTACAAGAGCTTTTTGTTCCACTTGAATCTTTCAGAGGCTCCAATGCCCTGGTGTAAACAAGAAGAACGTTTGACATGGCAACATATTTTAATTCCATTAAAATTCATCATTCCACTAGAACCTTTCGAAGGCTCCAATGAAAAAGATGTAAGTCATGATGTGGAGGCCCATATGCCCAAAGAAGTTATCAAAATGCCAAATGAACTGCCAGATCAGATCAAGAATAGGTGATACTGGATAGCCAAGTTGCTAGCCTCAATGAATAGGATAACTCAGATGAAACATTAGCAGAAACTGGGTTCTGCTGGAACCATTCTGCGGTTCCAATGCCCCAATGGAATCCTATGTGGCATACACATGATGCTCACATGGCATCGGAGGTGGCATCAATTGTTTTTCTGCTAGAACCTTTCTGACATTCCAGTACTGCAGCAATAATATGAAATGGATTATGTGGCATTCACGTGATGCCTATGTTTCTCATTCCTCATGAATCTTTTCAAAGCTCCAATGCTTCAGCAGAATGGTTAAACTGGTAATGTGAATGCAAATGTGAGAAAAAGAGTGGCTTCTGCTGGAGCTTTCAAATGGTTCAAGCAGAATGCCACATCAAATAAGGTGACAAAGGACAGCTTGGCAACCACCACATGATAAGTCATATTTTCCCTCAGGCTTGTGCATCCACTGGAGCATTTCTGAGGCTCCGGAGCTTTTCAGCAGAAAGGATGCCAATGATGACGTGGAGGCCCACATCGCCAAAGGAGCTCTCAATGCCAAATATAGTGCCACAACAGACCAAGGAAACAAAGGAGGTAAGGGTTGTAAACATCAAACGAGATCAACAATGGAGATCAATTGTGCAATTGTGCAAGATCTAGATCCTTGGGAAGTTGCTAAGTGCACAACTGCACACGAGTAAAGATCAGAAGAATGGAAAATAGAAAAACTTGCAAGCAGTGCAATAACACAGGAGGCTCCAGTGAATTCGCAAGAACATGACACATGGTGAACCTGCCATGTCAAAAACTTGACCGATGAGTTTCAAACTTTGCCAAGGATCATTGATCAAATCAAATCTATGACCAGGATTCAAATTTGGGTAGTTGTTCCCTATCAAGGAGTTCCAACCATGGTGCGGCCATTTGTAATGATACCTTGTTTAACCGATTCTTAAAAAGCATCTGTTTCAAGAAATGTTGAGCAAGAACTTATGCAGACAGTTTAAAGAGATGTTAAATAGACTTAAGAGGGGTCCAAAAAAATTTTATTGGATACTATTAGTGCGATACCAGACTCATCAAATTTGGGAAAACAATACAAATTTTGTTGTGTTTTCTAGAGTTTCCTTTGTCTGTGTGCATTGGATCAGATGTTGTTTCATGTTATGATAAGTCTGTGAACCTATGCATGTGAAATGATCTCTTTGCTTCTGAAATTGCAGTAACTTTCTATTTCATGTTATCTTCAATCATACACATCGGTAATTAGATTTGTAAGTTGAACATCATTCGTGGTTATTTCCAGTTGGATGGTTACACTTCTGCATATGTTCAATTGATTCAAATTTTGTTAGAGAACAAGGCATTCGCATTTGCTACATAGTGGTGTGCAAATGTAAAAGCCTTTCTTGCTTTCCAGTTAAAAGTATATCCCTATTACATTAACCCAAAGTCAAAATAATTGATCATACAGATGGAGCTGTAACTTTCTAAAATTCAGAGAGAAGTCAACCAATAGTTTACCGGGTCCGGGTAGAATAGAGTCAATTTGTTTATTATTTCAAAGAGACAAATCTGTGTTATGTCCCTCTCTTAGCAACGTAGTTATAACAGAGGATTTGCCTATCATTGACTCTCGTAGGCAAATAATTATGGGAAGAGGGTCGATTTTGTCTTCCAATTAAGTAAGCGGGGCCTACTCATTCCAGTATTTAATAAAGGTTGTATTCTAACTTTATAAAGTTAATTATTTAATTTTATAAAGTTAATATTTGTAGTGCAAGATGATTCCGGATAATTTCCAGAAACTTCTCGGCAAGGAGATAAATAGAGGACATAGGGCTCCTTTTTGAAAGCAAGCGATTTTGTGGATTGGTTTTTAATTATCAGTTGGAGCAATTTGTAGTTTCCGGCCTGCAAATTCCCAGAGGTCTCTGAGAACGAAAACTCTCTTAGATCTGCATAACTGAGGAGGTGGGATATCTTCCGAAGGGTTGCACATTGGAGGTGGTCTTCAGCCATCTCATGTTGAGATTATTTGCATATTCGGATTATTTTGAGGATGACGATTTGGAGTCCTGAGTACTGGCGGAATTGAAACGCGAAACCCTCTTTCCAGTCCGAAACAGCAGTTTAGAGTTTTACGTGATCAACAGTATGCATTAAAGATTGGACGTAACATTTCGAGCGGCAGATAGAAAAGCTAACAGAAATGGTAATCGCATCAAGGTTGGATTAATTGCAGATTTGTCACCCGATTCTGAGATTGGATTACAGAGGGCGGTCGCGCATTTGGAATCTCCTGTTGGCTTCAATTACCCTTGCAACCAGCGGGCTCGACTGCCGACAGTTCGGGCGCCTCCACAAGTTGCGATCTGATCACAGTCAGGTTCCAGTCACACGAACCGCAGGTGACGAGAGATAATGGGCCAGGCGGAAGAATGGTGGTTTATTGAATAGTTGGAAAAAGATCCTCAAATTTCGACCTAGATAAGTTTCCAACGGCAGATTAAAAAAAGAAAGACGGCACCCATATTCCTACAGTCTTTGAAGATAGACGCTTGAATAATTTAATCAAATTCTGAGGCAACAATCATCAGGTTCCATTTCCAATATTGTGCTGTTGTAATTTCAGACTTAGTAATTTTTCCATTTGATTACCCATAAAACTGAATAGTTAATACTATAGCTCTTTGCAACTGAATCACTTCCTGATTTTGTCAAGATTATTATTATTCATTGCATAAGATTAGTCTTGTTCATGGCAAGTATTTGATAAGGGACTTATACTCCGGTATTGTACTCAAGTGGCTCTTGTAGTGAGGGTCAACAGTGCTTGATTGCTAACTGTTTGACGAAAGGTCTAATCCTTGAAGTTTGAGTTGTGGGTGTTAGAAGAATCAATAACCTATCGGGGTTATTTCAATCTGTTAACCAACAGTATGGTCACTAAAACCATAGTTGGAAAACTCTCACTCGGCAACAACTTCCCAAGCCCCTAAAAGTTAATCAGGAAAAAATCGACCATTTTTTATTAAAAACTCGGAAAAACTCAGGAACCTAAAAAAACCGCTATAATTTGATTAAAATTACATTTTTTTTGAAATTTCAATGAGAAGATGCATTTAATGAGTTAATCAAAGAGAACACAAAAAAAACAAGCAGAGTTTAGATATATATAAATCTAAGTTACCGATTCTGGTTCTGATGCTGATGCGAGTGCGGGGTGCTGATGCGTGGATGCATGGATTTTTTTTTTTGGGGATTTTAGATGTGTTTGGGTGTGTCCGTACATAAGTATATATATTTTTAAAAATATATATATATAATATATATTAATACATATATATATTTATGTAAAGTTGTCAACTATAATTTATGACAATGTATGCAAAGAAATACAAGAAATATCAAATATACAATAATACAAAAATAAACCATTCATTGAATCATTATAATTTATTATAATCAAATTGAAATAAGTTATAATAGTAATCAAAACATCAAGATTCCAATACAGTTTGAATTACAAAATCAAAACATAATTCATGGTTCAAAACTTCAATGTTGATCAATCAAGAGTCAATGCTCAAGATTCACAAATCACATTCAGTCATTCAGAATCATAAGGATTCTCAAAAATATCCACATTCTTTAAGGGCCATTTTAGGGTTTTAAGGCAAATAGAAGGTTAAAAAAACAATAAAAAACTATTTAAAACACATGTTATTTGAGTCACTTAAGTGACTGGGCGGTGGAAAAAACCGGACACTCACGGGATGCATCCGGATGCTCTCCAGAGCACCCTGCATACATCCACAGACCACATTGATGCTCCTGGAAGCATCCGCCGCGCATCCTAACGCATCGGCGCATCCTCCCGCATCCACATCCGCACCAGGGTCAAATCCAGACGCATCAGTAACTAAGATATAAATGCCTCCCAACGCAGAGAATTAACTGGCAAAAAAAACGATATCATTTTAATTTTTTTCCCTTTCTCCTGTTGTCTTCTAACGTGGCCGAGTTGTTTTCAAAAACTCACCAATTACTCGGCGATTAAATGCAAAAAATGGCTAGTTTTTACTCTGCGATTAAATCTGCCAAAAACTTGCCTGAGTAAAAAACTCGGCGAATAGTGGCAAATTGCAGATTATTCGGCGATTATTTAACCTATGACTAAAAGTACTCTTCAAACCACAATTATTTGTTCTACAACTGACTGTATTGACCAATTTCTCTTGTTCTCACACATTATGTACAAACAGGCTGGTGCCTCTTAGGAATTCTTGGGGTGCCCTTCCATGCTATACATGACTTCCTGTTGACTCAGAAGGGGATGTTACTCTGCTTTTTCAGTTCTTATTAATGAAACTGCCACCTTTGATAGGACAAAACATGATTACATATCAGCGATTACCACTAACATATCCACAACTGCTAAATATTGCTATTTCACATTGCCAACTGCCAGGACACAAACACATTAGCCAGACAATGCTATGTCACATTCGCAACTGCCAGGACATAAACACAATTGCCAGATATTGCTATGTATTTCAAATAGTGGCATCCATGGTTTATTTGTTTCTGCGGCTAACTTTCCAAATAGCTTCAGTATCACAGGGGACTGGACTCCGTAGCCTTCAAAAAATATTGAAGGTTGTAATTTAGGGATCAATCAATTAGAACGCTATGCTTGACTGCAGTATGAACATTATTTCAATAATTTTGAATTCGAGTCAGTCATTGCATGTTTGTATTGTCATAAGATTAACTGGATCTAATTATTAGCTTCTAAAAATGCAACATGAACCAGCGTTCAATAGTTATTGAGGCAGTGCTTTTTAAAAACTA
Source organism: Cupressus sempervirens (assembly GCA_028749045.1). NCBI lineage: Eukaryota > Viridiplantae > Streptophyta > Pinopsida > Cupressales > Cupressaceae > Cupressus > Cupressus sempervirens. The sequence goes on along the minus strand of CM053785.1, from coordinate 831,433,644 downwards.
CATTCAGACCTTTCTGTTTCTGTCATCCAGTGGAACACATTCAATGCCAATGTGTGCATCAACATCATCAGCTGTGACTGTATAATTAGGTTGAGCTGCCCCTGTTCTAACAGACACGAAACACCCTAGTTAATAGGCTTCGAGTGAAGTTAATTTATTCTGAGAAACCAAATAATATTTACAGCATTCTGCAGTCGAAGCAACCTAAAATACTATCAAAAAAGCAGAAAAGGGAAAAATTACCCTCAATGTAGACCATACTTCCATCTTGTAAGTGTCGCACCCACTGAGAATTAGATTAACGGGTTAGCCAGAAAGGACAAAGTTTGGAAACAAATACATCAATTAAAGAAAATGTCATAATCAGATTGTGCCATTTATCTTGATAAAAAACTAAAATAAGCATATTCTGAGAAAAGAAAAAGGAAAAATGAGTTAGCGTTCCGTGTATTAAACCTGAAAAACGCACAGTGTCGTCCCATTGATGGAAAATCCGCATGCTTGTAGCATACTTCCCGGTACGGCATCACCTGCGATTTGAAGATTTTCTACTGCAGTTAGAGGGTCATCTTCTGCGGATATGTCATAACTAGGAGAATCAGAAAGTGAACATAAATTTGTTCCCGGATAGCATATTAAAGCCCACATTTTAATTAATATATAGCAGCTTTATGAAAGCTAGCACTCATTAAATATAGAACGAACTGCAAACATCATTGTCTCACCTTCCGGATTAGAAGAATTGGGCTCTTCTAGTGTTGTTGGAAAATACAGAAGGCGTCTATCTATTTGTGTTCGGCCCTTTTCCTTCCTAGCTGCACACCACCGAGCAACTTCATCACTAGGAAACATTGCATGCACATCATTTCGCACTGGTGCAAGGCTAACAGAATAAACTTGGGCTTCAGAAGTCCTGTCAATAAGATCAATTGCACTTATACATCAGTACAAACACAAGTTAGTTCTTTGGCCTTTCAAGTGTTCTACAAAAAATTTAGTTTCCCCTTAAGGTCTACGCCTTCGAAGAACTCAGGATGCTGAAAGCAACAATAAATGCAAGCGACAATTCTTGATGCCCTGAAGATTGTTACTAAAGAGTAGTAAATGCACATCATCCATCTTACAAAATGCAAGCAATGACGATGCTCTGGATACCATTATGAGGGTTCCTGTCAACCGTCTACATAGTGATTCCATCTTATAATTCTTATAACTTTGCTAATAAGTTCGATTCCATTTTCCGTAGTCTACATAGTGATTCTAAACTAAGGGCCTAAATTGATGAATTTATGCAATTCTTTGTGGTACATGCTGATGATTGATGTCATGTCTAACATGGATGCGGATTAACTATTTCATCAAGTGAAAAGGTGGATATTTAGATTTCGCCTCTGAGGAAGTAGATAACAAAGACCAGAGAACTTCTATTGCAATTGAAAACAAAGCCTGGCAGAAAAAATCATAATCCTAGTTATTTTGAAAATTAAGCTTGGAAACACTTACATGATTTTGCAGGAAATGGTGATTTTCAAACTGATGCCCAAAAGAGCTCAGAACTGGTTACAAGCGTCCCAAAGACGGTTACTCCGTGGTTTATAATTATCTTTCACCTTCTGTGTTACGCAGGAAGAATTTGCCATTATAATGTTCATAAGTCTTGCTGCAGGACTTTCTTATGAATTGCTTGGAAGCCAACGTTTTGAGTATGGCATGCGTTGAATGGTAGGTCACCCTGAACGTTTTCCCAACGTTAGAGGAAAAAATGTTGGGAAAAAATGAGGGGGGTCTGTTAGAAATTGTCGTTAGTTATAAGTCAGTGTGATTGTTCCTCATTAAGCCAAATTATATGCAACGAGCTATGTAGCTTATTATTTTTTCAATTTTTGAGTTTAGATTTAATCAAATTAGTATGATTGTATTGTATAAATAAAATAGTTTTATATTGTACAATTAAATCTAAAATAACTAGGTAGAAATTAGATTTCAAATAAATAATAAAAGCTATATATAAAAAAATAAAATGTAAAATTAAAAAGGTATATGGTGCGATGAATGACATGGATAGTAATAGGTAATAATATCTTAATTTTTTTTTTTAAAAAGAATAATGTACTTTTAAAAGAGTGTTTGAATGAATTAAAGTAATAGAAAATTTAAATTATTAATGTGGAAGGTTCACCATCAATTTACTTTCATTTTCTTTAATCTATTTATCTATTAGTCTTTATTTTTGTTCTAAATTGTAGTCATTGTTCTTTTTCATTTGATTGTACGTATTTTTATTTCTAACATTTTGAATTACCCTCTATAAACCATTGTGGGAACATGACAAAAGAAAAGTCTAATACTATTTTAATTTTTTTGACTTGTCGAAAGGCCCTTGGTCTACTGGTGAAGTTGAATGGCTCACAAAAAGCCCACCATTATTAAGTCTTGATGAGTGCAAAGGCTCGACATCATAAGGGATGAGGTCAGGATCGTGCCCTAGGTGATTTTGATGGCGTGGATGCCCCTCAGTCCTTGGCTCTAAGCTAAAGAAGTGCGAGTACATATGAAAGTAGAGATATATGATAAAAATATAAATATAGAATAAGAGAAGATATGACAAGAGAGTTAAAAGGAATACAAATATATGTAATAATGTCAATATATTTATACATTTATTTAGTGGATAGGCTATTTGTAGGAGCTTTGCTCCTGGAATTTTACTTTTTGACAAAAATTTTGTCAAGTTTTTGCCAATTTTCTAATTTTTTTGATATGTTCTTTAAAAATCATAAACAGATTTTATTATTTTCCCAATATGCTCTTTAAAAATCACAAGTTTAGACATTTCTAAAAATTAAACTTGAATCCTAAGGGCAACTTTCTATTTTTTCCACTAACTCTTTATCGACTTATTTCTTTCAAACTTATTGTACTTTTCATGGGATAGTATATTATGTCTTGTGTACAATTAGTTACTTATTTTGTACCAATCATAATCAAAAAAAAAAAAAAATCTAATTGACATCTTTTGAAAGTTATTAATTTGTTCATGAATATTATATATTATACAAAATATTTATCTCAAATATGATTGGCTTAATTGGTTTGGTCTTATAGGACCCCTTTTTAAGAGGTTTGTTGATATTATATTTTTTTCTCAAGATTTTAGGGCCCCTCTGGTTGTTGGAATAAGAATAAAAAATTTGAATACATTTTCTATTTTCCATTTGGTTCATCAATTGGAATAGGGAATAAGAATACATATTCCCATTTTGCCTCCAAAATGAGCTTATACCCATTCCAAAAAATAGTTGTTATTAGAATAGCCATTCATATTCTCAATATGCATTCATATTCTCCATTCCTATGCCTGCAACCAAACAGACCCTTATTAGGGATTACATTTTAAGAATATTTTTAAAATGTTATTTATTTATTTTGTTCTGTAAATGGCCAAAGCCTTGTTAATTATATTAATTTAATAAAAATACATCAAAGTATCTCCATTCAAATGGGCACTTGTAGGAAAGAACAGAAAAGAAAACCTTCAATCTTGCCCAGGACCATAGTCATTTATTATTACATGATTAAAAGGGGCATTGTTGGAAGCATGAATGTTGATGATACTTCTATGAGGGAGTATTATAGAAACATGATTACATCATTATCATGATGATGTGTTACATTCATGACTGTGTTTGTCATTGATGTCAACATAGCAATTTTCTATAGTGTTTGACAAAAGAACGATGGTAAAGATCAAGTTGGTACAGATAGATCGATGAGTACTTTCACTAAGCGAGGTTAAAGAGAGACACTACTTAGTGTCTAGTATATGTAGCCAACCTTGGAAGCATAGGATATTAAGTCTAGAAGAAGCTATGCATGTTTTGGTGATGACTATTTTGAGATAGAGTTTATAGAAGCATGTTCTGGTAAACTTGTTATATCTCTTAGCAGATTTATTATTATGAGAAGCAAGGTTAAAGGCATGTATAAGACATGTTGGAGATGACGTGGCTAAGTTCACTCGTCATGATATTACACATACAGAAAGTTATTCAAGTTACAAGGTGACAAATTAATGTTATCGCTAAGTGTAACATGTTCTTAATGAGGTCCTATAATAATTAATTGAGAAGGTGTAATAGCTGACTTAGGGATTTGTTTTATGAATTTGGTATAAAGGAAGGATATTTTCCTTTGTTAAGTATGAATGTATGAATAATTGCAAGAAGCATGAAGAGCATAACAGAAGAGAAACAAGTTGATAAGTTGATAAGTTGAATAGAGCGAAGTTGGAGAGAACTTTTTTGCCGAGGTTTTATTGTGAGATTCAAGGTTTGATATTTGGATCTAAGGTTCGTGACCTGGTCTACAAGGTTTGCCAGTGATTAGTCTGGTTGACAAGATAGAGGAAAGAGGTTAAAGCACAGTACAAATAATTATTCTGCAAGGAATATTTGAGAGATTAGTTGGATAGTGAGTTTAGTGGTCTTGCCCTAGAAATTGTTTGAATAGTGTCTACAACTCCTAACAAGGTTGGCACAACTCTTAACAGGGTTGGAATCTCCTAACGGGGATTCCAAGTCTCCTAATAGGGACTCTTATGTACTAATTGTGTTTATAGACTCCTAACAAGGTCCATCCTCTAACAAGGAGAATATATATATATATATATATATATATCACTATATCTTTTTGGGTATCATTCCCACTAGGGTTTTCCCTCTAATCAAGGGTTTCCCTAGTTAATAAATCTGGTGTAATTGTATATGTGCATCTTGTTATGGTTGTTGTTTACTTTGGTTAAATGGTTAAGGTTAATTAAGGTTGATAATTGTTTTAATTGGATAATTGATTCACCCACCCCCCCTAGTCAGTTATCTTTGTGGAATATTGTTTCTAACAATTGGTATCAGAGCATCAGGTCCTTGAAGATAAAGTTTAACAACTTTTGGAGATCCATAGTGAGCATATTCAGAAAGGATAGTCTGAAGTTGGAGGAAACAAATTGTGATAGCTAGAAGGAAAAGATGAAGACATATCTGTTGTGTATGGGTCCAGGATATTAGGTCTTGACAAAATCAAAAAAGACAATTATTGATGAAAGTGCTTTGGATTGTTGTATCGAGGATGAGAGAGAACTTTTCATGTGTGACATGAGAGCAAGAGAAGCACTATTGTTTGCACTTCCTGAAATTGAATACAACTAGGTAAAAATACTTGGTACTTCTTATAAAATTTGGAAAACTTTGGAAAATAGTTTTGAAGGTGATGAACATTCTAAGAAATTGAGGCTGCAAAGCTGGATTTGTGCATTTCAAGATGCTAAAATGATGGAAAATGAATCTATAAGAACATATGTAGGCAAAATATCAGAAACTATTGTATGTATAAGATCTCAAGGAGGAACCAAGGAAGATGATGAGGTGATCTGGAAGATATTGAAGAGCTTAATGCCACCATTTAAGTAAGTAATTCAAATGATACAATTGTTGATCTCTTGTACCAAAGATTTCACAAAGGAAACATTACTTGGAAGATTAGAAGTAGTTGAGAATGAGCTTAGACAGTCTAGAGAATTGACCAGAATAGAGAGAAATTTCAATGCCCTAAATATTTGACCTAGTTTATCAAGGAGCACAAGTGCTAGAGAAGATTTTGCTAGTAGTAGAAAATTTGATGAGGATAGAAAGATAGAAGAAGGAGTAGCCCTTCTGGTAAGAAAATGTTTAAATGTTGGACTTCTAATGAGTTTGGTCATTATGCATCTAAGTATCCTAAAAAAGAGAAAAAGTATAAAGGAAAGTTCAAACCTAGAAGAGATAGAGATTGATTGTATGCAAATGAGGAAGATGATTATGATTAACAACTAGTAAGTGGTAGTGATGATGAAATAGGATTTGTAGCTATTAAAGAAGAAAGTCCAAAGAAAATGGCTTTGGTATCACAGGTTGTAAAGATATATGATTAGATAATTGATAATGGTTGTTCACATCATATGACTGGTGATATGAACAAGTTTGTTGACTTAAAAAGTTATGATGAAGGCATTGTCAGAGTTGGAAACAATGCAACTTGCCATGTGAAAGGTATTGGATCTATAACTCTTGATGGTGAGACTAACACTGAGGATGTATATTTTGTTGATGGTTTGAAGCACAATCTTTTGAGTGTTGGACAACTAGTGAATAAATTTTATCAATTACAATTCATAGAGAAGACATGCATGATCAGTGACAAAGATGGGAAGGTAATTAGAACAGGAACCAGATCTAGAGGTAATGTATTTCAGCTGAATCCCACTAAAATTACATGTTTCGTTGCAAAGGTAGATGACAGTTGGTTATGGCATACGAGATTTTGTCCTATAAACTTTGACAGCATTGTGAAAACTAGTAGTATGTTTGCAGTTAGAGATTTTCCTAAGATTGTAAAGCCTGCTAACACAATTTGCAAGGAGTGTGTATTGGCAAAGCATAACACAACTTCTTTTCCTAGCAAGAAGTTTACTACTACAACAAAGTTGGAGGTTGTATACACATATCTTAGTGGTCCTATGAAGACTAAAGGATTATATGGTGAAAATTATTTCATGATTATTGTTGATGACTTTTTTAGAATGATGTGGGTTGCATTTCTTAAAGAAAAATCTAAAGCATTTGATAAGTTCAAGATATTCAAGAATAGAGTTGAGAATGAATCTAGTATGAAGATTAATTGTTTAATATCAGATAGAGGAGGAGAGTTTACTTCAAATGAATTAAATATCTTTTGTGAAGCTAATAGAATCAAAAGACAATTATCAGCTACAAAGAACCCCTGAACAAAATGGCATTGCAAAAAGAAGAAACAAGTTAGTAACAGAAACAACAAGAGCTATGTTAGTTGAGAATGATGCATCCAAGATGTTTTGGAGAGAAGATATGCATACATTATTCTACACTATGAATAGAGTGCAAGTCAACAAAGACACAAACAAGACCCCTTATGAACTGTGGTTTGGTCACTTACCTACAGTTAAGTATTTCAAAATTTTTGTTAGCAAATTTTAAATCAAAAGAGATGATGATGCTGGTAAATTTGATGCTAGAAGTGATGAAGGTATGTTTCTTGGTTATTCATTAAAAAGAAAAGCTTATAGATGTTATAATATGAGAACTCAGACTATTGTTGAAAGTGCAAATGTAAGAGTTGATGAGAAATTTAGGATACAAGAAAGAATAGTTGACTACAATTGTGATGATGAGAATGTTGTTATTACTAAACCAAGGAATGATGAAGTATTCTTTGAGACCAACAATGATTTGCAAAATGAAGGAGAGCTAAGGCAGGAACAAAGTTTAGAACCTAGAACTAAGCTAAAAGTTGAGATAACAACTCCTACTTCCAGTAAGAATATGATAAAGAATCATCCACCCGAATAGATAATTGGCAATAGAGATAAAGGTGTGATGACAAGAAGTAGAATCAATGAAGAATTATGTTTGATATCTCAAGTGGAACCAAAGAATATAGATGAGGCATGTAAAGATGACTATTGGAAGAAAGCTATGAAAGAAAAATTGGATCAGATAATGAAGAATGAGACATGGGAATTGGTCCCTAGACCAGCAAACAAGAATCTAATAGGAACAAGATGAATAAACAAGGAGAAGTTGTAAGGAACAAAGCAAGATTGGTATGTAAAGGTTACTCATAGCAAGAAGGAATAAACTATGACAAAACCTATGCTCCTATGGCCGAAATAGAAGTAGTAAGGTTATTCTTAGACTATGCAGCACATAAGAAATTCAAAGTGTATCAGATGGATGTCAAGTCAGCATTTCTGAATGGAGAACTTGAAGAAGAGGTATACATAGAACAACTTGAAGGTTTTCCTTTAACAAATGACAAGGACATGGCATGCAGATTGAAGAAAGCATTATATGGCTTAAAACAAGCACCTAGAACTTGGTATACAAGGTTGGACAAGCATTTGACAAAGCTTGGATTTACCAAAGGTATGACAGACAATAATCTATACTAGAAAGAAATAGATGATGGATTGATGATTTTGGTAATATTTGTTGATGGTATCATATTTGGAGGAAATGATGATGAAACTTACAAGTTTGCAAAAGAGATGAAGAAGGAATTTGAAATGAGCATGATAGTAGAGATGAAATACTTCTTAGGATTACAAATTTTGCAAGATAACAAAGGAATCTTTATTTCTAATACTAGGTATTTGAAAGACCTATTGAAAAGGTTTGGTTTGGAAACATGTAAACTAGTTGGAACACCTATGGTAACTAGACACAAATTATTGTAATGTCCCCTTTCTAGCATTCATAGCATGATGTTGTCGTTAGCCTATTTCCCCACAGTCCCGTAGGCTAACTAGGACATTAAAGGGGCTTAGAGGCCATTTGGCCTAGACAGTTTCAGTTGCAGATCTTTCTGAGGGGTTCTGAGGCAACTTTGGGCATACTTACTATTTATAGTAAGTCATCTTGGACATGGTCGGACATTCAGTCACAATGGTATGTCGATGGTAATCATTTAAAATTGACAGGAAGACTTATTTATCATTGATAAGATTTGTTATGCATTGATAAAGCCATTTTATAAAGTTAAATTTAAATATTTAACTTTATTAATTCATAGACTATAGTTTGTGGGAAATATTTAAATTAAAAGAGTTACCTTTATTTTTATAACACATTGGAGACATAAGGTACATAAAGGGAGTTATATTTTATCCCACATTGAGAAAACGAAGGATTGAGCTCTTGTGAGAACACTATAAAAGAAATTGAAGAGCTTTTTTTATGTATGCTTGGATGAAGATTAATGTTATGTTGTTGGATATCTGATTATCGGGCTTGGAGGACAAAATCCCTCTTTGCTAGCATTCTCCTCACTGTTGGAAGACACAGTCAGGAGGATCAAGGGTGTTTTCACTTCAGGAAACACACTGGGTTTCATTTGGGGTGTTCGCATAAAGAAATTTACAAGGGTTTGAGGTGCAAATCTGAAGTTAGTTATTGCTGTAGTGCCGCATGAATAGTATTTTGCTACAGTCGGCATGAACAGTATTTTGCTACAGTACGGCGTGAACGGTGTTGGTATCAAGTTTACTTGTTTTTTCGGCTGATTAGAAATTTGGAGGGTTGGCCGACTACATCTGCAAAATACTACGACAACTAATTCTAGGTTTCTTCTGTCAAATTTTGATATTTTGCATAATAATTGTTGAATACAAGTTTGAATAGTTGTTGCAGCCTTTAAGGCAGCTGTAAGTGCACATCTACATTTAAAAGTCACCCTTTATTAGCAGATTGAAAGAGTTTCTAGAGTTTTCATATACTATTGAATGTGTGCCAAGTGTTTGTGAAAATGTTATGATGTGTATTATGCATTTTAATGTCACTTCATAGTTGTTCGTAAATCTACTCATTGGAAAGCAATTTATTAAGGAAATCAGCTTTATGAGTTTTCATACAAAGTGTTTGACAATATTCCTTAAGTCAAATTTCTGCAAGTCAAAGTTCAAATCAGGGGAGGATATTAGAGTGGTATCAGAGCTATAAGTCCTGCCATCCTGTGGAGGTCTTATAGGAAATTTGGAACTGGCGGATAGAGGGGAAAGTGTTTGATGAAATGTCAAAACACTAAAAATCAGAGCATTTATGTTTGAGCATGCGACAAGGGCCTTATAATTTCAGCAATACCAGAGCAAGACAAAGTAGGAGTTCAGACATGCAAAGCAAACAGTCTAGTTCATCCGTACAGGGGGGTATAGAATCCAGTCATACAGACACAGCGAAGGTATTCTTTGATCAAGACAGCAATATGGGTGACCGAGATGACAGGAATACAAGATTAGGTGGAGGCAGGAATGCCGGTCTAGAGCCTGGAGAGGAAAGATTCTTACAGTTATTAGAGACCTTGGTACAGGGTCAACGAGTAGCAGAACAAAGGGCACAGGAACAGAATCAGAGATTGGATCTTATGATGCAGATGATGGCTCGTCAAATGGGGTTGAATGCTAACATGGGTAGAGGAAATAATCAGAATGATAACAATCAAAATGGAAATGATTAGGATGGGACACATAATGGAGATGAACAAGTTGGGAACAATTTTGGTCATGCACCCCAGCAAGCTAGGACAGTGAGTTCAAGGCCCATGATTCCTACATTTCCTCCTAGAGCTCCAGAACAGCTCATACCAGAGCCCCAGATTACTGATATACAGGACCAGTTGAGGAGAGATTGGGAAGCCGGACGGCCAGATTTTACTGCTGCAATTACCTTTAGGGAGTATATGGATGTGCGGATGAAACATATGCCACGTGGACATGACAGGAACCAGAGCTATGAGCTACGAAATAAAGTAGGGAGACTTGAGTTACCATATTATGATGGCTCAGGAAAGTCTACAGCAAGAGCTTGGGTTCAAAATCTTGACACATACTTTTAATTGAACTCTATGCTCGAGGAAGAAGCTATTAAGTATGCAGCAATTCATCTGGATGGGTTGGCACACGAGTGGTGGCATCATGGTATGGTCACTATGGGACATGCACACATTACCTCATATGTGGAGTTTACAGAGAGGTTGATTGAACGTTTTGATAGGAAGGATCCAGAACTCCATTTCAAGGAGTTAGCTCAGCTTAAACAGTGGGGATCATTGGAAACATACATTTCAGAGTTTCAAAAACTTGCAGTGTTAGTAACAGATGTATCTGAACGGAGGATACTAGTTCTATTTATGGATGGGTTAGCTGATCCATTGAGAGGGTGGATTAAAGCTCTCAACCCTCCCACTTTGCAGGAAGCCATTAAGAAAGCTCGTGACATGGATTCCTCTTCATCTTCAAAAACTAAATTCCAGGCAAAGAGTTTCCCTTCAAGGAAAGATAAGGACAGGAAACCTTTTCATAAAGAGGTTTAGCCAACTAAGGAGGAAAGTAAGAGGTTGGACAATGAGACACTTAATGATCTCAGGAAGAAGAAGCTTTGTTTTCATTGCAAGGAGCCTTGGGATTTGTCACATAAGTGTCCATTGAAAGAAAAAGCTAAGCAGATGGAGTACTTTTCAGCCGAAGAGTCAGTAGATGGAGATTTAGAGCAATCATCTGAATCAGATGGAGATGATGATAGTTCTTCACAGGAGGAAGCACGCGGTGATAGCACGATAGCTCAATTGTCAAGTATACAAGAGGCTGTCACTTTCAGAGTTAGGGGAACCTTGGATGGACAGAGAGTTGTGGCACTCATTGATACAGGGGTGACACATAACTTCATTGATGAGAAGTTTGTGACACGCAGAGGGCTACATACAGAGGAGCATAGGGGATTTAAGGTGATGGTTGCCGATGGCTTCAAAATTGAATGTACCAAGAAAATCTCCAACTTGCAGCTTCGTTTGGGAGATTATGACATGATAGGAGATTTCTTTGTGGTCAACATTGGTGATCAGGATATGGTGCTTGGGATGAACTGGATGAAGTCTCTGGTAGAGTTTACATTTAACCTTGAGCAAATGGAAATGAGGTTTGAGGCTAATGGTAAGAAGATAGTGCTCAGAGGTTTGTCAAATGGGAGACTTCGAGTGGTGTCACTCAAGCAAATGTAGAGTTTCTTTAGACATGATCAAGTGCAGTGGGCAGCAGAGTTTAGAGTAATGCCTGAGATGACAGAGCAGCATAAACTAGAGTATCCACCTGATGTACAAAAAATAATAACCAAACATACTAAGGTGTTTGGAGAGATACCTCCAGGGAGACCCCCAGATAGGGGAATCGAGCATGTTATTGAATTAGAGGAAGGGGCTAAGCTAGTTATCATCACACCTTACCGCCATCTGAAGAGATATAAGGATGAAATAGAAAAGGCAATTAAGGAGTTGATTGACATGGGGCACATACGGCCAAGCAAAATTCCTTTCGCTTCTTCAGTAGTATTGGTGAAGAAGAAGGATGGTACAATGAGGATGTGCATTGATTATAGGGAGCTAAACAAGAAGACAATCAAGAACCGATACCCTATCTCGCGCATCGATGAGCTTATTGATGAATTGCATGGTGCATGCTACTTCTACAAGATTGATTTGAGATTCGGCTACCATCAGATACGGGTTAGAAAGGTGGATGTGGAGAAGACAGCTTTTAGATGCCACTATGGACATTTTGAGTTCTTAGTCATGCCCTTTGGGTTGACAAATGCCCTTGCCACTTTCCAGTCCTGTATGAATAGAGTGTTCAGAGATCAGTTGAGGAAGTTTGTGTTGATTTTTTTTGATGATATACTGATATACAGCCATACTTGGGAGGAACATTTGAAGCATATTGATACAGTGCTCAATATTCTAGAGAGGGAGTCATTATATGCCAAGATGAGTAAATGTGAGTTTGGGATGACAGAGTTGCTCTATCTAGGGCATATTATTAGTGCAGGAAGTGTTTGGGTTGACCCAGACAAGATCAGGGCCATTCTGGATTGGCCACCACCGAGGAACACTTCACAACTCAAGGGATTTCTCGGGCTTTGTGGGTTCTACCGCAAATTTGTGAAGGGATTTTCACAGATAGCAGCACCACTTACATATTTGACATGGAAAGATAGTTTCAAGTGGTCAGAGAGGGCTCAGGATTGTTTTGACAGGTTTAAGGAGCTGATGAGTACATGTCCTGTTTTAGCCATTCCAGATTTCACTAGGCCTTTTGAGCTGCAGTGTGATGCCTTGGGAGAGGGCATAGGAGCTGTTCTCATGCAAGAAAAACATCCCATCGCATATGAGAGTAGAAAATTACGAGGTGTGGAGAGAACCTATAGCATCTACGACAAAGAGATGCTAGCAATCATGCACGCGCTAGCTAAGTTCAGGCAGTACTTAGTGGGAAGCCGATTCACAGTAAAAACAGATCATAATAGCTTGAAACATTTCCTTGGACAGAAGGACCTTAATGACAGGCAACAGAAATGGGTGAGTAAATTACAGGCCTATGATTTTGACATAGCCTATGTTAAAGGGAAGAAAAATATTGTTGCAGATGCTTTATCTAGAAGGCCTCATTTGCTTGTTGTTGGGATAGTCATGGATGATTGGAGAGAGATGATCTTGGCAGAATATGCTAAGGATAGTTGGGCATCTAGCATTATTGAGGGAGCTATTCAAGATAGTTGATACACTGTCGTAAATGATCTGATCATCTACAAGGAAATGATTTATTTAGTACCCGGGTCTGCTATGAAGCAGAAGATTTTGAGGGCATTTCATGATTCACCAATGGCAGGACATCCCGGATTCTTTAAGACATATCGACAGGTGAGAGAGCGCTTCACTTGGAAAGGACTCAAATCAGAGGTGCTTCAGTTTGTTAGGGAATGCCCTGTGTGTCAGCAGAACAAACAGGAACATTCTTTTTCGGGTGGTTTACTACAGCCCCTACCCATACCAGAGAAGAAGTGGGATAACATTTCCATGGATTTTATCACAGGCCTCCCCAAGGCACAGGGTCGAGATTGTATCTTTGTTGTGGTAGACAGATTGACAAAATTTGCACATTTCTTTGCAATTTCATCTACATATTTAGCAGCACAAACAACAGAACTATTTTTTCGAGAGGTATTCAGACTACATGGGATACGACGAAGCATAGTCAGTGACAGAGATAGCAGATTTATGAGCCACTTTTGGCAAGAGTTGTTCAGGTTATGTGGAACAAAGCTCACTCCGAGTACCAGCTACCACCCCCAAACTGATGGGCAGACAGAGATAGTGAACAAATGGGTTGAGGGGTACCTTCGAAACTACATTGCAGGAGAGCAGAAGGCTTGGGTGAAGTGGCTACATCTAGGGGAGTACTGCTATAATACCTCTTTCCATATGTCTATTCAAATGTCCCCTTTTATGGCACTGTACGGGTATGATGCTCCTAATTTTTTGGATTTGTTATTTGGGGACAACAGGGTGCCTAAGGCCAAGGATACTTTGCAGGAGTGTCAGGACATTATGCGATCCTTGAAGGAAAATTTGCAAAAGGCACAAAATCAGCAGAAGCAATATGTTGATCAGCACAGGGTTGAGAGGTCTTTTGAGGTGGGAGATATGTTGTACCTCATGTTACAGCCATATAGATAGTCCTCTCTCAAGAAGAGTGGAGCAGAGAAATTGAAACCACACTACTATGGACCGTTCAAAGTAATCAGGAGAGTGGGCGAAGTAGCTTATGAGTTGGAGTTGCCTGCAGACAGTAAAGTGCATAATGTGTTCCATGTGTCACGCCTTAAGAAGGCATTGGGTCACAATGTGGTGCCTTTAGTAGTATTGTCACCTCTTGATGATGAGGGAAAGCTTATCTTGGTTCCCGAGGCCATATTTGACTCCAGGGAGAGGGTGCTTCGCAGGAGGACTATCAGGGAGTATCTAGTGAAGTGGAGGAACCTACCTGTCGAGGATGCTACTTGGGAAAATGAGCAGATATTGCAGCATCCAGAGCTGAAATTTCTTGAGGACAAGCAATTTTGGGAAGGGCAGACTTTAATGTCCCCTTTCTAGCATTCATAGCATGATGTTGTCGTCAGCCTATTTCCCCACAGTCTCGTAGGCTAACTAGGACATTAAAGGGGCTTAGAGGCCATTTGGCCTAGACAGTTTTAGTTGCAAGTCTTTCTGAGGGGTTTTGAGACAACTTTGGGCATACTTACTATTTATAGTAAGTCATCTTGGACATGGCCGGACATTCAGTCACAGTGGTATGTCGATGGTAATTGTTTAAAATCGACAGGAAGACTTATTTATCATTGATAAGATTTGTTATGCATTGATAAAGCCATTTTATAAAGTTAAATTTAAATATTTAACTTTATTAATGCATAGACTATAGTTTGTGGGAAATATTTAAATTAAAAGAGTTCCCTTTATTTTTATAACACATTGGAGACATAAGGTACATAAAGGGAGTTATATTTTATCCCACATTGAGAAAACGAAGGATTGAGCTCTTGTGAGAACACTATAAAAGAAATGGAAGAGCTTTTTTTATGTATGCTTGGATGAAGATTAATGTTATGTTGCTGGATATCTGATTATCGAGCTTGGAGGACGGAATCCCTCTTTGCTAGCATTCTCTTCACTGTTGGAAGACACAGTCAGGAGGATCAAGGGTGTTTTCACTTCAGGAAATACACTGGGTTTCATTTGGGGCGTTCGCATAAAGAAATTTACAAGGGTTTGAGGTGCAGATCTGAAGTTAGTTATTGCTATAGTGCCGCATGAACAGTATTTTGCTACAGTCGGCATGAAAAGTATTTTGCTACAGTACGGCGTGAACGGTGTTGGTATCAAGTTTACTTGTTTTTTCGGTTGATTAGAAATTTGGAGGGCTGGCCGACTACATCTGCAAAATACTACGACAACTAATTCCAGGTTTCTTCTATCAAATTTTGATATTTTGCATAATAATTGTTGAATACAAGCTTGAATAGTTGTTGTAGCCTTTAAGGCAGCTGTAAGTGCACATCTACATTTAAAAGTCACCCTTTATTAGCAGATTGAAAGAGTTTCTAGAGTTTTCATATACTATTGAATGTGTGCCAAGTGTTTGTGAAAATGTTATGATGTGTATTATGCATTTTAATGTCACTTCATAGTTGTTCGTAAATCTACTCATTGGAAAGCAATTTATTAAGGAAATTAGGTTTATGAGTTTGCATACAAAGTGTTTGACAATATTCCTTAAGTTAAATTTTTGCAAGTCAAAGTTCAAATTAGGGGAGGATATTACAATTATCTACAAAGGATGAGACACCTATTGTTGAGTAGAAGAAGTAAAAATCTATGATTGGAGGATTGCAATATCTGACTCACATAAGGCCGAATATAGCAAATGCAATTGGAATGATTACAAGATTTCAAGTTGATCCCAAACAAGCACATTATGTAGCAGTTAAAAGGATATTTAGATATCTGAAGGGAACACCAAAGTTTGAATTGTGGTATGACAGATCTAATGATTTCACTTTATATGCTTATACTGATGTTGATTGGGCAGGCAATATGGATGACAAAAAGAGCACAAGTGATGGACCCTTCTTTCTTAGAGGAAGATTGGTTTCATGGTTAAGTAAGAAGTAGGATTGTACCTCACAAAGTACAATAGAGGCAAAATATGTTGTAGCAACAAACAATTGTAATCAAGTTGTTTGGATGAAGTAGATGCTAAAGGATATAAGGATAGAATTCAGTGAACATGTTGTCATACATTGTGATAACACAAGCATAGTGAATATGTTTGAGAATCCAGTGTTGCATTCTAAGACTAAGCACATTTCTATCAAATATCACATGGTGAGAGAGAAAGTCGTAGAAAAGGAAATTAGATTGGAGTATGTAAGCACCAAAGAGAAGATTGCAGATATTTTCACCAAGCCTCTTCCCAAAGAGACTTTTGAGTATTTGTGAGGTATGCTAGGGGTTATGCCCCTACCTACATCAGAGTAGATGATGCAAGAGTGCATGAGTCTAGTGTTATAGAGCACTATTATTTTTTTGGATTGAATGTTGATGCTTCCTATATGGGGAAATATCTATGATGGATAGATTCATCTAGGACTCTTGATAGATTTTTTTTTGAATAGAGATTTGGACACTTGAGAAAGTCAGAGATAGATGGTTGTTGAAACCTTTGACATTGATGTCAATGAGGGAGAGATTACAACATGAAAAATAATTTGATATAGAGTACATTGAAGGGAGAGATTATAGCTAGTATAGAGCACATTGAGGTATATCAATAGGGGAGAATGATTGATGAAGAGGATTTGAAAAGAAAGGATAACAGTCTTTTACTGCTATTATTCTTGGAACTAGATATTTTTCATCTATGTTTCTATCAATGCCAAAGGGAGAGATTTTTGGAAGCATGAATGCAGATGATACTTCTATGGGGGAGTATTGTAGAAACATTATTAGAACATTATCATGATGATATGTTACATTCATGATTATACTTGTCATTGATGTCAATATAGCAATTTTCTGTGGTATTTGACAAAAGAACAACGATAAAGATCAAGTTGGTATGGATAGATTATTGAGTACTTTCATTAAGAGAGATTAAAGGGAGATACTACTAAGTGTCTAGTATATGTAGCTAACCTTGGAATCATAAGATATTAACTCTAGAAGAAGTTATGCAAGTTTTGGTGATGACTGTTTTGAGATAGAGTTTATAGAAGCATGTTTTGGTAAACTTGTTATACCTCTTAGCAGAGTTGTTATTTTGAGAAGCAAGGTTAAATGCGTATAGAAGACATGTTGGAAATGACGTGGCTAAGATCGCTCATTATGATATTACATGTACAAAAAGTTATTCAAGTTACAAGGTGATAGATTAATGTTATCGCTAAGTGTAACATGTTCTTAATGAGGTCCTATAATAATTAATTAAGAAGGTGTAATAGCCAACTTAGGGAATTGTTTTATGAATTTGGTATAAACGAAGGACATTTTCCTTTGTTATGTATGAATGTATGAATGATTACAAGAAACAGGAAGAGCACAATAGAAGAGAAACGAGATGATAAGTTGAACAAAGCGAAGGAGAGAACTTCATTACCAAGGTTTTATTGTGAGATGTTTGGTATTTGGATCTAAGGTTCGTGACCTGGTCTACAAGGTCTAACAGTGATTGATTTGATTGATATGATAGAGGAAAGAGGTTAAAGCACAATATGAACAATGATTTTATAAGGAATAGTTGAGAGATCAATTGGACAGTGAGTTCAGTGGTCTTGCTCCAAAATTTGTTTGGATAGTGGGTCCTTCTGCCTTCTACAACTCCTACTAGGGTTGGAATCTCCTAATAGGGATTCAGAGTCTCCTAACAGGGACTCTTAGGTATTGAATGTGTTTATAGACTCCTAATAGGGTCCATCCTCTAATAAGGAATATATATATCAATATATCTTTGTGGGCATCATTCCCACTAGGGTTTTCCCTCTAACCAAGGGATTCCCTAGTTAACAAATCTGGTGTAATTGTATATGTGCATCTTGTTATGGTTGTTGTTTAATTTGATTGAAAGATTAAGATTAATTAAGGTTGATAATTATTTTAATTGGATAACCAATTCACCCTCCCCACCCTCCCCGAGTTATCTTGGTCGACTATTGTTTCTAACAGGCATACCCATTCTCCAAATTTCAATTTTTGTTTTATATACAATGTAATTGATTAGATTCCTTCTCTGAATATTGTTGGTTGTAATGATCTTTATTATGATCATCTTTTACTATTTAGTGGCTCGGGTGTAAGTGACAAAGTCATCCTGATCTTTATTTCCTTGCAATAAAATATTCCTCTGTAATTTTTGCTTACTTGTTGATAAGTAATTCAACTCAAATATAAAGTTAGTTGTGTTAGAAAATAATATCATCAAATTTGTTATCCTTGATTTCCTAGCTAGGTATCCTTTTGTTTATTTTGTTCAACTTCATGGTATAGAATTTCTGTTATATGTATTTATTTGTATGTATAACCTTACTAAACCTCTATCTTAATTTGCACCATGTTTCTTGCATATGCCTTTCAGCCTCTTTGATTAGTGTCTAAAACTTCGTCAGATATTATGAATCCATCTTTAAGTAGTATTAATTTGGTAGACTTATCCTTAAAACTAAGATTTCTAAATTTCTTGGATTTGGTGGAATAATCTTCTAATCAAAATTGAGCCCAAGCTGAGAGGAGTATTGCTACTATTGCCTCTATTATCACAGTACATGACCGAATTTAGATGATAGTTCAATTAACATTTTATTTATGAATTTGCTCCCTTTAAATTTGTGTCTGATAGTCCTCTACTTAATAGAGTATGCTTTTGCTTTATTCTAATTCCTAGTTAATCCCAATCTAAGGGATTAAATCAACAAATGTTGCTCAATGCCAATTTAAGGATTAGATTCATCATTATTTGTATCTAACATTCCAATATCTTATAAACTTTTGCATCAATCCAATGAAAACCAAGTCTTGATTTTACCCAAAGCACACAATATGTTGATATTAGGGGCATTACATATGATACTATGAGGGTTACAAATAACTATAACTATACAAACTTATTTACACTTTTGATATTTGTTGAAACATCATCCAATTCTACTGAGGATGAACCTTGATTCAAAATGTCCTTAACGGTTTCATCCTTGAAATATCTGCAAAACCCTTAACCAGGTATCTAAAGGAGGCCAAAAAATAAGAAAGAAACCCAAGATTGCCTCGTACCATCACCCCATGACACTCTGAAAGAGATCATAAACAAAGTTGTTTTATATATTGACAAATATTTACAAATTGAGCTATCTAGAGAAAGAATAGCATGAGCATCTATAAACTGATACCAAACCTTTAAACGAACTAGGGATTTCAACTATAAGCAAGCGCCAAAAAAACCCGAGTATTAAGGGCCAACGATGCAAAATTACAAAATATCATTATCTAAGAGACATAATACCATAATCTAGTAGAAGCCATACCAAAAAAAATCCTAAGCTCCAAAAACCTAAAACCAAAAAAGCCATCAAAATATCTGACTAAAATAGAATTATTTAAATATTGATATATGTTGAGAATTATTTAAATATTGATATATATTGAGAATAATAACTTTCTAAAATTTTACAAAATGACATTAATTAATTTAACAACTTACTGAATAAAATAAAATATTGACAATATTCTGATTTTATTATTTTTATTTTTATTGATCATAATATATTTTGGTGTTAGACTTGATTTATTATGATTTTTCTTCTATAACATATAATAATTTATTATTTTGATCTATAATAATATATCACATATAACTTTTTAAATTACTTTTCTATTTTCATAATCCTATTTATTCATATTAATATATTCTTTCATGTATGTAATTAATAATGTTTCCTTAGATAAGTTTTATAAAATATATAACTTTTGGAAAGAATGACATCTTAGTAAATTTATTTTGAACATTTTCATAAATTAATACTGTAAGTTTAAAATCAAATTTTATGTATCTATATATCTATATTACTTTTTATTATTTATTTGTTTAATTAAAGATTTAATATAATAAGATTATTATAATTATATTATCTTTATAGAATATAATTAAATTAATAAAATTATATTTCATTAATTTCTACGGTAAGTACAAGCCACTACGTGGCACTTATTATATCTAGAAAGTATTTGAAGACACATTAATTGAAACTCGTTAATCTTGAAAAGAAAAAGAGTAAAATCCGTGCATCCTAGAGTACTTATCACTTATCAGAAAACTTTATTTACATGCACAAATTTTAAGTGCTTTTGATTTTGTTTGTGATTTTAATAAATATTTGTTCCGTAAATTGTATTCTATATTTTATAATTTCTCTTCGTTTGTAGAGGAATATGTCTTTACATGAAATCATCTATACTACTTACAAAAGAATGCATCCAAAGTAATTATGAATTGCGGCTTCTTTTGAAATCTGCCCAGACTACGAGAGGTTAAGGGTTCCATTTCATACTGCACTATTTTAACAAACGCTCCCGCATGAGTGTAGTAGAACTAGGGCTGCTATTTATTTATTCAGTGAATCTTTTAATTTTATGCACCGTCTCGCAAAAAGATTTCTTTTTAAATATATTTGGGAAAGAATCTTTGTGCAAGTGAAACACAAGAACAATTGTTGCTAGGTAGAGATGTTTTCAGTGTGAGTATTGAATCAAACTTAGGTCATATTTTATCTTTTTCTATTTCACATATTTTATTATATTTATTAATCTAACATGATTTTATTTTTTAAAGATATTTATCAATACTAATAAAATATCTTTTAATTAGATCATGATAAGTATAAATATTAAAATTAATTTGTAATGTGGTAAAATTATAATAAGAAACAAATAGCTATATAAAATTCAAAAAAGAGTACCAAAAACATCTAAATTTGATCATATTATGTCAATCATATATGTTGTATATTTTATAAACTTGATCATATTTATTCATTTGTCATCATGAAACTCTCTATTGATATTTTATAAATCTTATAGTTTCATTGTCTTTCAAAAAGAAAAAAAAAGATAGACATGCATTGTAACACATAATTTATATCTTTTGACATTTAAAAATCTTATCACATTTATCAATCTATTAATTAAAATCTCTAATCATAGTTCACAATCATCACTAAAGTATATTGATGCTTAACTAGATAATGACAAGTTTACTAAAGGGCGTGACTAATTTGCAAAGTAAAGTAAAAAGTAAAGAGTTTTTAACACACTCAAAAGACAATTTTAAAACAATTTATTAACTAAACTCTTTATTTATACATCATAATCTTCATCATATTGAGATTAGATGTGTAGTATAAAGTAAAATACAAAGTAATTATAATGAAGACAAAGTTCATATAATTCAATATCTCATCCAATCTTATCCCATTTATTTTCATGTCATGATTAAACTTTTCTATTGATATTTCACAAATCTTATTATAATTTCATTATTCTTTAGTTGAGAACAATAAGTCTACTAAAGAAGAAATTTTTAAAAAATGTTGAAAACAAAATATTATATGAAAATTAAAAGAAAAAGAAATTAAATATACTATTAAAATACATCAAATATACTTTTCAATAATTTATGATTATATTATGTTTCTTAATATATAAGGAATAAATTATTTAATAAGACCAAAAAATTAAATGTGCAAAAAATCTTGATTTATTATTAATATAGAATTTTAAGAAGTTTCATTTGAGTTTTTTTTTAATGATAATTTAATGTTCTTAATTTTATTAAATAATTTATTCTAAAAATTAAAATATTATAGTGATAATAATATAGGATTTTCTACATGGTGAGAGCGCGGGACACGGGTTGCTATGGAGGTTGGGGGCAACGGTCTTTTGGTTATGATGATGGAAACAACAGGAGAAACGATGGCCCCAATACTAGTTTTCATAAGCATGATGGAAGGCGTTATGGTCAGCAATATGGGCCTAAATGGCCTTTTAATAGATATGCCGGGAATCAAAGGCCGAAACCCTATTTTCAAAATAAGAGACAATTTCAGCCGCCTCATCTGGGTTGGAGGAGAGGGAATGTGTGGAATAGGAGAAATCTACCACAAGGAAATTAGCCGTTTTACAAGAAATTTGACAGGTTTGATTTCACAAAGATTGCCCATAAATTCTATAAACCCAAAATGCAGCAAGAGTAGGGTGCAACCTTGAAGGATATACCTAAGGATCCACCCCTTCTACCAAAGGAGAATGTCACTTACAAGGTAATGTCGACAGTGCATTTGGTTAATGTTAAATGGCTAGAATCTGTAGAGATTTGAAAAGAGAAAGCTTTCTTTTTTAAGTGGCTAGGACCATGGCCCTCTGTAAGGACCATTAGGTTAGGTTGTAAATCTATATGGGGGATTGAATGCAGATTGAAAACCCTGACGAATGGTTTTTATATGGGTGTGGCTCCAAGAAAGGTTGAGAAAGAGAACATTCTTAACAAGGGTCCATATTTATTAGAAGGTAAAGGCTTTTTCTTGATGGATTGGGAACCAAACTTTGACCCAAGTAAGCTGAAGCTACATTTTTCCCCCTGTGGATCAATCTAAAGAATCTTCCAGTAGAATATTGGGAGGAGGAGTCTCTAAAAGAGATAGGTAACACTATAGGGACTTTTGTTAAAGCAGAAGAAGTGTTGGATATTAATGACTCTTCGTCACATCCTAGATTGTTAGTTAATGTTAAAGAGGGGAATCCATGCCTAGATTTCATCACGATCAACACAACGAATGGGGTCTGGAAACAACCACTAGAGGTGTGGGAAGGAGGAGAGTCTTCTAAAGAGAATGGTGATGCTACAGACAGTTTATTTACGAAAGGGAAAGGGCTCATGGTGGATAAGCTATTGGAATCTTTGGAATGGCATGAAGAACAAAGGGGGTCAGAAGTCAGATCCCCTCATTTCCCTATTCAAAATGAACTTGAGGCAAATCTGATGTTACAAGAGGATGGGCTAGCTGGTTTAAATGATTCCAATGAAGAAAGAGGTTTCAGCCCTTAGAAGGATAAAGGTCTATCAACTTAAGAAGTGCTGGAAACTCCTCTAGAGAAATGGAAGCTAAACCAAGCTGAATGTGTGGAAATAGGTTCTGAAAGATTGAGCTTAAATAATGTTTTGCATCCAATCACAGAGGGGGAACAAAAAAAGCTAGCACAAAGCGAGTCGGGTGTAAAAAATGTCGACATCCTTAGAGGCTCTTCATTGGGGGACCAGCCACAGAGTAGAGAGTTCTCGGTCGATGTTTTGGAAGGGAATTTCAAGGAGATAGAGATGTCCCCTGCTAGAAATCTTAATGACTCCTTTGAAGGCATGGAGTAGAGCAGTAGTCTTGGGGAAGAAGAAGGGTCATCACATGAAGCCCTGGATTGTGACGACACTATGAATGATCTAGGCATTTTTTATCAAAGGTGTTCAAGAGGAGAGAACCATAGAACAGACAAGCTCTCAGAAGCATAAACCAAATGTGGGGCGCAGGAATAAGAGAGGGCCAAAGCCTATCAAACTAAAGCTGGAGGCAGCTGGGAATGATGCAAATCAATCAAAAATCCTAAGATCGGGAAAAGGTTTAGACTTTTCTCGAGCATTATGAAAACCTTATCGTGGAATGTCAGAGGCTGCAATGCCCCTAACAAGATTCATTTTATTAAGAGATGTTTTGATCAATCGAAACCAGACCTGGTGCTGCTGCAAGAAACCAAGATCAAGGAGGACTTCCAAAATTTCAAAAACATATTTAGCAGATGGAATTGCTTACTATTAGGTGCCAATGGAGCGTCTGGAGGTATGGCTATCCTTTGGAAATTTGAGATATTGGAGGTGACTGATTTCTCCCTAGATAGTAATTGGCAATGGTTTAGAGTTTTTGTTAAACAACTACACCGCTCCTTCTCAGTTTTCAATATCTATGGACCAAATAAAAGTGGTCAGAAAAAGATTTTATGGCTTTCTTTATCTACAAAGTTGGAAGGGTTAGGAAATGAAGTAGCTATCCTTGGAGGAGATTTTAATGCTATTTTGAACCCAAGAGATAAAAAAGGGGGGAAAGGGTGGATTTCAGATAGCCAGAAAGATTTTAGTAGTTTTGTTAGTGCAAATGGTTTAGTGGATATTTAGTTTTAAAAAGGTGACTTTACATGGACAAATAGAAGGGAGGGGTTCGTAAACATTGCAGAAAAGCTGGATAGATTTCTGGTGGTGGGAAATTGGGCGGAGGTAAATTGGTCATGTTCAGCGGAGATCCTCCCTTTCCAAGGATCAAACCATTTTCCCATATGTTTAAGGATCCAAGATGAAATGACACCGGAGAGATGTCCCTTTAAATTTGAAGCTATGTGGATGAAGTCTAAAGGTTTTGGAGAGCTCATAACTGATTGGTGGGAAAAGGCTCCTATTAGGAAAGGTAACAAAGCTTTTATATTTTTCAAAAAACTGCAATTTCTAAAAGAGCAATTGAAAATTTGGAATAGAGAACACTTTGGTAATATTTTCAGCAAGAAGGGTGAAATTGAAGAGAAACTTAAAAGCCTAAGTCTTAAAGTTATAGAAAATTGAATGTATGAGGAGGATTTTAAGGAGGAGAAGCTGCTGAAAAAGGATCTAGAGGACTGTTTAAGGAAAGAGGAGATTTATTGGAGGCAGAAATCCAGAGAGGTGTGGTTAAGAGACGGGGATAAAAATATTAAATTTTTCCATAACTTTGTCAAAGTTCGGAGGGCAAGCAACAAAATTTTTGAGGTTCATAAGGAAGATGGCACTGTTCTACAAGATATAGAAGATATCAAGGTTGAAAAGGTAAATTTTTTTTCACAAAAGGGTTAGCATAGGGATAAGTTCCAAGATGAGATGGAGGAGGTGTTGAATGTAATCCCAGAAAAGATAACAACTCTACAAAATAAAGCTTTGATATATCCAATTCATGAAAGTGAAGTAATGGAAGCCTTAAATGGAATGGGAGGGGACAAAGCCCTAGGCCTTGATGGTTTTCCAACAATGGTTTTCAAAAAGCTCAGTTTCATTTTCCTAAAGGATTTATGGGAAGTAGTGGAGGAATCAAGGCAAGGTGGCTTTAGTTTTAAAGACTTCAACAATACTTTTATAACCCTAGTGTCGAAAAAAGAAAACCCAACAACCTTTGAGGACTTCAGACCAATATCTTTGTGTAATACGGTGTATAAAGTTATTTCAAAAGTAATGGCTAACAGGCTGAAAACTGTTAGGGGTTCCATCATTTCAGAAGAACAGAGTGGTTTCCTTCCGGGAAGATCCATATTTGAAGGTATGGTTGTGGCAAATGAGGCTGTTCATTCTGTGAGGACTTCCAAATCTCAGAATATGATGGTGAAACTTGACATAAAAAGGGCCTATGATGAAGTTGATAGAGGTTTTCTTATTTGTGTTCTCAAAAAATTTGGGTTTGCACAGGAATGGCTTCAATGGGTGGAGAGTTGTTTATTCACTCCCTGTTTCTCGGTACTTGTTAATGGTAGTCCTCAAGGTTTCTTCGAACAAGAAAAAGGCATCCGTCAAGGGGATCCACTATCCCCTTTCTTGTTCATAATCATGGTAGAAGTTCTAGGAAGACTTATTCTTAAGCAAAAAGCTTTAGGGTTGTGGAAAGGCATCAAAATTACAGAGGCAGTGGAGGATTTAATCCACCTTCAATTTGTGCATGACACCTTTCTAGCAGGATTAGTAAATCTAGAAGAGGCAAGGGTCATGAAGGAAACTTTAGAATTATATGGCAGAGTTTTAGGGCAGTTTATTAATTGGAATAAATCAGAGATTTTCTTCTTTAATACCCCAAACATTTTGCGAGTTATGATATGCAGACTAATGCACATGAGAGCTGGTTCATTGCCTAATAAATACCTAGGAATTCCTCTCTTTGCAGGTAGAAACAAATCAGAGTTTTGGGATAGTTTGATAGAAAAGTGCCAAAAAAAAATGGAAGGATGGAAGGGGAGGTGGCTATCTTCAGTGGGCAGAATTCTAATGCTTCAAACGGTCATATTAGCCATGCTTGTTTTCTCAATGATGTGTATGGGGATTCCTAAAAAGGTTATTCGACTTGTTGAACAAAAAATGAGAAATTTTTTTTGGAACGGCTCCAATGATGGTGATAAAATTCCCCTTTTGGCTTGGGATAAAATATGTAAACCAAAAGAGGAAGGAGGAGCTGGCATCAGAAATTGGGTATTGATGAACAAAGCTCTAGGAGCTAAATTGGTTTGGTCTATATATAAGAACCCAAAGCAATACTGGGTAAGAATTTTGAAAGGAAAATACCTAGACTCGAAAGGACCCCATATGATTTTAACAATCCGTGAACCCCCCAAAGGATCGATTATCTAGAATTTTCTGCTCTCATGTAGGGAGGTTATAGTGAAACATATTTCATGGCAGATTGGGGATGGTTCAATAGCTAAGTTCTGGGAGGATTCCTGGAATGGTTATAAGGTTCTGGGTTTGGAGGAGGATCATGCAAATCTTAAAGCTTTTTTCAAAAGGAAATGGTGTAATCAGGTGGTAGATTACATGGTAGAGAAAAATGGTCCTTTGGGTAAGTTCTGGAGTTGGAAAGAAGTGTCAGATTTGGGGTTAACAAAGGCACAATGCTCCCGGATGAGGGATATTTTTAAGCTTAGAGATATAGTGTTTAGCAATAAATAGGACAAAATAATTTGGTGTGGGTCTACTTCTGGAAACTACCCAGTCAAGCTGGGTTATGTCTTGATGGCAGAGAAAAATGAGGTTAATTTCAACTCGAAGGATTTATGCTGGAACAAAGATAACCTCCCAAAAGTGGGAGCATTTGCATGGTTAGCATATAAAGGAATAATTCTTACTGCAGAAAGATTAAACAGAATGGGAATCAATGGTCCATCTAGATGCCCTCTTTGTGAAAAGAATGAGGAAACCATTGATCATCTCCTAGCAACTCAAATTAGGTTGGCAGGGTCCAAGGGACAATTGTGTTAAAGGGATGATGGATAGTTGGCCTAGAATGCAAGGTATATCTACACTCTCAAGTATATGGATAGTTACTCCAGCTATTATTTTATGGGAATTCTAGAAGGAACACAACAAAAGAATTTTTAGAGGTGTGAAAGAGGCTTTGAGGAGTTTTTTAAGTTGGGTCATTTTGGCTATTGAGGAACTAGTTAGCACTTCAGCAACAAGTAGACAAGCTTTGAATATTCCCTATACAAATGTAGATAGAAAGTTACAGGCTTCTTGGCTAGGAATTAGATTCAAATCCTCTTCAGGAGCTTTAGTTATCAAAAAGAAAAGAAGGCAAGAGAAGAGAGCCGAATGGAAAGTCCCAAATGAGGGATGGATGAAAGCAAATTTTGATGGGGCAGCTAATGGCAACCTAGGGCTTTCAGGAATTGGGGTCATAGTAAGAGATTGTAGAGGATTGGTTCTTTTAAAAAGTGCAAAAAAACTACCAATAGGAACGAATAATACTGCAGAATGTAAAGCAACTCTATTAGTTGTCAAATTAGCTAGAAGAGAAGGCATAAAAAAACTTCATTTGGAAGGCGATTCACTACTGGCGGTGCAAGCTATAACAAAAATGCAGATAAAAGCTTGGCATCTTGAAAGTCTTATTAACCAGATAGCAGAAGAATTGAGCCATTTTGAAGAGTTTAAAATTACTCATATTAAAAGGGATGGGAATGGAGCAGCATATTTTTTGTCTAAATGGGCTCAATCACTAAAAGATGAAAAGTTGATAATTCAACATTCAAATAAATCAAAGAATGTGAATTTAAACCTAGAAGAAGAGTCATATTTATTAGCCATTTATGAGCCAATAGAAGGACGGGAAGGTCTGAAGTAAAGATTTGTAATCTTTTTGAAATCAAAAAATCCTCAAGTTTCATAGAAATACCCATTATTTATGAACGAGTTACTTCAGACTCGTGTGAATGTAGGACTCTTCATTAAGTAAAGGTTTATGAGGTATTTATTATCAATGGCGACAAGCTGGCAGTTTTCTCTATATGTGAGAAACAAAGGTAGTTTATATCTATGGTTTACAAAGGAGGACCGAGTGGCGAGCAGGCAGTATGGAGCCTTCTTTCACATTTCGAACTTCAAAGCAACAAAAAGCTTTGTTCGAAACTGTTACAGATCACAGGATAAAAAAAGATGGTCAAATACCCATCTGAAGTGGTTATTCAAGCAGTCTAAGAAACGTTGGGGCCACTTTTTCAAAAAGTCGAACACAGGTGGAAACTTCAAGTGGACATAGCAGCCATGGTAATGGCTTGGGGGTTATAGACTAGAGATCATGAAGAAGTGGTGGGGTGGGTTATGAGGGAGCTTTTTGATAAGGATTTAATTCTGAACATGGATTCCATGTTGGAATGGGCTCACCCTGGGTGGGCTTTCGATTATAGTGAAGGCTATGAATTGGAAGAGGAGGGCATAGAAATGGGAATTGTTCCTTTCGTTTATTGGCCAAGAGGTTTTAAAGACCAGGAAAGCTACACGAACGAGAGGCGCCAAGCATGGAATGCTTTAAAATGTGCCATTCTGGATTGCAAGGAGGAAATGAGGAGGAAGGCAATGCCCAGAAATTTCCCTAAAAGAAAACACTCAGCCAAGAGAAAGAGTAAGATTTGATGGTGTAATTTTTTAATTTTTTGTAGTTTTTTTGATGAAGTATGCTCTAGCAAAGTAGAGCAATTTTTGAGATAGTTGCCGCAGTTTGTAGGGGTGGAATTTTGAAGGTCTATTTTTGTAAATGCAAAATCCTGGGCACAAGAACCATTAAGGTTTGGGAACCGAAGTGTAGAAGCTGGAAGGAACAGTCTCAAAGTGGGGGAGATGTCAATCGAGTGCCGAAGATGGTGGGGAAAGCCCAGCCGATTGACAAAGGAAGGACAACTCATAAACGAAAGCTTCTGTGATGAAAGCTTTAATTTTTGTTCTTTTGTTGCTATATAAATGTTTGTATTTGGCCTATAAAGAGGCTCATGGATTCCATAATGTTTAATATCCATTTTTTTGGAAAATGTTTTTTTTTGAAATGATAAACCAGTGAAGGAAGACTTGGAAATCGATGCAATCTTTTTATATATTATTAATAAAATTATCTCTATTACCGATCAAAAAAAATATATAGGATTTTCTACACACATGAGTTTTTAGTTTTTTTTTATTTAAAAATTTCTACAAATATTAGAATGTGCAACAACTTCATTTAATAAGTTTCATTTTACAGGTTTACCTCATTTTCTCTAAAATTGAACTATTGCACACATTTCCATCTCACTCTAGTTTGTTCTCACTCTTTATTATATCTTTAGCTAGCTATTTGATCTTCTAGCTAGAATGGTGTTTTTCTAAGTGCTAGAAATGTTGAATCTTACTATAGGTTAGCTCTTTAGAGAAGGTTTGTTAGTATTTTGCAAAGCCATATGAAATACATTATGTAACTTTATCTCATGCATGAAGATTTTTTTTTTTCATGGCCTCACTCGTATTCTACCATGGGATGAAGAAATAATAGAGCTAAAAGAAAAGTTGTGTTGCAGCGTAAGGAAACAACTTGTGCAAGTTGCTTCTCAATCCAAGGACATGGCCTTACTTCTTATAGAGTCTTGGTATATTTTTTCATGATGAAGTGTCTCCATTGTTCTCAATAAAACAACTATAGTCTATAAAGAGTAGCCCAATGTTTTTTTCTTGTTGATTATTAATGATAGAACCATTTTTCGAGTTCATCAATCAATTAATATAGTGTTCATGATCGAGGCACATTTTTGTGTTATTTTGTTTTAATTTTGTTTGTTAAATGAGAGGTTCTTAATTCTATTATTGACATTATGTTTTGACAAAAACACTAGGAGGTAGTAATGGTTTTTAAATTTTTGAGAGCCTAATTAGATCCATTAACTTAGGCTCACTATAGTTTATTAAAATGTACAAAATGAAGGAGTATAGGAAGAGGACGTAATCAATGGGTACTTTTGCTTGCATTCATATGGACAAATTTCTCCTATTGGCTAATTTTTGCATGTACATAAATGCACAACTAGTAGTTAATTATATTGTTCTACTTCAGGTACTAAATATCTTCTTGATTGATTAACAAACTAGCTTACACACACACACACACACACACACACACACACACACACACACACACACACACACACATATACATGTATGTATGTATGTATACATGCATATGTGTATGTCATATATACATATATGTATGTATGCATGTATGCATACATACATGTATCTATGTATGTATGCATGTATGCATACATACATGTATCTATGTATGTATGTATGTATGTATGTATGTATGTACACACACACACACACACACACACATGGGTAAGTGCACAAAGTTGTGATGCCAAAAGGGGTATAAGTGACCACTTTTTTTATGAAATCAATAATATTTGAATTTTGACAAGAATTTGAAGATAGTTATGCTCAAAATTTTAAGATACGAAAAAAAACAAAAGTAGTAGTCCTTTGAATCTAACTTCTAAACTACTATTTTTTTTCAAAATGGTTTAGTTTTAGGTTCTCAAAAAAGGGGGCCACAAAAAGTGGTATTATTTTTTCAAAAATAAATAACATAGTGCAAAGTGTGGCCCCCCTAAAATTTTAACTTTTTTTTTTTTGAAATTCTTAAATCGCTCTAGTCAAAAGTTACCTAAAATTGTGTAGTTTATGCCAAATTTTTCATGTAATTTTATAATGGGTATTTCTTTTAATGAATTTTGTAGTTGGACACATCCCAAAAACGTGAAATATATGTGTGCTCCCCCTAGAAATTATTGAAAACTTTCTTTTTTCAAAGTGTGTAGAATGGATTCTAATTTCTAAAAAATTAATTTGTTGCAAAATTCAATGAATGAGCTAAAATCTACACCTCAATAGTACATGTTGTTATTTGAGAGAAAATGGACATACATTTAAAAGAAATTATAGTTGAAAGGCTTGAAATAGTATTAATTTGAAATAAATTATTTGGTTATATAGCTAACATTGAGATATACAATATCATGTAACCTAATTTTATTGATGCTCAACCATAAGGAAACTTTAAAGAGAGCATAAAAAAAAAATCAAGCATTTTTTGTATGCTTTTCGCAAAACATGTCTCAGACTAGTTTAGAGACTCCAAACCTTTGGGTTGGATCCCCAAGGCAAACCCAAGCCTTAGGCTTGGTGGTATCCAATGCTTTATATAGTGCGTGCGCATACACACTATAATGTGTGTGCACTATTTAAAGAATTTTTAAATTCAAGGCTTAAATAGCGTGCATGCACTATAGTGCACACACACTTTGTAAGCCTTGTATTTCAATAGAGAGGATGTATAGGGAGAGACAAAAGGAGAGAGGTAGAGAGGGAGAGAGGGTAGAGAGTGAGAGAGTAGAGAATGGGGCGAGAGTAGGGGATAGGATATAGAGTAAGAGAGAGAGGATGGAGAGAGACTGATATATATATATATATATATAGAGAGAGAGAGAGAGAGAGAGAGAGAGAGAGAGAGAGAGAGAAGGGAATGGAGAGGGAGGGGGTGAGAGTGAGAGAGAGAGTAGGATAGGGTAGGGTATGGGAGAGGGCAAGATAGGGAGAGAGGGAGGTAGAGAGAGAGACTAGGGGATGGGAGAGGGTGGGATGGAGAGAGAGAGAGAGAGAGAGAGAGAGAGAGAGAGAGAGAGAGAGAGAGATGGGAGAGAGTGGGATAGGGAGAAGGTAAAAGCACAAACCAGTGTCACCTTTTATAAAGAAATGTGATATCAGAATGTGGCAGTTCAACATTAATAACAAAAAAAATAGTATTTGTGTTTAAAATATGAAGATGATGTAAACTGATGAAATGTGTAGAATTGGATGAATTTTATGCCTATACTTTTTATTATTTTTTTGAGTAAGAATTTATTCATTTTATTTTATTTTGAAGTCCCTTTTTTAACTGTAAAAAATATAGGGTGTAGTTCTCATCAAACAAGTATATGCAAATCATCTTTTTTTGTTCTGATTTGAAAATATCTTATAGATGACATGTATAGCTAGTGAATAAAATAAAATAAAATTTTTGATATATATTTTCTTTGTTATAAGTACTCAAGTTTGACCTTATTAGAATCCAACATTTTTTTCCTCCTATCAAAACTTCCCTATCAAATCTATACCTTTTTGAAAAAAAATTACATATTCATGAAGAGGATTCTCTCCTCTAGAGATAAATATAATTTTTAATTTTTTTTGATGTGATTTACTATTTTTTTCCTTTTTTGAGGGAGCATCTTCTGAAATGTTGAAATATTGACTTATAATATTTTGAGATTATAACATATTATAACTAATCAAAACACTCAAAAATTTATATAATGATGATATTGAATCTGAGATCTATAAAAGGGTATTTTTAGTTTTTGAAAAAAATTGAGTTTTGAAAGAGAAATGAGATTTGATCAAAATAGGTTTTGCTATCATAAACAGTGACACAAATCTATGCTTTTACCCGAGAGAGAGAGGGAGAAATGGAGGGTAGGGGATGAGAGAGGGTTGGATAGGGAGAGAGAGAGAGAGAGAGAGAGAGAGAGAGAGAGAGAGAGTTTTCACATAGTGCATACACAGTATATGAGAACACTACAAGAAAACTTTGGGTCCCTATTGACGCATATTCTTTTTTTGTCTGTTGTTTGTTCTATTATTCCAATAGAAAACATGGGTTTCATGGTATTGGAAGCTAAAAAATACCAAACTCAGTCATTGGATACACTATTTGAAGCGTTTTTAAACATTCTTTGTATAGAAAAGGTTAGTGCAGTCCTTTTTAAATATTTTGTGTTACTATAGAGACAAATGTCATTATAATTTGAGAAGTTGTTTAAGATATAGTGAATTCATTGAAATTTATATGTTTGAATGAATTGTTATTTGGAAATGGATAAAAATTTTAATGTATGAATAATTCATTATAATTTTACAAGTTTTTTAATATATACTGTGTATTCATTGAAATAATTGTAATTTGTATATGTATTTGAATGATTTGTTATTTACAAATTGTAAGTAATTCAGATGTTTGAAAAAATTGACATACAGAAATCATCATCATGCCAGGGAAGAAACCAAAAACTCAAACAATAGAGGAGAGTGAGAGAGATTTGGCATAAAAGAGAGAAAATAAAACTACTATGTGAACAAATAAAATTGAAATGTAATAATGAAGAATTGTCTTTCGAAGAGGAACATGAACCACCAATACAAAGAAATAAAGAGGAAGAATTGGAAAGACAATGAGAAAGAATGAGACTCTTATGCTCAAGAAATAATTGAATTGTGAAGCTACACCATCTTCCAATGTTGGAGTCATATCATCATCTCATAATGAAGAGATGCCAATTTTTACATCTGATGATGTACACACTACATCATGTCATGTTGAAGGCATAACATCAATATATCAAGTAGGCAATATTACATCTTTTGCATCTTATTGCCAAGGCATATCATCTTCAGTTTGAGGTACACAAATCACTCAACCTTATGTTGATGTTCAAAATGTTAAGGGAATGGAAGAGATTATAACACCTTCTAGATTCCATTTTAGAAGACCACAATATTTTATTGATATTGATACTAGGGTAAAAGCAAAAACCCGTGCCACCCTTTTGTAAAGGAAAAGCCTAACAAAAGTATAACAGTTCACCTTAAATGACAAAAAACTAATATTATTATTTAGAATTTGAAAAAAAGGTAAACTAATGAAATGTGTAGAAATGGATGAAGTTTACAATTTTAATTTTTAATATTTATTTGGAATAAGAATCGATATATTTTCCTAATTTTTATAGATGATTTTTTAGCTGTTGAAAAATGCTGAAAATTAGGGGTTTAGTTCCCATTACAAAACTATATGGAAATAAACTTATTTTCCTTTGATCTTAAACTATGTTATAGATAATATGTATAGCTAGAACAATCATAAATAAAAATTGGCTTTAGACCTATAATTTTTTTTTTATAACGATTCAAATTTCAACTCACCTAAAATCGATAGTTTTCACCTCCCACCACATTTTTAAAAACAAATCTATTCTAACTAAAATAAAAATTATACATTCTGAAAGACGACTCTCTCCTCTAGAATGCTATATCATTTTAAAATTTTTTTGATATGATTTAATATTTTTCTCTTTCTCAAAACTGACATCTTTTTGAGTCTTCAAATACATTTTAAAATTTTTTTCTAACTATAATATACTATTTCTAATTAAAACACTATAAAATCTATATGGAATTATTCTTGACTTTGAGCTCTATAAATGGTGTTTATATGCTATTAAAAATATATCATAAAATATAGTAAGAGTTGTTGAAATGTCATTTTTTTGATTTTTTTTATTTCCTTAGTAATTGGATACAAACTAGTATATAACATGCATTTCATAGACATTTCCAATTGAAAAAATGTGAGACCATATATAACTTAGCTCAATGAATTTATCTAGATCATGAGTTTGAAAAAAAATATTTTTAGATAGAAATACTCAAATTCTATCATTTTGATAAGTCAGCATGAAAGGTGACACAACTTTGTACTTTTACCCACTAACATTTTGAAATCAATGCCTGACAAGATTAACAAGTGTACTTGTCAAAGAAGAGTTAATCATATGTGGAGATTATTCTTGAAGAATTAAAGGTGACAAGTTAATACCGATTATTTATTGAAATTATGAGGAATTTAAAATTTAGGTCCATCATGAAGATTCTTGGGCTAAGAATGATGGATGATTCAAATGAAAAAAAGCATTGTAAAGAATGTAATGGGTGCATATGATAAGGTGGGTTCTAAATCATGCACCAAAGATAGTAATATTAAAAAATGCGTACTTATATCAACAATGGTAAGTACCCAAATGAAGAAAGCTCAACTCATGAGAAAGACAAACGAGAAATTGAAAATAGGTAGAAGTGCTCTAAGGAGAGCCATAGTAAGACTTGAGAGAGTGGAAGATCCAACAAAAAATGAGTTATGAAAATTTAGAGGTAGACTAGTGCAAAAGAATTAAGAAATTAGTGAAGCTCTGAAATTGTTGATTGAAGATTTTTGGACAAATAACACACAAGTTTCTCCTAATTAAAGAGATATTGTAAGGAGGAGGAATGGTAGCCGAAATCACAATCCACATGTGAAACATTTTTTGGACTCAACTCAGACATAATTTTTTGCAAAATTTATTGGTATGTATTCTCAAAATTGAATAAGTCAAAGAATTTTTGAGATGGGAAAAGCTTTTTATGTGAAGATAAATCACACACACACAACTTGTTGTTGTAGGATACATATTGAATTTTCTAACCATTTTGATGTTGTTAGGCATATATGTGTGTTTTTGCATTCTAAGTTTGTTTTGCAAGATTGTGACATAAATGAGCCACCTAGATCTTCAAGGGAATTCATATCCAATATTTTATGTGAAATAGGAGATGGTCAAAAAATTTATAAGATGTCATGCTTGGATGGTACATGATTATTTTGTAGTTCTTTGCAACTTTTATCAACTTGTGAACATATGGATAATACACATGCAATTGGAAATCAAATATTAGATTATATAAAATATAAGATAGTGACATATGCTCTAAAAAATGGGAAATAGGGTAAAAGATGTGATTTAGTTATTGAAAAGATTCCAGTGTATGAGTTCATGAGAATTTTTTGTGAAAATATTATATATGGGTATGCAAGGCATACACATAAAGCTCGATTGTTGGATTTGCAATTCAAGTCGTGCAAGAATAAATTTCCATTGGATACCATTGTTTCTATTGTAGGCTTCATAGAGAACTACACACTACAACCACAAAATAAGGTGCAAGCAAAGTAATATACTTCTCAAGAGGTTTATGTATTTGTTCACATAACATTCATGCATTCACCTACAAATATAGAGGATGACATGAAGATATTGAGGGAGTACCATTTTTACATCGATGATGATCGATCACATTCTACGAAGTTTGTACATGGTTGTTTTCAACTATTTTATGGAGATTTGGCTATCAGGGGCACACCATATCACCATCACATTATTTGGTCAGACAATTGTGCATCTCAATTCAAGAATGCATATATGTTCTATTTGTTGAGTAGGATGCACATGTTGTCTAGAATTTAATATATGTGGAGTTTCACAAAGGTTGGTCATGGAAAGGGAGATCACGATAGTGCAGATGCATGCATCAAAAGAGCCTTAGCTCATGAAGAATTAAAGTACAAAGATGGAGCAACATTTACATATGCAAAATCCGATGTCTAGTGGTGTAACGCTACAATGAGTCTAGGTAAGGAAAGTGAGTTTACAATTCATAGATTTTTTTGGTTGATGGATAATACTAACATTGCACCATATGAAGATTGTTGCACACTAGCAAGATCGAGTGAGTTGCACTCTTTTAGAAGCTTTGATGTAGGTTCATGGAGTATCGACATACAAAAAATGACATTCTTTTGTCCATCACAAATAGAGGAAAATCAAGATGAGTGTGAGTTGACTGAATTGAGTGGACAAATGGGATATATAGTTTTTGGACCCAATTAACACCTATTATCCCTCACAAGCACTAAAAATGGTAGAGATGGATTCATCCATTGATTTTGATCACTTGTTTGATCTAGTGCAATCTGGTTATATATATATATATATTCAATATGTAACTTTATAATTTTTACCTAAGTATTTGCTGAATTAATGACCGTATTATGTACATTTATCACTACAGGCCATGTTTTTGATGTTATTGCACCTGAAGACAATGAAGAAGGGACAAATTATTATTTGTGTTATTGTATCTAGGCTAAAAAAATTGGATCTCTCAGTTAGAGATGTTGAAGGTTTAGAGTACCATATAGGTGCAATGGTTCTAACCGGTACATGGCTTAGATGATATTCTATGAACAACCCTAACTTGTGGTTATTCAAGGATTGGAAAAAAGAGAGGAAGATTCTTCATTAATCAAACCTTGTTGTCATATTAAATGTCCACTTGATAAAATATGGAGGAAAACCACATAATAAGACTCTTTGGAAGCTTCATGAGTCAGACCAAAAGGCAATACTTGAGATATTAAAATGTAGAGCAAACCCAACTGGTTCATTAGATTGAATAAAATTATAAAATTATTTCATTTAATCTTTATATTTCATATATATTTTTGGGCAAGACCAGAGGTTTTCTCTCTTAGCTATTTCCCATCGGTGCCTTTTAGAGCTAAGTTGTACATAAAAATTAATAGTGTGATGCTGAAACTTGTAGTGTTAACTAGTACAAAGTTTCCAGCTGGTGAATGTCTCTAACCATTTGTCATGAGATCAAACTATCTACTCTATTAGCTCCAAGTGGCTAGGTAAACCCTACTCCCAATCTCGTCTCATCCAGTTGACCATTTGAATATTCTCAGGCACGCTGAACTAGATTGACCCTGAAAGTCACTAAATGCCATAGGGCAACAAAATTTGATGAGGCATATCTCAGAGCTTCGTGCAAGGAATGGATACAATATTAGGTGCTATAGGGTTGTGTTATCAACACCTACAATAACCTCTCTTACTTTTTGGAGATTTGATTCCATTTTGATTTTGTGGCCCCATCTTGGGTGATGCTAAAACTTGTAGTGATGGCCAGTACAAAGTCATCAACTAGTGAATCTTCCTAACCATTCATCATGGGATCAAACTGTCTACTTTAGTAGCTTTGAGTGGTTGGGTAAACCCTAGTCCCAAGCTCGTCTCATGCTATTGATCACTCAAACATTCTAGGGCACATCAAATGGGATTGACCCTCAAAGTTACTAAATGCCATAGGGAAGTGAACTTTGACAGGGCTTATCTCAGAGCTTGTGCAAGGTATGGATGCAATGTTGGGTGCTATAGGATCATATTGTTGACACCTACAGTAACCTCTCTCTCTTTTTGGAGATTCGATTCCATTTTGATTTTGTGGCCCCATCTCCAATAATGTTGAAACTTGTAGTCTTGACCAGTACAAAGTTGCCAACTAGTGAACCTTGGTAACCATTTGTCATGAGATCAAACTATCCACTCTATTAGCTCTGAATGGCCAGGTAAACCCTGGTCCCAATCTCATCTTGTCCCATTGACTTCTCAAACATTCTCAGGCACATCGAACAAAAATGACCCTTAGAGTCACTAGATGCTATAGGGAAAAAAATCTTTAATGGGGCATATCTCAAAGCTCATACAAGGCATAGATGCAATGTCAAGTGTTATAGGATCATATTGTTGATACCTACAATAAGCTCTCTCTCTCTTTGGAGATTCATTTTTTAAAAATTTTTGCGGCCCCATCTCAGGAGATGTTAAAATTTGTAGTGTTGGCTAGTACAAAGTTGCCAACTAGTGAATCTCTCTAACTGTTCATCGTGGGATCAAACTATGTTCTCTGTTAGCTCTGAGTGATCGGGTAAACCCTATTACCAAGCTAGTCTTGTCCTGCTAACCCCTCAAATGTTCTTGGGCACACCAAAGGGA
This sequence comes from Cupressus sempervirens, assembly GCA_028749045.1. Taxonomy (NCBI): domain Eukaryota; kingdom Viridiplantae; phylum Streptophyta; class Pinopsida; order Cupressales; family Cupressaceae; genus Cupressus; species Cupressus sempervirens. The sequence continues at coordinate 831,394,992 of CM053785.1, read as the reverse complement.
ATTGACCCTCAAAGTCACCAAATGTTGTAGGGCAACAAACTTTGATGGGGTATATCTCAAAGCTCGTGCAAGGTATGGATGCAATGTTGGGTGCTACAAGATCATATTGTCAACAACTACAATAACCTCTCTCTCTTTTTGGAGATTCAATTTTATTTTGATTTTACGGCCCCATCTCGGGTGATGTTGAAACTTGTAGTGTTAGCTAGTACAAAGTCATCAACTGGTGAATCTCTCTAACTGTTCATCATGGGATCAAATTGTCTACTCTATTAGCTTTGAGTGTCTAGGTAAACCCTAGTCCTAAGATTCTCTCATCTTGTTGACTACTTGAACATTCTCAGGCACGTCGAACGAAATCAACCCTAAGAGTCACCAAATACCACAGGGCAATGAACTTTGATAGGGCATATCTCAAAGCTCGTAAGAGGTATGACTAAAATATTGGGTGCTACCAGATCATGTTGTCAACACCTACAATAACCTCTCTCTATTTTTGGAGATTCAATTCCATTTTAATTTTGTGGCCCCATCTTGGGTGATACTGAAACTTGTAGTGTTGGTCAATACAAACTCGCCAACTAGTAAATATCTCTAACTGTTCATCATGAGATCAAACTATTTACTCCATTAGCTTTGAGTGGCTAGGTAAACCCTAGTCCCAAGCTTGTTTTATCCCATTGATCACTCAAATATTCTTAGGCATGCCAAACAAAATTGACCCTTAGAGACACTAAATGCCATAGGGCAACAATATTTAATTGGACATATCTCGGAGCTCATGCAAGTTATGGATGCAATGTTGGGTGCTACATAATTATGTTGCTGACACCTACAATAATATCTCTCACTTTTTGAGATTTGATTCCATTTTGATTTTGTGGCCCCATCTTGGGTGATGTTGTAACTTGTAGTGTTGGCTAGTACAAAGTCGCCCACTGGTGAATCTCTCAAACTATTCGTTGTGGGATTGAACTATCTACTTTATTAGCTCTAAGTGGTAGAGTAAACCCTAGTCCCAAGCTCATCTCATCCTGTTAACTGCTCAAACATTCTTGGGTACGCCAAATGGAATTAACCCTCATAGTCGCTAAATGCCATAGAGCATTGATCTTTGACGGGGTATACCTCGGAGCTCATGAGAGGTATGAATAGAATGTCAAGTATTATAGGATTGTATTTTTGACACCTAAAATAACCTCTCTCTATTTTTGGAGATTCAGTTCCATTTTTATTTTGTGGCCCCATCTCCGGTGATGCTGAAACTTGTAGTATTGGCCAGTACAAAGTTACCAACTAGTGAATCTCTCTAACCATTCATCATGGGATCAAACTATCTTCTCTTTTAGATCTAAGTGGTAGGGTAAACTCTAGTCTCAAGCTTATCTCATCCTGTTGACCACTTGAATATTCTCGGGCACGTCGAACGAAATTGACCCTCAGAGTCACTAAATGTCATTAGGTAACAATCTTTGATGGGGCATATCTTGGAGCTCATGTGAGGTATGGATACAATGTTGGGTGCTATAGGATTTTGTTGTTGACACCTACAATAATCTCTCTCTCTTTTTGGAGATTAAATTTTATTTTGATTTTGCGGATGCATCTTATGTGATGCTAAAACTTGTAGTGTTGGCCAATACAAAGTTGCCAACTGGTGAATCTCTCTAACCATTTTTTGTGGAATCAAACTGTTTGATCCATTAGCTCTGAGTGGTTGGGTAAACCCTAGTCTCAAGCTTGTCTCATCCTATTGACTTCTCAAACATTCTTAGGCATGCTGAACGAAATTGACCTTAAGAGTCACTAAATACCATAGGGTATCAAACTTTGACGGAGCATATCTCAAAGCTCGTATGAGTTATGGATACCATGTTGGGTGCTACAATATCATTTTTTTGACACCTATAATAACCTCTCTCTCTTTTTGGAGATTTGATTCTATTTTGATTTTGCAGCCCCATCTCAAGTGATGTAGAAACTTGTAGTGTTGACCAGTATAAAGTCACCAACTAGTGAATCTCTCTAACCATTCATCGTGGGATCAAACTGTCTTCTCCATTAGCTCTAAGTGGTCGGTTAAACTATAGCCCTAATTTCTTCTTGTCTTGTTGATTGCTCAAATGTTCTCAGACAAACCAAATGGAATTGACCCTTAGAGTCACTAAATGCCATAGGGCAGCAAACTTTGACAAGGTATATCTCAGAGCTTGTGTGAGGTATAGATGCAATTTTTGGTGCTAAAGGATCATGTTGTTGACACCTACAATAACCTCTCTCACTTTTTGGAGATTCAAACTCATTTTTATTTTGCGGTCCCATCTTGGTTGATGTTGAAACTTGTAGTCTTGGCTAATACAAATTTGTCAATTTGTGAATCTCTCTAACCATTCATTCATGGAATCAAATTGTCTACTTCATTAGCTCCGAGTGACTAGATAAACCCTAGTTCCAAGCTCATCTCATCTCATTGATTGCTCAAACATTCTCAGGCATGCCAAACAGAATTGACCCTAAGAGTCACTAAATATTGTGTGTTAATACTTGGAAGAATGAAAAAGATACAAGAAGGTGAAGATGGCTTCCTAGGGGTATAAAATACATCACAATATAAAGGATTTCAAAGATAGTGTAATCAATGCATAGTGGATAATGACAGACAAAAGATATGCAAGAAAGAATACAACAACTATAGTTATAGGAATCATAAAAAGAGCATATATAATGTGTTACCATGAATGAATCTCTCAAAGAGATGGATAAGAAAGCAATATTGATATCAAATTCCATGAATAAATTTAAAAAATTATTTCAAGTCTTCTTATGTTACGAAGATAAAGTATATATAAACTCTTGACATGTTTATGATGACATTAAGATTCAAGCTTAGACATTTACATAATGCACCCAACTCAAGATTCAAATTTCAATATTAATTGTATAACATTAATAAGAATTCAAGATTTAATGTTCTCATCCCAAAAAAAACTCCAATAAAGTTACTCATAATCATAAGTACTCATAACTTGTGCAATCTAGATACAAATTAATATCATAGCCTTATTCACATGTCAAAAGATACTATCAAAGCTTATTATAATGATTCCTACCTTTATTTTGGATGTAGATTACATTAAAAATGAAATACATGAAATACTTAAAACATAAACAAGAAAAATAAGATATATATTATGATAACAAATAATGTCATACATGAACAAACCGAGCATCAAAGTTGTAAGTCTAATAATGTCATGCATCAAATATATGTCATACATCAAATATATAATATCATGTATACATCAAATGTATGTCAAATATGTCCACTAACATAAATTGCAAGATATATGTCCACCAATACCTATATATATGTGTCCATCCTTATATCTTCTGCTTCCCATGAGGGGAACGAAACAAATCCATAGAGGTCTTCGACCATTGCATGGAGGGAGATGATGGGGATGATGGGTCTTCCTCACATGCTCGCTCATCCTCTTGTTTAGACTCCTCTCTAACTGGAGTTGATACAAACAAAGTATATATAAATCAATAATTATTATGCACATAGATCAAATATATGTACACACAAATTAATTATTTTCTTACCTCCATCAAAAAGTCACTCTGTACATCCACCTTAAAGGCTCGCAAATGATCGAGAGTAACAAGGCCCTACAACAATTTAATCAATATAATCACTCGATCATACTTATAAATACCATTTGAAATTTCAATATTAACTATTATAAATAAAAACTAAAACTATGAACTCTTTCATACCTTAGTCAATGGCTCTGAACTAGCCATCGCGGTAGCAACTCCACGATCGATGAATTGACAAAGATGAGGAGGAGTCTCTAATGTCAACAACTACAAATCATATAATATAATTTACATTTTTATTATAAAATAGAATAAATAAAATGAATTAAATTAATATGAAACAAATGTACCTCTACAAAGCTCGTATCATGCCTAGGCTCAAATTCCCTTGTAAATGTCAATGGCCCAATAGAGAGATAATGCACATAGATAAAAAAAAATTGTCAATCCTTCATATGATTACTTAATAAATATGTATTAATTGAAATGATTAAATCAATACATATGAGTCAACTCATCGACAGGACATAAAATGGGGCCGAGGAATCTATACTAGGGCCATCAACACTCTTACCCTAAATTTTGAACAGTGTTAAGACATGCTAATTTATTAGTCATTCATTATATATGAAATGTGATCAAATTAGTTTATTATAATTGTAATTACTTGTGTGTCAATTCCAAATGTTTCACTCGGAAAGTCATTAGTGACTAGCACATCATCCATAGTGTCTCTAACATGATTGTCAAATGTGCATAAGGATCCATATAACATGCACATATGACCATAGCACAAAGAAGGCTCGTCCTAAACTAATGGATCAATGCAATGAATGAGGTTCTGTGTTAGAGCATTGATAGTCCCTAGATTACTGGTTTGTACATGTTCCTTCACAATTGGAGGAATAATGGTATGCTCACCCTGTGGCTTGACAATAAGTGCCCTAACTGCATTAGGGTCACGATGTACCCTAGAGCTCTCAAATGATGACGCCCTGCCTGTACCCTAAGAGTCTAACATGTCAAAACAATTGGGGATCTCCTCAAGGACAAATTCAACAATACAATTTCTCTAAGAAATATATTGGAACCTCAAGATTATTGTAGGGAGAGGAATCAAAGACCATCCACCATCTATCCTGAAAGTTATTTATAATATCATCATGGATGTACCAATGGATGGGGAACCTTTTAGTTGTAGTTTTAATAGTTTCTTGTTCTCTTGGATTTTTAAATAATGCACTTATGTTACCTTTCATTATATCCTTTTTTTACATCTTCATAGGATAATTTTTTGCATAATATCTTCTTTGTTCTTCTCTCTTAACATGCAAAATATCCAACTGACCACTAATAGAAACTACCTGACATATAATGGGCTCAAGGGAGGATGCCAATTGTTCTCTCACAGGATTAGTTTTCCCGCAAGATTTTAACTTATCAATGATAGCTTCTAATTGAGTTTTCCTTCTTTCTATTTCATTGATTATATTGTCTTGGGTACCTAGAGGAGGTCTTTCAATCAATGGAGGTTGCAGAGGTTCTTTCTCTTCCTCACATGGGGTTTTTATTTTGATCTTGTGGAGGGTTTTCATCTTGATCTTTTGGAGGATTTTTATTTTGATTATGTGGAGGATTTTGTTGATCAAGTTGGGGATTTTGTGGTTGATTATTCACATTTCCTGATAAGAAATGATTAGAATTCTTTAGAATAACTGAGAGCGGGGTGAATCAGTTATCCAAGGTCTAGATGTAAAAATAAATCAATGCTTAGTAGACCTATATCCATAAAACCTTATTATGCATCATCCATTAGATCATACAATACTTAAACTTTGTAGGTTAATGTACTAGGTCAAAACAACTTTGCAGAAATGTAAACATGAAACATAACAGATTCAATAACATATTTGACACAAGTATTTTACATGGAAACCCAAATTGGGAAAAATCACTAGTAACATGCTACTAAGTCTCACTCTTCTGAAGTGATGCCCTGTGAAAGACCAACTGTGTTAAAGGTTACCATATACACTATTAAATATGACTTGGTTAGAGGATTTCAATCACCCTGTTAGGAGTGAGCCTTGTTAGAAGAATTTAGATCATTCACTTGGAATGTCACCCGGTTAAAGGATTTACAAATGACTATTAGGTCAACCTTAATCCCAAGGATTTACCCTAGATTGATATAATGATTAGAAAGTAATAATAAGGCTTGATTTAATAACAAATTACAACTCGCTTGTAGATTATAGATCTATGTTTCAATCCTCCATTTTGCTTGACTTTCACAAACTTCAACTCAGATAGCTTGTTCACCCTTCAAGCATTCATACTCTTAAGCCTTCCTACTTTTCATGTCAATAGTAATCTCTTATGTTTAGCCACTGAATAAAGCAATACCCTAGACTCCTTGTCTTCCCAGGTTCTCGCACATGACAACCTTTACTTTTGACCCTCTCTCTCTATAAATTAAGATTTAATATCTTTGGCCATTTAACCAAAATTGTCCATTTTTGGGTTAGGTGGGATTAGGGAGGATACAATGAATCTACCCACTTTTTCATTTGGTTCCTTTAGAAACTTCTTCTACAATCCTCCTTAAATTTGCCACAAAATGGTTTACCTTGGATTTTGTGCCACTCACTCATCATATTTATCTTCCACATGCTTCACATAATTCAAGAAAACAAAATAGTTGTCTCAAATTCATCAAATCTACAATTTAACATGAACACTAGTACTCAACATCAATATGTTGTCACTTGGCTCCCATATTGTTCTTCCACTCATCTTCTACTAGTTCACTTGGTAAACACTAAAGTTTACTGATGCTTGACACCAACTAAAATTTACTCGACTTACATTATCTTTACTTGGCATACACTAATTCTTCACTTTGCTCGGCTCCTACTAATTTTCTACTCAGCTTGCACTAACTTTCCTCTGCACCTATTGTGCACTCAGTCAAGCTTGGAAAACATGATTCTTCTTACTTATTCTTCTAGACTTATGTGGATAAATAATACACTTTAGTGTATCCAACCATTGTAGCCTTAAGTAGATAAATAATACACTATATCATCACTATCTCAACTAATCTTTGTACTCCTTTTTCATACCATAACTCAACCTTTCCTCTAGGTTCTCTTTCTATCTCATTTGATCAAATCATCTTCATCAATTAAACAAATGATAGTACTCAAATCAACTAAGCAGTTGTCTTACCAACAAGTAGCAGGTTTGAAATTAGTGACAAAAAAATAATTGTTCCATTATAGGTTCTTCACTTCAAAACAATCTCATATTAACAATCTGCCTCTTTGGCATTGATGGAAAACCAATACCAATCAACAATACCAAAAATAAAATAATTCCTTGTATTGAAATCTCTCCCTCTATCGACAAATTTCATCTTCTTTATAGGCTACAAAATTCTATTCTGATCAACAAACAATCAACTCATCCTTATGACTCCCTTCATCTATCATCTTTGCAGGGCTTCTCCTTCTAACTTTCTCTGATCATTCCCTCTTTCTACTATTTTGGTATCTATCTCTCTGTCTTCTTTATTCTTATAACTCCCTCTTACTAGGTAGATGTACTTCATATTTCTTCCTCCTAAATTATTTCTCCCTCTATTTGGTATTTTTTATTTCTCCCTCTTTGACAACAATGCCAAAGAATTGCCATATCAACATGAAGATGTTAACAATTTCAGTTTCTCCCTCTGTCACCTAACTTGTGACTAATTTTTTATTCTAGCTCCATCATTACTTGACAAAACTCCTAAAGTAATATTTACTACATCAAATTGTAAGATACAACATTCATCTTGGTTGATGCAAGGCACTAATCATGCCTTTTAAGTTGCTTTTGATAGAGGTATTACCCCTAGTTTACCTCTTAGATACTCATGAGTATCCTTAGGTAAAGCTTTTGTAAAGATATAAGCTATGCGCTCTTTTTTATTCACATATTCCATAGTAACTTCTTTGTCTTGTACTAACTCTCTCAAGTAATGAAATTTGAATGCAATGTGCTTAGTCTTTGTGTGCATCATAGGGTTCTTTGATATAATTATAACACTTGTATTATCACAATAAAGTACCACATGTTTAGTAATTTCTTCCTTCATACCTTTGAGTAGCTGTTTGATCCATACAATGTTTTTATAATTTACTACAAAAGCCACATATTCAACTTCAACAGTAGATTGAGATATACAATTTTGTTTCTTGTTGGTTCAAGTGACCAACTGCTTTCATAAGAAAAATTCTCCTCCACTAGTGTTCATTTTGTCATCAATGTTTCTAGCCCCATCAACATCAGTGTAGGCTCTCAACTCAAACTTCTCATTTTTCTTGTAGTATAAACCATAGTCTTCTTTTCCTTTTAGATATCTCATAATTCTCTCAACAACCATCAAATGATTCTCCTTAGGATTAACAAGGAATCTTGAAACAATCACAACAGATAATGCAATGTCAGGTCTACTATGTATTGCATAGAAAAAGAACACAAGATGTCAAGATTTAACATGGTTCACCCAACCCCTAGGCTACATCCACCAAACATCAAGTCTGATATTATTACGATCTAGTGATTACAACTTGATTACAATCCGTAATCCCTTACAACTCAATACCACTGCAAGAACCAATTTTTGCATCATTCACTATGAAACAATCCCTAACCCTAAGCCCTTTTATACAAGTATTTTTGCTGCTTTAGGGTTACAACATATTGGCCATAAATTGGGGAATATTAGTGTAAACTTTAGTGGCAAATCAATGAATAGTACCAAAAAA
>CM053785.1:830089075-830184075 GCA_028749045.1 Cupressus sempervirens | reverse complement strand
TCACTAGGACAATTGGCTTAAGGGTTTGGGATTTGGACTTGAGAATTTATCTTCCTTCTCTTATCATTGAGATAGTATAATAGGGTACACTCATCCTAGGAATTCAGGGAAGTCGATACCCGGTACTTGCAACCTACAGAAAAACCATGCATGTACATACAATATATATAATGCTAAGCTAAACAAACAATGGTAGGAAGTGGTGTATCGTGTAGATCCTGACTAAGCAGGTGACTACGACTCCCTTCCTTAACCACATCAGAAACACCATACAATGAGAAAACACACACACCATACACATGCAAGTATGGGGTAAGTATCAATAATAAAACACATGAGATAATAACCATCAACTAAACATCAATAATATCTGAAAACAATATAATGATCATCATGTATGCATGAAACGTAAAGTCTAAATAATCTCATCACATAACCTCTGAATCCATAACATAATGTCTGATAGTCTCAAAACAATACCACTAATCCATCAACATAAAACTAGTCCATCATAGTCTGATAGCAACAATATGTCCAGGAAAGATGTGAATGAGGGTAGGCACTACATGTCAAACACCTTGCAAGAGTTAGGGGATCCACAGTTTCATGGACTTAATTGCTAGGGGCTGAGAGACCGATAAACTCTAAACAATATCTGAACTTTTCTGTGCTCATGGTCTTAGTTAATGCATCAAAAAAATTTGCCATAGTCTCCACCTTCTCCAGTTTCACCTTGCCATCCTCAACCATATCTCTTACAAAATGATACTCTACATCAATGTGCTTGGTCTTGGCATGAAACGTCCCGTTCCTTACTAGGTAGATTGCACTCTGACTGTTACTATAAATTGTCATTGTACACTATTTGAATTCTATATTTGAACATAGTTTCTTAAGCCAAATGGCTTCTTGTAGGCATGAGTAGCTACCATATACCACAGCTTGTCACTTTCTCATCCAACTAATTGCAACACCGAATAACGTAAACACATATGCATTGGTGGATCTTCTTCTATCAACATCACCGGCCTAGTCTTAATCCACATAGCCTCAAATATCCAAGGAATGCTCATATCATGTTACATGAAAAGATATAGAGTACTCTGAGGTACCCTACAAGAATCTAAAAAATCTTTTTACTACATCCCAATGTGCTCTTCATAGATTAGACATATAACAGGAAAGTACTCCCACTACTTGGGCAATGTTTGGTCTAGTACAGACAATATCATACATCAAACTTTCGACATCAATCAGATATGGTACTCAACTTATCTCTTCCATTTTTAATTGGGATGAAGGAAACTATGAAATTGAAAGCTTTATTCCCATAGTAATAGGAACACTCAATGGTCTGGAATCCTGGATATTGAATCTTCTCAGAATAGTACCAACATACTTACTCTATCCTAGCCAAAGCCTTTTGTTTTTCCTATGTCTTATAATTTCCATTCCTAGAATGTACCTTGTTGCACCAAGATCTTTCACGTCAAACTTTGCTAAGAGCTAAGATTTTAATTCTGTAATCAAACCTTTTCCTTTGCCAATAAACAACATGTCATCAACATATAAGGCAATAACCAAGAAATAATTGTCATCAGACTTGTAGTATATATAGTGATCAGATTTGGATTGCACAAACCCCAAATTCAATATAGATGTATCAAACTTCTGGTACCACATCCTAGGACTTTGTTTTAGACCATACAAGGATTTCTTCAATTTATAGACCAAATAAATTTTACCTTTCACCACAAAGTGCTCTAGCTATGTCATATTAATTTCTTCCTCCAAATCTCCATGAAGGAAAGTTGTCTTCAAATCCATCTGCTCAACTTCTAGACTATAAGTTATTGCAATAGAAATTAAAATTGATTGGATGTCATTTTTTCTACAAGAGAAAACATTTTACCCTCTTCAATTTCTGCAACATGGGAGTAACCTTTTGCAACCAAATGTGCTTTATACTTCTCCATGCTTCCATCTAAACCCATCTTCCTTTTGAACACCCATTTACAACCAACAAACTTCCATCCTTCAGGCAATGGTACAAGGTCCCATGTGTTATTCCTCTTAAGAGCTACCATCTCTTCTTCCATGGCTATCTGCCTTGACTCTAAATTATTCACACCAAGAGCCTCTTCTATAGATTTTGGTTCATCAATGTTAGCATTCAAAGAAAATATACACCTCCAATCATCAGGAGAATATCCATACCTTTCTGGTGCTTGCCTTTGTCTACTAGGCCTTCAAACAAGATTTGGTTCAGGTTTAGGTTCAGGTTCATGATTAGGTTCTCCATCTTCCTCTAATGATTTAGAATTCATAGAGCTCTCTTCAACAACTTGTCTTTTTAGGGCCTCGATTCAACTTTTTCAAGTGTAGTGGGAAGTTGAATCACATCTTTCTTTTAATTTATCTGTTATGGTTGTATTGTAATAGAAGAAGGCTCAATTTCTCTAAAAATAACACTTTTGGAATAAAATAGCTTTTGTGCAACAGGATCCCAAAGCTTGTATCCTTTCACAACATAGCTATATCTGATGAAGATACATTTGAGAGCTTTGTTGTCCAATTTTGTCTACTTCTCCTTTGGCACATGAGCATATGCCTCACAACCAAAAACTCTCAGATGTCTAAGTGAAGGCTTGTTGCTCGACCATGCTTCCATTGGAATCTTATCAACAAGAGTTAACATAGGAGACCTATTTATCAGGTAGTAGGTAGTGGCTACAGCTTCAACCCAAAACTCATATTCTAGTCCAGCTTGACTCAGCATACTCCTAGCCTTCTCCATCAAGGTTGTGTTCATTCTTTCTTCATCTCCATTCTTCTATGGAGAATATGGAGTTTTCTTCTCTCTTTTAATACCATAATCTTTGCAAGATGTGTCAAAATCATTGGAGCAATATTCATTGCCATTTTCAGTTCTTAAGCACTTTATCTTCTTTCCAACCTACAACTCAACCATTGCTTTAAATTCTTTGAAACAACTAAAAACTTTTGTTTTACTTCTAAGAATATAAACCCACATTCTTCTACTGAAATCATTAGTGAAAGAAACATAATAAACTGATCTACCAATAGAAGGAACATCAACTACCACTTAACCTATATAGCATATCATTTTCAAATCAACTTTTCATGATATTTCTTATCTCTTTCCAATATATGTTGACTTCTAGTAATTCAACTACTATAAAATATATCATGCAAAATAATAAAATACACACATGTAAATAACACTTTGACAACAAAATTTAATGTAAAATGAAAATTTTGGAAAATCAACCAAGTAACATGCTATCAATTGTTCACTCCTCTAAAGTGAGCTTGGCTAAAAACCAACCCTATTAAATATTATACAACACACTATTAAATGTGACTCTGTTAAAGAATTTATTCAATGTGTTAGGAGTAGTATTGTTAGGGGACATAGGATCATTCAATTAGAATGTCATCTTGATTAAGGGATTTACAAAATGACTATTAGGTCAAACTTGATTAAATGATTTTGAATCATACAATTGCTAGAATGCAATAGTGGCTTCAATCTATAAATTTTAACTCACTTTTCAAATTTAGATCTTGACTCCCTCATCTCTTGGTTTATTGACAGACCTACATTATCATCTTCAAAACTTATCTGCTTGGCATTCCTTTAAGAAACTACACTTCAACAAACTCTTACACCTCGCCTCTCCTACTCTTCTCTTCACTACTTTTCCTTAAGAGGGTAAAGTACAAAGTTGTGTCACCTTTCAAGCTAACTTATAAGAATGATGGAATTTGATTATTTATATCTAAAAATGAATTTTTGTCAAACATATGATCTAGATAAATTCATTCTAGCTAAGTTATGTATGGTCTCACACTTTTCCAAATGAAAATGCCTATTAAATATATGTTTTATACTAGTTTGTATCCAATTACTAAAAAAATAAAATTATTTCAAAAAAATTGGCATTTCAATAACTCTTACTATTTTTTATGATATGTTTTAATAACATATAAACACCATTTTATAGAGCTTAGATTCAAGAACATTCTCATATAGATTTTATAGTGCTTTAATTTGATGTAGTATATTGTAATTAAAAAACTCTACACACGTATCTTAGCACTCAAAAAGATGTTGATTTTGACAAAGTAAAAAATAGTAAATCATATTAAAAAAATTAAAAATGATATGACGTTCTAGAGGAGAAGGTCCTCTTCTAGAATATACAGTTTTTGTTCCAGTTAGAATAGATTTCTTTTGAAAAATGTGGTGGAAAATGAAAACTATCAATTTCAAGTGAGTTGAAATTTGAATCATTATAAAAGAGAAAATATAGGTTTGAAGTCAATTTTTATTATTGAATGTTCTAACTATGTATGTTATCTATAACAGAGTCTAAGATCAAAGTTAAAAAAGTTAGTTTCCATACAATCTTCTGGTGGGAACTAGACCCCTAATTTTCAGCAGCTAAAAAATCATGTATAAAAATTTGGAAAATGTGTCAATTCTTGTTCCAAATAATTATTAAAAATTATAATCCTAAACTTCATCTATTTCTACACATTTTATTAGTTTACTTCATTTTCAAATTCAAAATAATAATACCAATTTTATGTCATTGAAGGTGAATAGTTATACATTCGTTAGCCTTTTCCTTTACAAAAGCGTGAGACAAATATTATGATTTCCAATAAAAAATGAACCAACCTTAGAAAAAATCTCATATGCCTCCTTAAATAAGTAATTTCAATATTTTTCAACTTAACCATCACCATTGATGTTAGGGTTAGGTAAGATTCATCAAATTCTTCCATCATTTCTTTCTCCTCCTTATAGAATCTTTTAATCTAATCATTTCCTTTGATCATGTAAAAAATTCTCCTCATGCATTAAATATGCTAAATCGTTAATCCTTATTATCCACACACTTTGACTAATCAAAAATTCCAACTTTGTTAGCCTCAAATTCAATTCTTTTACAAACTATAACTTTTGTTATCACTCAACAATCAATATGTTCTTCTACTTGGTCATTATTATGTAGCTTGACATACACTAAGCTATCTTGTTCAACATCAATAGGCTCACTATTAACACTTCTTCATAAATTTTTTGGGCAATAACTATCATTCATCTTGAATAGTTTTGTTCAGCTTCTACATAAGTTTGTTAATCTTTTTCTTTAGCTCCTTTATTGACCGACCAATATTGATACTTCTTCAAGCTTATCTTTTTGACTAGTTTCAACTGTAAGCTTCATTAACCATCTTCTTTAGTACATGCATTGATTGTAAACACATTATCTTGTCAAGACTAACTTATCAAGTGGCCATTTTATTTCTATGATACTTAACTTCTCATTACTCAATGACATCACTAGTTGACCTTGTTATCTCTTATATTTTCAAATCCTCTTCGTCCATCAAATGATATGGTACTATACACTATTAGTAAATATCTCTTGAGCAGGTTTGGGATTCTATCTTACAAATAGGCTTGACATCAATGACAACATTACTATAGTTCTAGTAATATTTTCCAACAATACCCCACTTTGGCATTAATGGAAACACCTCACATACTTCACTCATTACCATGCAACCCAAAATATTCAATACTTGTAGTTTCGATTCCTTCTATGTTTGTGTTCTTTCTTTCTTAGTTTTATTCTAATTCTCATCCATGTAAGCTCAAAATGCTTCCTCTATCAATTTAGACATACTCTTTCTTTCATATCTCTAGATGAAAACACCTAAATTCATGCTCTTGACTTGACAAAAATTACTCCATATAGATTCTCCCTCCTATTGATAGCATTGGAAACTACTATACATTGCCTTCTCTCTTTGTATAAAAAATTGATAATATTCTCCTTCTTCAAAAACAATACCAAAGACATCAACCCATATGTGAATGGTTGATATAGACACGTCATTTCAACATAAATATTTCTTTAGTTCCTTATAGCTTCAAATGCGAATAGTTAAGTGCCTTTATTTTCATACCTTTAGGCGACTCCTAAAATGTGACCTCCTACATCAATTTGTAAGGTATTATGATCATAGCATTTGATGGAATCCAACATCTCTGCTTAGTTTTATTTAGGTAGGGGAGTGACCCCTAATTTCCTTCATATATAGTCAAAAGAACCCTTAGGTAGTGCCTTAATGAATATGTCAGCTATCTTTTCCTTTGTGTTCACATATTCCAATCTAACTTATTTGTCTTGTAGTTTCACTCTCAAGTAATTATACTTGATTTCAATATGCTTAGTCTTTGTGTGCATCACAAGATTCTTTGATATGCTAATAGCACTCGTGTTATCACAATATATCACAATAGGTTCAGTGATCTCTTCCTTCATTCCTTTCAATAACTACTTGATCCATACAACATTAGAATAATTTACCACTGCAACAATATATTTAGCCTCTTTTTTAGATTGTAAAATATAGTTATGCTTCTTCCTTGTCCATAAAATTAGTCTCCTTCCTAAAAGGAAAGCTCCTCCACTTGTGTTTTTTCTATCATCAATATTTCTTGCCTAGTTAGCATCATTATAGACTTTCAACTCAAATTTGTCACTTTTCTTGTACCATAAGCTACAGCCTTTTGTTCCTATTACCAAAATTTCACACATGCTAAATTTTTACTTCAAGTGACGTCACAGAAAACATTGCAAAAGAAAGTATTCATTTTCTATTCAGTTTTATCATTTTGCAATCATTTATGAAACCATGCACAACAAAGATGCAATGTTCATTGTATAGATCATCACTGATATGTACATTTTTCATTTTTACAATATGAAATGAATTAATGTGCTGAATGGACAAAATCTCACACAAGCTGTGAGGATAACTGATTAATTTTCTTTCATCAAGAAACACACTAATAGATAAATATATACATGAAAGAAATAGGAATAGAGATAACAAGTCATTGCCTATTGCTTTGACTAGTTATGATTTCTTTTCCTACCACACTCACTTAGCTCCGAGCTCCATGATCCTCAGAAGCTGCAAAAAACATAAAAGAAACTGATGTTAGATCCCAAGGGATCTAAGAAATGGCTACATATCTCTATGACTACATATTCTACCTCTCAATGCATCTTGTCATGAAAGAAAACAAGCAGTGATGTTGGCATTTAATGCTGAAAGAAATAAAACCATTTGTGAGTGTCATGAGCTTGTGCTCGAACCTCATAAGATATGAAACAGAATAGAAAAGATGAACAGACTAACAAATCTATATTATGAAGTTATTTTGAGCATGCGTAACATGCAAATGGGAATCCAAGTTTCGGATTTTAATTCAAAAAAAGAAATATGGAGGGAAAATATCATTCAAAACCGGGCACTGGTATGCGGTTTGATGATGTAACTATAGCTCCAAGTTAGAAGGACAAAAGTGTAGTAAATAACAAGGGTACTGTAATTGGGTAAAGGTTTCTAGAAAATCAATCATTTTAGAAAGTTTCAAATAGCACATAAAGCTCCAATAAGTTTACATCTACGACTGCATTTAAAAGGCAACAATGATGGCTTCACCTTCAATAATTATAAAGGAACTACTCATGCACAGTGAGAGGAGTGTTCCTTACAAATGTTTCAAGAAGTCATGGTGCTGTTATTTAGAAAAGGAATGGCTACAACAATATAGTAATAAAGATACCAGCGAAGCCAACATCAAGAAACAACTTCCAGCAAATGATTTAATGTCAACTGAAGCAAATACATGTAAGCAGTGGTGCAAGTTTACATCTAGAGGCTGTGTGATAGGAAGTTGTGCTTGGGTAAGCAAGGTAACCACAACAAGTACTGGTTCAAAGAATATCTAAAAGTCATGTTTCCTTATTCTGAAATACAATGACAAAATTTTAACAGAGAACACATCAATGCAAAAGAGAAAGCTTAAATTTGTATCAAAGATCAATGTCCAAGTCAGCAGACAAAACAAGATGAACCAAGCTTGAATAATTTAGCAGTTAGTGAAGCTCCCAAGAATGGTTTGTCTAGCATGGTTGATAATAATAGTACTCTTGATAGTCATCATGGGGATGTGAGAACCAGCGGCATTGGAAGTGTGAATACATTATCCAAAAAAATAAAAATAAAAATGAAGCTTATCACCATTATAACCATGCACTCCAGTATGAAAGTCAAGAACTTCAGCATCCAAAATTGGATAAGTAGATGGAAAGACTCCTTAGATTTGTATAGCTGGAACAAGAGCAGAGCATGGAGACTATGAAGCTAC
Source organism: Cupressus sempervirens (assembly GCA_028749045.1). Lineage (NCBI taxonomy): Eukaryota > Viridiplantae > Streptophyta > Pinopsida > Cupressales > Cupressaceae > Cupressus > Cupressus sempervirens. Next base: position 830,175,812 of record CM053785.1, on the reverse strand, counting down.
AGTCAGTAATAAATTACAAATTTTCCATCATGGATATATGAACCGTAATGACAAAATGGGATGCTACAGCTATAAGAAGAGGAAGACTCCAAAAGGCAAAGTAAAAATGCTCAGGAATAAACATACTCCCTTGCTTGTGCATTCTCCCAAGAAATTGAAAAGAAATATATTAAGAAGACAGCTGATGACAAATGCATAGAGAGTATGCCAGATAAACTGCTAAAGATTGATAGTGTTTGCATGAAGAAAGAAACAAGAAGTGTACCTTTAGCAAGATTAAATACTGCAAACTCTATAAGGGATAAAGGATTATTCACAGGTGATCACACTTCAATTCATAAGCCCACTAATGATCAAGATGTTGAAGTCATCCTAAGTTAGGGTTCTACCTTTGGGTTTTGGACCATGTAAAATTGACAAATATAAAGGAAATATGAACAAAGAAGAGGCATCTCATTTAGTAGATGTATCATACAAGAACTCTACAGTTAAGGATGAAAGAGAACCAAATATTGTGCTTGTCAGATCTAGGGACAGTCTTGCAAATGGGGCAAAAATAACAGAGAAAGAGGATGTTCGTGTAAGAGATTTAAGTATTTTAGGAAACATAGAAAGAAACCCTTATCAAACAACTCCATAAAAAGAGTTATAAAAAGGCGTCATCTTTGGATACCCCAAATGTTTTGTTGCAGATATCGACCAAAGCCGACACTTGTACGTTAAAAGGAAAAGATTTGTATGTTATGATCTGCATGAGAAACTTGACCTGGGTTTTGTTACAAAACAAGAGGCATTGCAAGGTCCATATCCCTTCAAGAAACAACTTCCAGGAACACCCATGGTGGATCTAGATATAGAAAACCCTGCAGGCAGCATTAAAATGGCGCATTTGACCATTGGAATACATAGCAATGATACAATAGCAATAGATCCCTTATACTGGCAGCATACATCATTCAAACAACATTCTGTGATCATGAAATGAACAAAAATGATATATATTGTTCTTACCCAGTATTTCCAGAATGAACAAATACATAATGGTGTGTAAAGAGGGACTCCAGCAAAACATACCTCCATGGCGGCTTCAGAAAAGCCAATAAAAATTTCACATGGTGGCATTTCTACAGGTGAAGGATGCATCTTCAAATATGGTGGCTCCTTTCATGCCAGCGAAGCTCTGTCTTCTTCAAACCCTTACTCCTCTCCCATTTGCAAAAACTCTAGATGTATGAATGAAATAAAAGTTAGGGGTTTCACCATATTAATCCGCCCTTTTTCATTCTACATAAAAATTTGAAGTCTGGGGTAAGGAGGAAGCATTTTTACATTGTTTGCATTTCTCAAAAGTTGCAAGTTTTTTTTTGCCCAAGTCTTTTCTTACCCGAGATCAACACTTTTTGTATTTCTTTTGCAAAGTTTGTTTGGTTTAATTCTTTTAAAAGGTTTTAAATTTAAATATATTTCCTTCATTGGTTCACTTTTATAAAATAATTTATTCATTTTGTTATTTTAATAAATATTAGTTATTCTATTGAAGTATTAAGTAATTGAATTTTATTACTTAATATTTTATATAAGTAAAAATAACTAATATTCATTAAAATAAGAAATGTGAATCATATTATAAAAGTTATTAAATAATATTTGTTAGATGCTTTATATTTTATTTAAAAAAAATATATAAATCATTTAATAAATATCATTTAATAAGTATCATAATAGGAGATAAATATTTATTTTCCTTTTAAAAGGGTTGAGGGACATATATTTTTTAGATCATTATGATTAAGTGTTGAGTCATGTATGATAAGACTTGAGGACAGGAAATTATTGCTTTTGGAGGACTTTTGGAGTTTGGCAGGAGTTTTGGGGCTACATTTATGAGGGGCAGTTGGTGATATTATCAAACCATGCCTTTTGGGCTATTTTGTACCCCTTTTTGAAGTCTTGTCAAGGACTCAAGTTGGCCTTTGGGGTTGAATCTGACCCAGCATTTATGGCTTTTGGTAAAATACAGCTGGAAAAAAGATGTTAAGTATGGGTTTTTCAACTCATTTTGGGGGGTTCTGATTTGTGTGGATGAAGGTTTTGTGGCTTTTCTCTAAGTCTTGGACTTCATTCTACAGAGTCTATAATTCATTTTTGGAGATATAAAACAGGTTGCAACAGTGTGATTATGCTTGGTGAAGTTATTAGTGAGCCCTTTTCCTTTCTACAATTTATGTGTGCATTTTAAATGATTGGATAGGTTAACTTGTGAATGCTTCATTATTCCTTGTTTTTGTATCTCATTTTAGCACCTCTGTGTAGAACAATAAGTTTGTTTTCAGGTTATAACATGTGTTTTTAGGTGAAATTAGTCAAAGGGAGGTATTAGTTTATCTTTCTTTTTGTAGTTTCAGTGGAAAACCTTGTTATAAATCAATTGTGCAAGCCTTTATAGGAAGTTGTGCTTCATCCACATTTCATAAAGCTGTATAATCCTCTTTGTTGCATGTGGGTTACATTTCCATCCCCCTTTTGGTGTATCACCTGCTCAATTTAAACTTTAGGTTTTGGTTTTCGGTAATTTCGTCCCCTTTTCCCTCAAGTTTTCTTTAAGTTTTAAGAGGCTATCACTGAGAGATTCAATAGGAGCCGACCTAGAATCCAGGGGTTTCATCTCACTGTCCATTCCCATATAGTGAAGTGAATCCCATGTTAAGTAAGGGTTACTAAACATTTTCCAGTTCAGTAAAGGTGCAAATCCTTAAACTTAACAGTTCCTTTTAGGTATTGTTGTATTTTTTTTACTACCATCATATGCTTTTCTCTTGGATTAGTAGAGAATCTAACAATAATAGAAACTACTAATGCAATGTTTGGTCAACTAAATCATCATTCTTTGACACTTTTTGTCAAATCACCATATGTGTTACAACAAGTCTAGAATCTTCCATGCCAAAACTCTTAAAAAGTTCCTTGATATACTTGGATTGAGTAATAAAAATACCATTATTCATCTGATAAACTTACAATCCAACAAAGAATATAATCTCTCCAAACATAGACATCTAAAATTCCTTTTTCATTTCATTAGCAAAAGATTTACTAACAATATCATACTTTAAGATTTACATTTGAAATGATTATTTCAATCATTATTTGTTCTTCAAAACCATTTTTCACCAAATAATTGTGTAATCTTTCATACCATTCTCTAGGGGCTTTCTTTAAACCATATAAATCTTTGTCTAACTTACACATATTTTTTCTATTTAGATCAACAAATCCTTCAGGTTGTTCGATCTAGACTTCTCTCTCTAGAATTCCACTCAGAAATATAAATTTAACATTTATTTAGTACACTTTGAATCATTTCTATGTAACATATGCAAGGAAAAATCTCACTCCTTTCAACCTTGCAACTAGAGGAAACACATATTCCATTTTCAAATCCACCTTCTTGTGCATATCTCTTACAAACCAATATTGCCTTGTTCCTTGTGACCTCAACTTTCTCATTTAGCTTATTTTTGAACACTCACTTAGTACAAATCAAATTCTTGTCCATTTGGTCTAGGAACCAATGCCCATGTCCCGTTCTTCTAAATTTTCTCAATTTCTTCATTCACTATCTTCATCCAATCTTCATTTTTTAGAGCATCTTTGATATATTTAGGCTCAAACTCACATAATAAGTATGTATCATCTTTCAATCTTCTTCTTTTCATGAATCCTAAATATTTATCTCCAATGATTTGGTTAGGTGCTTGATGTATACTTTTCCAATACATGTTCAAGTCTTCTTTCTTCTTCTTCTTGTTGAATGGATTCTACATGTTCAGCTTCTTTAATTATCTCTACAAATCAACTTCTTTAATTATCTCTAGCTACAACTCAAATTCTTTTATTTGATGGTCAAAAGTGTGTTTCTATGATGTAGCTCCTATAGCTTGATGCTTGACAATCATGCTTGGAAGAACTCTTGTGTGGAACCTTGGTAGTGTTTGGTGTTGATTCTTAGAAGCCATCTTCTCTGGTTCATGTAAGGTTCTAGGCTCACATTCATATCTATAGACCAAATTTCTATAATCTTTAGGTTCTTTTGTGCACTCTTCTTCATTTCTTTATGCAAACTCATCAACTCTTAACATTTGCACTTTCCACAATGTTTTTAGTGTTTCAATGGAAACATTTATAAGATTTACTTTAGTGGAATAACCTATAAATATGCCTTCATCACTTTTTTCATCAAGTTTTCCTTTTCTTGTATCCTTCAATATGAAACACTTGCTTCAGAAAACTTTAAAACAATTCACATTAGATGCATAGCCATACCAAAGTTGAAAAGGTGTTTTATTTGTTCTTTTCTTCAATTGAAGTCAGTTAAGAGTATACACTACAATACTTATAGCCTCTATAGTACTTCTCAAAAATATCATTTTTCATTATCAATATTGTTGCACAATGCATGATTGATCTATTCCTTCTTTTAGCTATACCATTTTGTGGTGGCATCCTTGTCGCACTCATTCATCTATATCAATTCCTTTATAATTGAAAAATATGTTGAACTTCTTTGATATGAATTCACATCCCCTATCCAATCTCAAGAATTTCTGACTCTTTCTTGTATCTTTCTCAACTCTAGCCAAGTACCTCTTAAAGATTTAAATAAATCAATTTTTTTCTTAAGAAATATCATAGTTATCAACAAATAGAATGAAGTATTTATGACCATAATAGCTTTGTACTACAATAGGACCACACAAGTTAGTATGAACCAACTTCAAAATATCATTATAAGAATAGATCTTTCTCTTGAAACTACAGTTTGTCATTTTGTTGATATAACATTGTTTGCAAATTACTTTATCAAGTTTTCTTAATCTTGGCAACCCTCTTACTATTTTCATCTTGCTAATGCTTACCAAACTATCAAAATTCACATAACATAACCTCTTATGCCATAACCAAGCATATTCACATTGTATACCTAGACAAGTATCTTCAGAAAGGTCTAGATAGAACAAGTTCCGTCTTGTTTTTTCTCCGCTTCCAACTAGTTCACCAATAGCATCATAGATCTTTGCCTCCGTGTTTTGGAAATCAACTCAATAGCCTAAATTCATCAATAGTGACACATTGAACAAGATATATTTTAGACCATCAAGCCAATATGCATTGTCACAATTGATATTTTCATTCAATTTAATTGATCCCTTATATTTCGCATAACATGGTGCATCATGGGTATGTGTAGGATCATGAGAGGCCAAAAAGTAGCAATATGAAAATAAATATGTTTTCATCTAAATTTGATGAAATGAAAAGAGTTTCTTAAGGAAATTATTAGCTATCCATCAATATAATTTCTTTCAAATTATGATTTTAGTAAGTAATTATTAGTTATTTTTAAAAATGGAGTTACATATAAAGTGTTGATTAACATACAGATTGAAAAAATGTTACAATTTTCAAATGGTATAATCCTTTCAAAATTTGAAAGATGCCTCACATGGTATAGTTTTGAATGATTTTTTTATTCTAAAAACTTTTGTAGTAGAAAATCCAAAATTAAATATTTACTTAGAATTAAATTAGAAAACAATATGCATCACATTCAAGTACAAGTATACTTACTATATTTAGAAGATTAAAAAAATATCATTTAATTATGATTAATGTGGTCAGACGTACACCTACATTCTATTTTTTTCTTGAATTTTTTGCAATTTTGCATTGAAATTCCTAAATTTTACCAATCAAATTAATTTTTCATCAGAAAAGGGATAGTATTTTATAAACTATATTCAATTTTTCTACATATTCTATTCTTATAATATTTTATATAATATTAATAACTATTTCAATATCTCACATGAAGTTGACTAACATTCATGTCCTGATATTTCTTTGCCACTTAAGGTCATAGGTTTTCCTACCATGATCCTACACATGCCCCATTACCAAAGTTAATACTATTTCCATGATAATGTTCTAGCTTCTCAAACTTACTTGTATCACTAGTCATAGGATGTGAGCAACCACTATCAATGGTCCATCTATCATTTTTACTCACATGTGAGATCAATGCAATTTTCTCATCTTCATCAAAATTATCTTTCATTGCAACAAAATAACTTCTTCATCATGATCATGAGAGTTACTATGAAAGCCATCTTCTTTAGAAATTTAACAAGATTTATTATCTGTATCCTCATAGTCTTTGTAAGCTTTGTTACCTTAGTTATCTCTATTGTCTCTCCTCCATTTGTATTTTGAATATTTTCTTTCTTCTTTGTCATCTTTTTTAGGATACCTTGTTGTAATATGACTAACTTTATTACATGTAAAATTGATAATAGGAAGTTTACCTTTGTATTTGGTTCTTCCTCTTGATAGTCTCCTACTTCAAGTTTATCAAGGTCATCATTAAATTCATTGTTACTTTCTACATACTTTCTCTTCCTCTTTTTCTTTGATCCATCAAGGGTTAGTTTTTCTCTAGATGAAGATTGAATACTAGTAGGTTTATAATTATCAAAATTTGACAATTCAAAAGTAGCCAGTTTACTAATTATATTATCCAATGTTAGTTTGTTACTAGGTATCCATCTTAGTTCTTGAATTTGAGATACTCTAATTGCATAGATAGGAAGTAAACACCTCAATAGCTTACTCATCATAGTCTCATCAGATATATTGCCTCCATCTCTGCTAATAGAATTCACCACTTCTTTGATTTGGCCACAATACTATGCAATCATCTCACCTTCTTTCTTTCTTATGCCATCAAATTTTTTTGTTGAGCTTTATACATTAGCTCTCTTGATACATTGTTGTCTCCTTCATGGATTTGTGCCAATTTATCCCACATTTTCTATGTAGTAGTGCAATCCTTCACATTGTCAAATTATGAATAACTCAAGGTTGGTGCAAGTTCAATCATTGTTTAGTTGTCTTCCAACTTATCTTTTATTTGTTCAACTATTATAGTTCTTGGTACCCCAATTTATTCATTGTTAAGATAGTATGTTGCAGAATCCCCAATACCAGATAAGTAAAATCTCATGAGTCTTTTCCATGCTAGGAAGGTCTTCTTGTTAGGCTTAGGCACCTCTCCCTTGTACATCTTGATCTTTGGCTTGATTACTTCAAAGTTTTATTACAAGCACCAATGCTCTAATACCAATTGTTATAATGACTTAGAATAACTAAGATGGGGTGCATCTCTTATCCTCATGTCTAGATGTACCAATTCAACTTTTACTAACTTCAAACAAATCAATCAATGTTAGATACCCACTCAATTTATATAGCATATCATTAGAAAACATACCTTTCATGCAATTTCTTAACTCTTTGTTTTACTATATATGTCGAATACTAATAAATGAACTACTCTAAAATATAAAATGCATAACAATAACATCCCCACATGTAAATAACACTTTGATACTAGTATTTCACATGGAAACCCAATCCGGGAAAACTACCAAGTAACATGCTACCAATTGTTCACACTTCTAAAGTGAGCTCAGTTAAGAGCCAACTCTATTGAAGGTTATACAACACACTCTTAAATGTGACACTATTAAAGGACTTAAATTCACCCTACCAAGAGTGGCCTTGTTAGAGCACATAAGATCATTCCATTAGTATGTCACCTTGAATAAGGATTTACAAAATGATTGTTAGGTCAACCTTCATTAAAGGACTTTAACTAACACAATGATTATATTATAATAAAAGGGTTTGATCTATAAATTATGATTCACTTTGAAATTTATGATCCCCATTCACTCATATGTTGGTTCATTGACCGGGTCTTCATTATCATCTTCAACATTGATCTAGCTAATATTCCACCAAGCAATCACACTTCATCTAGTCTTATCTTCTTCTCACATATTTTTCTTTGGATCTCCAATAAAAAATGATCCAACCTTAGAAAACATCTCCTATAACTCCTTAAATAGGTAATTTTGATCTTTATCTACTTAAACACCATTGTTGATCTTATGGTTTGGTCAAATTCATCAAATCCTTCAATTATTTAATTCTCATTCTTCTAGAAACTTTTGATCAAATCCTTTCCTTTAATTGTGTAAAAAAAACTCCTTTTGTATCAAATATGCCAACTCATCAATCCTTATCATCCACATTCTTTGACTAATCCAAAATTCTAAATTTTTTTCCCCTAAAATTAAATTCTTTTACAAACTATAACTTTTGTTGTCACTCAAAAATCATTGTTTTCTTCTTTTTGGTCATTACTATGTAGCTCGACATACACTATGTGTGTTCTTCCTTTGCACCAATACACTCACTTGGCTATTACTATACCCAGAATCTACTAATAATTTCTCATATATTTTCTCAGAAACAACCATCACTTGACTTGAACTATTTTATTCGACTTCTAGATAAGTTCATTAATCTTCTTCTTTATCCCCTTTATTGACTGATCAACATTGATTATTGATCAAGCTTGTCCTTTTGAATTTTTACAACTCTAACCTTCAACAAACTATCTTCTTTACTACATGTATATTTAATAATACATTATCTTGTCAAGGAGTAACTTATCAAGATCTCCTTTTAATTTATTAATACTTAACTTCTCATCACTCAACAATATTATTAGCTCACCTTTCTATCTCTTCATTTCAAATCCTCTTCATCAATCAAATGGTATGAAACTCTACACTGTTAGTAAATGTATTTGTAGTAGGTTTAGAATTTTTTCTTGCCAATAAGTTTTATATCAATGATAACATAACAATTATTCCAATTGTAGTTTCCAATAGGCAAGACCTTCCCTAATTGTGGTCTATATCATTGCAACTTGATGTGCTCTCACCTACACAAATGGTTCCATATGTTAGACTAAGAACATGTATTATGCATAAAGTGTCCCAAACCCTATTTGGGAATTCTATTTAGATTATCTAGGTTGTGGATTCAACTTCTATTTTTTTTGTGGTATATAGACAAATGACTATTTTATATATTTTGAAATGTTATTAATAGTTTTTTAATAATAAATTAAACTCCAATTTATGAATTGAACTATAGATTTGTCAACTAAATCTTAAAAATACTAAATTATAGATTTATTTTAATTAAATCTTTAAAAAGAAAAAGATGCAAATTAGTGGGCACAGGCACAATGAATCAAGCACCGGTATCTGTCTAGTGACAATTTTGATGTGATAAATTGTTGCTAAATATTTTATTTTTGTTTGTTTAAAGTTGAAAAGCATATTTTTTCTTAATTTGAAATCTTCCACTATTTTAAGCACAAGGGAGTAAGTTCATATTAATATCTTTCTGGCCACTCAAAATATTTAATAAACATCAAATACAAGATCAAATATAGAGTCCAACTGAAATCTATAAAACATTTTTGTTTTCATTAAGAAAAATTTTAAAAACAAAAATTTAAAAATTCTTAATTTGGTGGAAAACTACAATGTATTAGAATACAATATACAAGTTAATATAGGTGTTCTCTTTCCTTTGATCTCTAGGAATACCTAGAAACATAATTAACTTGAGCATGCACATGAGGTTAGATCTTTTTTTACTAAATTTTAAAATATTATTTATGATAATGTACCTGATGGATTACCCCTTGTAAGAATTATTTACCATTGTATGGATTTGATAATTGGAGTTAGTTTTCCTAATAAAGAACCTCATAGACTAAAATTGATAAATGAAAAAAGAATTGAATAAACAAGTACACGAATTAATTGAGAAATATTTGATAAGAGAAAGTTTGAGTCCTTATGACATACTCAATGTATTAACACCTAAAAAGAATTAAGAATAGAGAATGTACATTGATTCTACAATTATAAATAGAATAATAGTAAAGTATGAGTTTTTAAATCTAGAATGGATGACATTATGGATCATTTGACTAGAGAAAATAATTTTAAAAAGATTGTTTTGACAAGTGACTATCATCATATAAGGATTAGAGAAGAGGATGAGTAGAAGAGAAATTTTAATAAAAATGAAGGTTTGTATGAATGGTTGATTGCACCTTTTTGTTTAACTAACCCACCTATTAGTTTAATGATGTTCATGAATGAGGTTATGAATAAATTCTTGGGTATATTTGATGAGCTACTAATCTATAGTAAAAATAAAGAGGAATACTTGATGCACATCAAACAAGTGTTGATGAGGCTGAATCAAGAGAAGTTCGACTAATAATCTTGAAGAAATATTCTTTTATGAAGGAGAAGATTGTATACCAAGGCTTTGTGATTTCCATTAATAGACAAAAGTATTGAAATGAGATTGTTTCAAAGTGAAGAAGATTGATGAAATTATCATGGATGAATCATCATTTTGCCATTAATATCAAACCTACTTTTGGTGAGACAATGTCTTATTTTGGTCTAAATGCTATGATTTGTTTAATTGATGAAGAGGATTTGAAAATATAGGATAACAAGAGAACCTAGATAAAGGTTGAGTTATTTGGTGTATAAAAGGAGCATTAAGACCAAGTAAGACATTGGTGATATAGTATTGTTTATCTACTTAAGGCTATAATGGAAGTATACTTGAAAAACGAATTGAAGGAGGCTTAGTAAAGAAAAGTGTATGTCAAGACTGATTGAGAAAATAGTACAAGTTGAGAAAAGTTTGTGCAGGCTGAGCAGAACATAGTGCAAGTTGAGAAAAGTTTGTGCAGGTTGAGTAGAAAATAGTTGAAGCTAAGCAACAATGTTTAGTATGTGTCGAGTGAAGAAAGTTAATATGAGCTGAGAAAGTAAAATTTAGTTGGTTTTGAGTGAATATAGTTAGCATGTGTCAAGCACCAATAAAGACCTAGTGGATGACGAGCAACCTAGTGTTGGTTGAGCATCAGAACATAGTGATTGCCGAACAAATAGGTTGTTATTACTGAGTGCCAATAAAATGTGTTAGATCAAAGACTTAATGAAATTGAGCTAACAAAGTTGATCTATTGAATTGTTTGAAGCTTGTGGAAGATTTCTATGATGAGCTAGTGGCACAAAATTCAAGATAAACCATTTTGAGGAAAATTCAAAGAGGATTTTAGAGGAAATTTATAGAAGGTATAAAATGGATAAGTTAGTAGATTCATTGAATCTTACCTAACCCTAGAATGGATGATTGAGGTTAAGTGGAAAAAGATCTAATTTCTCTATTTATATAGATAATAGGCCAGAAGCAACAATTGTCATGTGCAAGAACCTAAGGAAGACAATAAGTATAGAGTATTACTTCATATAGTGGCTAAATATAAGAATATCTGATTAGCATGCAAAGCAAGAAGGCTTAAGAGGATGAATGCTTCAAGGGTGAAAAATCTATTAGAGATGAAGAAGATGAAAGCCATGAAGAATGAAGGACTGAATGTGAGATCTATAATTTGCAAGTGAGTTGTAATTGTTGTCAAATCAAGTTCTACTATTACTCTTTAATAGTTGTATCATTTTGGATAAATGGTTTGGATTAAGGTTGACTAATAGTCATTAGTAAATCCTTTAACAAGGTGAAATTCTATTGGAATGTTCTAAAGTCCTCCAACAAGGTTCACTCATAATAGGATATAATGAAAATATACTTGAGAAAAGACTTGAAGGAAGATTAGTAAAGAAAAGTGTCTACCAAGCCTAACCGAGAAAATAGTGCAAGTTGGGCAAAGTTAATTCAGACTGAGTAGAAAATAGTTGAAGCCAAGTAAAAAAGTTCAGTATGTGCTAAGTGAAGAAATTTAGTATGAGCAAAGAAAGTAAAATCTAGTTGCTTCCTAGTGAAGATAGTTAGTATGTGCCAAGCACCAATAAAGACCTAGTGTTGGTCAGGTATTAGAACATAGTGTTTGCTGAGCAAACAAAGTATTATTGTTGAGTGCTAGTAAAATGTGTTAGATTGAAGTTTTAACAAATCTAAACTAACAAAGTTGATTTTTTGAATTGTGTAAAGTGTGATGAAGATTTCTATGATGAGGTGGTGTTACAAAATTCAAGATAAACCATTTTGAGAAAAATTCAAAGAGGTTAATAGAGGAAGTTTCTAGAAGGGATAAAATGAAAAAGTGGATAGATTTGTTGAATCTCACCAAACCATAGATTAGACAAATGAGGTTAAGTTGGAAAAGATCTAAATTCTCTATTTATAGAGATAGCAACCCTAAAGAAATAGTTGTCATGTGCAAGAATCTAAGGAAGACAAGAAGTCTAGGGTATTGCTTCACATGGTGGCTAAATATAAGAGTATACAATTGGCATGGAAAGAAAGAAGGCCTAAGAGGATTAATTCTTGAAGTGAGAACAAGCTATTAGAGACTAAGATGATGAAATCCAAGTAGAATGGAAGATTGAATGTGAGATCTGTAGAGAATTGTAATTGTTGTCAGATCAAGTCCTAATGTTACTTTCTAACAATTGTATTACTTTGGATAAATCCTTTGGATTAAGGTTGACCTAATAGTAATTAGTAAATACTTTAATGGGATGACATTCTAATGGAATGTTCTAAAGTCTTCAAAAAAGGATCACTCCTAATAGGGTGATTGAAATCCTTTAACTAGGTCACATTTAATAGTGTGCATTGTAACCTTTAATAGGGTTGGCTCCTCTCAGAGCTTACCTAAGAAGAGTGAAAAATTGGTAGCATGTTATTGGTAGTTTTTCCTAAATTGGTTTTCCATGTAAAACCCTTGTGTCAAAATGTGTGATTCATTTTGAGGTTTTTCATATTTACATTTCTATAAAGTTATTTTGACATAGAACAACAATATGCATATGTTTAAGATATTGAATGGTCAAGGCATTCATAAGGATAAGTTGTAGTACTAAATTTTTTTATTTGTATATTTGGACCTTGGATAATTGATTCACCCCCTGCTTAATTATTCTAAAGTATTCCAATACTAAGATGGATCATGAAAAGGTAAAAGCTAAACTTTAGTAGCCAACTTGAGAGTGTTAGAGAAGTTATGACATGACAAGTTTCTATAGGAAGTTTCTAGAAATTTTAGTTCAATATGTATATTGGGATGATAGAGATGATGAAAGTCGATAGAAAGGAAAATTTTAGATGGACACATGGAGAAAATAGAAGCTTTAAAATATTAAAACAAAAGGTATCAAATTTACCCATGCTTTTGTTACCACTTTTTAAAGTTGACTCTGATGCTAGTGTGAATGCAATTAGTGTTGTTTTGTGTCAAGAAAGTATCCTATATATTTCTAAGGTAAGAAAGTGAATGATGCTAATAAAAAAATATTTAGTCTATGATCAACAACTTCATGAAATTATTCAATGTTTGATGAATTGGAGACATAAGAGTAGACATAGAAGATTAATTTTTGAGAGAGATTGTGAGATTCCATGGATTTCCTAAGACTATTGTTTTAGAAAAAGATACAAGTTTGACTTGTTATCTTTGGAGAACAATTTGGAAGACATTGAAGAATGAACATAAGTTTAGTTCTACATTTCATTCACAGATAGATGGATAAAATGAAGTTGTAAAAAGAAGTTTCGGTAACTTGTTGAGATGTTTAATTGGAGAAAAACCCTCTTAGTTGGGACTTGGTTTTGTATAAGAAGAGTTTTCATGTAAGAATTTAGTGAATAGAAGTACTAAGAAGAATTCTTTTGATATTGTGAATGACATGAATCCTAGAGGAAATATAGAATTGAGGAAATTAGATACTGAAGTGAAGAATAGTGGTCAAGAAGAAGAATTTGTGGAATTTATGAAGAATTTGCATGAATAAGTGAAGAGTAATCTAAGTGATAGTATTAATAAAAATTAAGAAAAAGAAGATAAGAAGATAAGACATAAGACTTTTTAAGTTAAAGATGAAGTGATGGTACATTTGAAGAAAAACATATTTCTAGTTTAGATATATATCGGGGTGATGATGAAAAAAAATTGGGCCTTGAAAACTCTTGAAGAAGCATTGTAGTGGTAATGCTTTTGAAGTTAAATTTCCTAAGGATATCAATATTTCACCTATTTTCAATATTTCAGCCATATATGATTACAATGAATCTAGTGAAGTGAAAACTAAAGAGTCTAATTATCCAAAGAAGAAGACAGAAGGAATTGACAAATTTTTTGACACCAAAGCTAGAAAAAGAACAAGATGGAAAGATTACAAAGAATACTTAGTTTAGTGGTAGAATGAACTATTTCAATATGCTTCTTGGATATCTCAAGATGATTTGGGTGTTTATGATACTTCTTATAGTATCAAGGATTCTTGATGAGGACATCAATTCTTATTTACCCCAGGTGTTTGATGCAAGAGCATCTTTTGTACTTTGAAAATCTTGCATCAACCATAAATATTTCCTATGTATTGTTCTTGTATATTATTTTTTTGATGACCTTTTCTAATTTTATTCTTTATTTCAAGTATTTGGCTCCTTAATTTTGACTCCTCATGGATCCTATTGTTATGTATTTGAAACTTAATTAAATAATATGCGAGAGTCATCCTTCTCTTTGTTCAAGTTATGGTTGTTTCCTAACATCTCAAGTAATGTGCAAGTTTATCTCTAGCAATGTTAGGTGTGATGTCAAGGGTTTATGCAACCTTGGTATTTTATTCTTTGATCACATGTGGACCTATCTTTTTCCTCATGGATGTTAGTTTGATAGAGGGTGATCCCACAATAATGGGTTCCACTTTTTGACCAATTTTGACATTGAAATCAATATTTTTGCAGTAAATGTCACGTTCAAGTGACTATATCTCCAAAACTATAAATAATTTCAGGATGACATAAACTAGTGATTTTGAGTACTTTGTTCCTACTTTGTAACCATATTTTTTAATATAAAAAAAAAATTTATGTCAAATTTTTTTATCTCCTCTGAAAAGTGGTACATAATAAAATTCAATATTTTAAAGAGTGACAGTCCGTTTGACACACATAACTTTTTTTTCTAGAAATGATAATGAAGTAATTCTTTCAGTGTTAGATTTGTAACATCAATATCCAGAGGATGCATTTGGTTTGATTTATTTTGGTTGAATATTGTATAGTTTATGAAGTTTTGAAGTGACATGAACCGTAATTCAGAGATAGATTCTGTTTGACATAGATAATTTGAAGTCAATTTATCATAAACCTTTTTTATTTTTATTTTTTGAATAGAAAGGTATCTCAATAAGCTAGTTCGTACATATTTTTCAAATTTTTTTGGACCTAATTTACTAATTTTTTCGAGGTGTCAAAGTCAGTTGATGTTTAATTAGTAATGAACCTATAGTGAGTTAAACTCATATTTGAAAGTCTTAATGATTAAAATATGTATTAAAATTATAGTCATTGGAAAGCTTGCTCCAAGTAGCACATTTTGACATTTTTAATTTTATAGTAGGAGATCATTCTCTTGCAATTATGGAAGTCAAAAGAGCGCAAAAAAAAAATGAAAAAAGGGTTTTATTTTTTGTAATTTTGCATGTTTGCGCAAACATGGCATTCTTGTGAACATACCCCCCAAATTTTTTTAGCGGCTGCAAAAATTTTGGGGGTATGTTCGTGCGAACATGTCTGATGTCAATGTGTTCATGCGAACAGTGTAAAAAATCCAAAAAAGTTTCCATTTGTAAAGTTATTTGCCATTTGTAAAACTATTTGAAATCAACCTAACCAATAGTGCATTGTCTATCTTTGCCATGAAGTTCATTCACAAAATCGAAGACATCAATGTGGTAAAAAAATTGTACATCTAAATTATTTATTTATTTCTTTCATTAGTGAAGTTGTTTAATGGATGCATTGAAGTTAAATTAAAAATTAGTAACACATTAATGGTGTTAAAAAATGTATATTCTTATTATATTACTAATGATCTCCTTGCATCATTTGGCAATCGTGGGATGAAGACATGATCATAACAAACTACTAATGCTTGCTTTCTAGGAAGTTGTTGAAGACCATTGTGTGTTTGTCAAAATCATGTGTGTGGATTTATTAGATTAAATAACACTTCATTTGGTGCTTAAAATGAACTTTTTATTTTTTTTCTGACATGTCTACAATGTTTAAATCCCTAAGAGTTGCATTGGACGTATCCTCTCCCCTCGCCATTCGTGGACCTTGGGTGTAAGAGAAATCTATGTAACTTCTATAGGAGGCTTGCCTTGGACCAAGATACTCAATATTGTGTATGCCAAGGGACGAACTTAGAGTGGTAACGAGCCAAAAGCCAGGTCAACATTCCAGCCGCTATATAAAATTTGATTACGGTAAAATTCATTTCAGTAATATTGCTAAGTGATAGCTCTCCTCCGGTACCCTTATGGTGTGTCAAACCTTAGTTCTCGAGGCTGGAAGACCTTCTGAGGAAGTTTATCACTCACTTGTTGAATGAAATGCCCTTATTAAAAGCCATGTTTTAGTGGCCAAAATCCTTTCTTTCCACTAGCTCAAGGGGTCACCCATGCCCGTGAAGACATCCTACATTCTTGCGGTCCTTAGTAGAGACAACAGTCCCTTGGGAAGTCATGCCCCTTGAGACGCAGATCTTGGTAGCCCCAAGAAGTGAGTGCACTGTAAGGGGGAGCCTATGGTGCCAAGGTCCTAAGTTGTCCACTCTGGATAAGCACAGTTGAACTTTGGTTCAAGTAGGAATTCAGTGGATACAGTCCTAAAGCCTAGGTTGTAGTGTGATTGTTCACTTTTAACAATAGCTATTCTTTTCTTAATGTGTCTTTCATGTGTGTAAAACATAATCAAAATAAAAGCCAACATTCAAATTTACACCTTGGAAACTTGCAAAACCTTGTCAAAATATCAAACATTGTCAAAACCTTTTCAAGATTTCATCTAAGTTCAAAAAACCTTACGTATACCTCTATCATTAGCATAATCATATTCCTAAATGTCATTTTTGACTTACCCTAGTGGTATATCCCCCTCATATTGCATTGTTCAAACCCTAGCATCATTTTCACTATTAAACCCTATCAAATTGTCCATCAACCAACTTGTCTTCTTGATCACCTATCCTCATTTTGCATAGCCTAAATGTCATTATCAACCCTAGGAAACCATCCCTTGCATAGTCCACTTTTCATACACCTACCTTTAGCATCTTTACCAAGTCCAAAACATAACCCTAACTTTCATTTTGCATATCATAATCTTCATCTTGCATACCTTCAAAACGACACCTTGCATTTGCACTTGCATAACATCCCTAGGACATTTGCACTTTGCATATCAAAACCCTATGTCATTTAACATTTCCTCACATTGCATAACATCCCTAAACACTTAAAAATCCCAAAAACACTCATATCTGACATACCCACATCTTAATTGTCAAGTTTTGACCTCTTTTACCAACTGCAACACTATTTTACCAACTGCACACTACATGGGCGAAGTTGGTAGTTTCAGGGCGCAGTTGGTAGTTTTGGGGCATACTTGGTAATTAGGTGTTTCATTATAGGTTCCAAAACCCTAATCTGCACTTCCACACCTTGCATTGCATCTCAAGACCTTAGGAAACACTCTAAATCACTCAAAACACTCAAAATTTGCATTTTAGGCACCTTGCAACCCTGTTTTACCAGCTGCAACCCTTTTTTTATCAACTGCACACTTCAAGTGTGCAATTGGTATTCTAGGTGTGCACTTGGGAGGCATACAATTCATTTAGGTTTCCCTCCACTGCATCTGCATTCTGAGGTATCATGCCAACACTCACTAGGGCACAACCTTTAGAGTTGTCAAATGCAATAATGGCACCTATAAGGTCTCATCAAGAATCAACCATCGAAATATTCCAAGGTACATTTTAACACATCAATGTTAATCCCTTGTTTGATGAGATATCACCAATTCCTAAATATCCCAAAAGGATGTTAAGACTTTATTTTAGGACTCACATCATTTGGAGAAGAAAGAAGGACATGAGAGCTACAAACAAAAGAGGGGATTTCTAACATTATGTTTGCTTCTTTTGATAGCCGATGCCATTGTCTTTTATGTAGCAATTTATTCTTGAAAAAATAGATTGATATTTTTCCATAAAATGAAAAGCAATTTAACTTTTAGGAGAAACATTCTAGTATTCATACCATGTTATTTGTTTGTGATTCAATGATGGCTTAAGAAGGATTTGGTGCTTTGACACTTGTAAAGAATGTGACTCACAAATTTTAGTCATATTATAATGAAGAATATTTATTCTTTGTTGCAAATGACTGCATTCTATTGATTTTTGTCAAACAATTTAAAAGTACCAACAGCGACAGACAAATCTGTATAGTGATTTTTTTATCTGGTTATTGCACGAAATTTATCTTGAGGCAAGGGATAAATTATTATTATTATTTATTTTATAATGGGAAACAAGAAAGGAAGGCAAAACAAATATGCAAGGAAAAGATCTGATGAAGTAGAACAAAGAAATATTCAGAAGACTGTGGCACATTATCCTCAAATTAAAAAAGGTGAAGGAAATGTTGAAGAAGGCTCAACAGAAGTAGTAGTTCATATGGGAGAGAGGTCAGAAACACTCCCTATGAAATCTCAAACAATGAATGTTGAAGAAGGTTCAAGATCAGTCCCTACAGAGGTTCAAATAATAGAAGTCAGAGAAGGGTCAAAATCTTTCCCTATTGAATCTCAAACAATGAATGTTGGAGAAGGCTCAAGATCAGTCCTTGTAGAAATTCTAGTAACAAAAATCAGAGAAGCTTAAGATCAGGTGCAGGAACTGGTATGGACGAACTCTTAAATATTGTCCAATCTGTAAAGTATGGTATTTCTCATAAGAATTTAGATCATTTACTTAAAATGGATGTAGATAAATTGAGAAAACTTGTAGCTAGTGTTCAACCATTAAGTTTTTCTAAGAGAAGGTCAATGAAGAAGAGGATAAGAGAAATTATGACTCAATTTGATAACACTAAAACACTTGAACAAGCTCAGTTGCTTTCACTTTTGCTTGCACAAAAAAAGTTGCAAGAGGCATTGAAATTGTTAGGTGTAAACACAACATCAAAGAAAAGAAGATTTTCTAACATGCAAACTGATTTGATTGAAAATGTTAAAAGAGGTTTGAAAAACATAGGAAAACACAATCAAACTAAAGATAAGTCCGTGGCAAGAAAAGTGATGTTGATGTCTATTGTAAGTAAAAATATGTCTCAAAATAGACAAATATCTTCAATTTCATCTAAAATGGGTTTTAGTAGGAATTCAATGAGACAATATGTTAAGAGAACATTAATTGTGGATAATAGTACTATGGAGGGCAACTAGGCAATCATGTGTAGAGCGCCTCGTTCTGATAGAATTGAAGAGTTATTAAAAAATTTAGTCATATCATTTTGGATTGATAACACTCATCCTTCATCAAATAGTAGAGATTTTATCAGGCATAAGATTGCACTTGGTCAATATGAATATCATACAAAATATTGGTTGGACACAACATGAGTTATATGTGTCTTTTTGTAATGAACATCCTAATGTAAAAGTTGGGCAAACATTGTTTGAAAAATTGAAGCCATACTTTGTGAGGTCAAACAAAGTGTTTGAAACTTGTTGTTTTCATCATCATATTGAGTTTGATCTCCACTATTAGGTATTTCAAAAGTTTATAGAAGATACATATGGTTTTCATGCTACTCCTCCTAGTAGTAGAAGTGAGTTTATATCATCCATTTTGTGTGACAACATAGATGATCCAACTGGTAAAATAAATTGCATCAAAGGATTATATGAAACATGTGGTGAATTGGCTCTATTTCCTTTGAAAACTAAAAATATTGATGTAACAAAAATATTGATTTGCAAAAGTTACAAGTATGTCAAGAATGAAACAAAGTTGGGGAAAGAAACAAAATGGTTGGAATATGTTGAAGAGGAGTTGCTTGTTCTAACATTTATGGATAGATTTAAGAAATTGATTCAACCTTATATTTGTCATGCATTTTTTGCAAAGAGGCAAGCACAATAGTTTCAAAATCTGAGAGATAATTTTCCACTTGGAACAATTGTATCAGTTGTTGATTTTGCAGAGAACTATTCATTTGTTCATCAGAAAGCAATTCAACCAGATTATTACTTTAATAAGCAGGTCACTATTATGGTACATGTTTTTTATAGACATGCACAATTAGATTTGGATGGTGTTCAGAGTACAGTTCAAGCATGAGTAATTATAAAGGAATATCATTTTTATATAAGTGATGATAAAGAACATGACATTCACTATATAGAACATTGCTTCAATACGTTCTTTTCTTATTTGAAAGAAAGAAACATAAATGTTGATAAAAATTATGTTTGGTCTAATGGATGTGCTGCACAATTTAAATCATCTAGACCATTTTATGCATTGTGTAGATATCATCACAATGAGAATATAAAACACATATGGAATTTCTTTGGGAGTGGCCATGGAAAAGGTGAACATGATGGTGTTGGAGCTTGCATCAAACGTGCTTTGTGAAAGTATCAAATGAATTATCAGGGAGTTTGTGTAAATGATGCACGTGATGTTGTTGAATGGTGTAAGACTCATTTTGCATTAGATAAGGTTAGGATATCATCAACAATGAGTCGACAGGCACCATATAGAGTCTTTTGGGAGATAATAGGTATGGATTTATATGTTTGTTTAACTTTTATACAATAAAATTATTAAATTTTATTGTTAAGTTTTATTTTTGAATTCGTTGAATTTTAAATTTAAATTTTCTATATTTTCAATTTAACGAACTTTCAGGTGTTAATAGAAAAAACATGCATGGTTGCAAGAGGATAGAAAAGACATATTCCTTACATTTAGTCATTAGTACAGATAATTGCAATTGGACATTGAAGACAAGAGAATACTCATGTTTTTGTGACAGTTGCATTGATGAAAACTATGAAGAATGCATCAATCAGACACATGGATATACAAGTGCATGGATTTTGGTACCACTTGATGTTACCAATACATTTGATAAAGAAGATGAAAAATTTGATGATATTCCATTGATTTTTGATGATTATAATCATATCTCTGGATTGGTAAAAATGGGTGAGTATCATAAAAATTAATCTCAACTTTTTATTTAATTATCAATTTCAACTATTTTATATATATTGTACACATGCATTCATGTATACTTGTTATGTAGGAGATGTCTTTGCAGTGATTACTGAGCCTGGAAATCATGAAGGTGTCAATTATTATTTATTTCGATGTACTGCAGAGAGGACGAAGTTATATGACCCTGAAGAAAATGATGAAACATTGTTCCCCATAGGTAAATTATAAATATACATGTACATGAACACATATATTTAAATAAATATATATATCTAGGTAACTTCATATCTGCCAAATTTTAAAACACTTAAATTTGTGGTATAGGTTCTGTTCTGATAGAGGGAACATATTTGAAGCACGACAAAATAGTCCAACATGGAATACACTTTGTTGATTATCAACCTGACAACAAGGTTTTACAATACAACCACCTAGTCGTTGCTACTAGGCTTTGTCTGCATTCAGTCAAACTTAAGCGTGTACGTCACAAGTGGAGACTAGACAGTGAAGATCATGAAAAAATATTGCATGTTATAAGTGTACATCATGGTTGATCAGACCTTTGAGATTTATTTTATAATAATTTGAATATCAACTTTGGTGAAATTGTGTTTTTAATCTAAATATCTAAGTCTCAGTTATCATTAGTTTATTTTAAAACTATAATATTAATTGTACTATGGATGAATTTAATAATTTAACAACTTGATATAAATGGGCTAGAAGTTAGTTCAAACTTACACAATTTCATTATCTATGTTACAATTCTTAAATATCAACTTCTTTTCAAACTATTGAATTTCATCTTGAATTAAATGTGTTTAGATTAATTGTATGATCATAAGTTCTTAATTTTCATTAATTTATTAAAAAAAAAGATAATTTAATAATTTAAATTAATTGTGCCATGGATGAATTTAATAATTTAAATTTATTTATCAATTTTTTTTCAAAATAGATTGAATTTCATAAGTGACAAATTATATTTATTTTTCTACTTAATTAGATTTAAGGTTAGGTTCAATTATACTCATTGTTAATAATGAAATTCAATTAGTTTTATAGTTATGGTTTAACAAGATTAGCATATAAAAAGTAAGAACTTGTTTTTAAAAAGAATTGTGTGAGATTGCTTATAATCCGATACCGAAATAGCATCACTATAGAATTTCCTAGCTAAGAAAAGGGTTTCCCTTAATCATCTACTTTTCTCCATACTCCACCTTAAAAAGTTTCAAGGAAATTCAAGTAGTTGCAAATAATAAATATGGTGATTTTGTATCATTGTAAAATAGAATGCATACTTTCTAAGCCCACAAAGGTCCTCCAAAAGTTATAATTAAAAACCATCCGTTAAAAAAGATCAGAAACATTATTATTATGATAAGCTTCCACGACAAACCACTTTAGAGTCAGTTCAAAGAAATTCATTGGACAACTGAAAATTGAACTCTCATTTTAAAAAAAAAGTATTTTCTGATTGTAGACCTTTATAAAACTAGTTTGAAAACGAAAAAAATTACTATTCTTAGGTAGGGTATGTAATCCTTTGTTTTGACAATTTAAAATCAATAGAGAACATTCTGTTTTGGTTAAAATCCTTTTCCATTTTTAAAGTAGTCTATTAACGTTGAGCTATTTACAAAAAAAATGAGCCTACACATTGATAAGGAAAAATGATTAGCTGAGGCTTTTGAGTACATTATTTCCCTCACTTCCATCACAATGCAAGGAAACTCATAAAAAATAGATACAACACAACTTAAATGTATCCCAAGTCGATGAAGAAACTTCTACTCCACTAATACCAAAAAATAGAGAAAGTACTCTGACGCCATTAGGATATAATGCTTTCAAGACTGATAAATGATATGCAACTGTATCTGTTTGGAATGAATTACCCAAACAACACAAGCGATCAGTTAGACAAGAAGTTCCACGAGTGTGATCTCTATCAAATCCTAATATAAGCTCTATCTCATGAAGCTCTAGAGGGATGAGGTCACCTGGCCCCATCCATACCAAATTCCACTCTTCACACTTTTGAAGTATATATTTCTGTGCACTATCTTGCAGTTGCCCTCATGAATTCTGAATCATAACTCTCAGTTGATCAATAAGGATAGTGCCACATCGTCTTGAGTCTATGGAATTCAATTTTGTCCTCTGATCCTATGAAGGTCAATACTTTTTTATTTGCAGAAGTGCTTCCTGAATAGTCATGGGGGTGAGAGGTTCTACTTGAAATCACTCTTCTATTGGAAGGTTATGCACATACCCTCTTGCTCTTCTAGAAGCTAAAAAGAACATTGAGTCCACCAACTCTAGTTCAAGACTATTAAATTGTTTAGATATTGTCTTCCAAATATCCTTCGATGCAAAAGCATCATTCTCATAGTAGAAAAAAGGTGGCCCTTGCATGAATGCATTGATTCCTTTGAACGCTGGCCAATAGGTTTCTTGGGAACTCCAAAAACAATTAGTTCATTGGGACACAAATTAGGGACTGCATCACATACTTCAAACATTGCTTGCTTGTCTTGTATACCCTCTATATATTTTTCATACTTCAAAACTTTCATTATCTATGTTAAAATTTCAAACTTACACAATTTCATTATCTATGTTACAATTCTTAAATATCAACTTCTTTTCAAACTATTGAATTTCATCTTGAATTAAATGTGTTTTTAATTGTACGATCATAAGTTCTTAATTATCACATTTAGTTTATTAAAAAACTATATAATTTAATAATTTAAATTAATTGTACCATGGATGAATTTAATAATTTAAATTCATTTATCAACTTTTTTTCAAACTAGATTGAGTTTCATAAGTGAAAATTAAACATGTGTTTTTAAAATTGTAAGATTATAAGTTCATAGTTATCATTTAGGTTAGTTTATTAACATATTTTTATCCACATAAAACTAATATTTATCTTTAGTGGGTTAATAATTGATAATTTAAGAAATATGCATCTTTCTAACTTTCTACTAATTGATAATTGATATACATGTACACACGTCTCAAGATCATGTTCTATAGCTATAACACAAAAAAATACACATATGTACACATATACACATCTCAAGAATAAACATCTACAGATCTAATATATCTCTATGTATCTGAAATGCAAATTGTAAATCTTGAATAAATACACATATGTAGCAAAATATAAAAAGTCATATATACATACATGTGATGGTATCTAACTACTAAAATACTCAATAATCAAATAAATAGTGAAAGTACATGCAGGTCATCAAGGAACTAAAATGCACATGTGTAAATTGGACCTCCACTATATAAATGCATCAAAAAATATATAAATCTAATCTACTACTAGAGGGACCCCTCAAGACGCATACGAACAGAACGATCCTCTAATCGAGTCTCTTGTACATCCTCTCACCGAGGCACATCAACCAAGCCTTGCAAATATATATACATATATACATACATGTGATGGAGTTCTATCTTTAAAACACATATATACATATGTGCATCATGTACATGTACATTCAAATTAAATATGAACTTTAAACAAATTATTTAAAACTCAACCTGAGCACTACCAAGTGCCTCAATAGAATCATCTCTCTCATGTACATGATGCCCTAAACCAATAGTATGTGTAACCATGTGCTTAGTGACCTATGCCTACATGATTTATTATGAGTTAAAGATAAAATTAAATATCTAAATATATATATATATATATATATATATATATATATATATATATATATATATATATATATATATATATATATATATATATATATATATATATATATATATATATATATATATATATATGAATTAAATTTTTCAATAAATGAACATATTTTTTAATTTCATATATATTTAAAATTAAAAATAAATTATATATGTACCTGGGTCTCTGGAGGTGGAGGATGATCAGTAGACTCCATCATATCATCTACTAATGCACCTGAGCCTAAAACTCCATGTCCAACTACTAGTAAATCTGAGTGAAGTGGACTGTGTAACTGGCTAGGTACATTTGGTGTAGAATCAATGCTGCCAGGTCCGAACAACAGGTCCATGTATGATGAAATACCTAGGCTTGAACTAGTATCAATCTCAGACAGGCCTCACAACTACTACCAAAATCATCAAGACCCTCAGCTGTGATATGGATATCTCCAACTCGTATGCTAGAGTCATCTATAGAGTGTCGTGAGTCTGGTGCCAAATGCTGTGAGCTACACATAGGTGTATCATCTGTCACTAGTGTGGTGGCCTATGTCTATGGAACTATGTTGGGGCTCTGATGTTGTCTAACAGTATCCATCACCGAGTGTACTAGAATCCTCTGTGTATTGGAAATATAGCTAATAAAGTGAAACATATCCTCCAAAAAATACAGTGCCATATCCATATGTGTTTGTTGTCCTGAAAGACCACAAATATCGCCTGGTAGTGGTATCCCAGTAGCTCTATATGCATCATTAGAGGAGGCACCTGAAGTGCTACTAGATTCTTGTGAAGATGGTCGACCAAGTGGACGAGGATGTCGACTATGAATATAATGAACAATAGAATCTGATGTAATACTAGTCGTGCGGAGATGCAATGTGCCCAATAGTGTCAATTGCTTCCCTCTGGGAAGTAATGATGACTCTATCTGCAATAGGCGCATGTGCAGGAGTCACAGGAGGCATCCTCAGTCCAACAAACTATCTAAGATCTGTAGGTGGGAGACGATCTACATTGTGGTACTAGTCACGATCTACCATCCAATCACACCCTTGTCCATAGTAATCAGGAATATCCATGTAGTTGACGTTGAGCTCTATACAGAACTCAATGTACAACTACTGTGCAAAATAAAGGGGTATTTAGTCGTTATTAGGATAATGACCATGTGTAGCTAAAAATATGGATAGATCATGCTAGCAATAATAGGATCTCTGCATCGTGTGTCACCCTACCCTGTGTTCCCTCATAAGCTAGAAAGAGCTCTCTCTGGATGACATCTTTGGGGGCTACCCTCTTGACATCATCTAATGATGCATTTCCTAAAACCTCAGCCCTAAGCTCCCTAGATATAGAAGCTAATATGATAGGAGTAAATGAATGGTGAGCTCTAAACCTAGCGGTCAAATCTTGTAAACTCCAACATATCGTAGTACATATGTCTCTATAAAGACCATCATCATAGGTCAATATAGAGTGTTGTAGTCTAGAAACCTCTTACTCTGAAAATGCAAATAAGGCATCGATATTGATGTATGGAGGTGGTGCAGTAGGACCTCCAGCAGGAGTTGCAAGTGCATCTTGACCTAGAAGAGGAGCTGCACCAGGAGCCATGGCAGGACCTACACCACCAGGAGCCGCACCAGGAGCCAGAACATGAGCTGCATGATGAGCCCTACGTCGAGGTACACGACGAGCCCCACCAAAAGTTGCAGCATGAGCCCCACCATGAGCTACACGAGGAGCCAGATTAGGAACTACATCAGGTGCTGCAATAGGAACTACATCAACCTGTGCCATAGTAGGAGCCGTAGCAGAAACTACATCAAGTGCCGCACCAAGAGCCACATCAAGCTGATTGTGTGAAGCCATATCTATAGAAATGTATGAAGAACTAAAATGCCTACTGTACACACAATTTTTTATGTTTAACATTAAAAATTATACACATGTAATAAAACATACATGACACATTATGTACCTAGATAATCTGTAACACATCTAGAACTAGATTAATTTGTATATAAATATAAGATAACTTTAAATTTGAGAGTTTGGTTATGGTTAGAGTTAATTTATTGTTCTAGGATTTTATTATACTTTGGGGGGTATTATTAGAGAATTCAATTAAAGGGTAATAAATTATTTATATTACTCTTAAATGATAATGTTTCGAAGTTTAGGTTTCAAGTTGGGTTACATATATATCATTTAAAACAAGGGTGAATACTTCATATATGTACATGTGTTTGAATGTATGTGCATGTATCTCAAATGTAATTTTTAACAATTTAGGATTAGGGTCAACTTGTTTTAATTTTATGTAAGTTAGGCCTCAATTAGGTTTTGAAATAGGGTTTTAGTGTAATTAGGCTCAATTTTAGGGTAAGATTTAAGACCTTATGATATTGTTAGGGTTTACATAAACTTACATAATTTCTAGCATTAAATTTAGGGGTTAATATTAAGGTCCATGGTTAAGAATTTAGGATAAGGGAACTTAGCATATGAAGTTTATGATTTGGTTTAAGATTATGATTTAGGGTATTTATTATCATTTATAATCTTGGGTTTAGAAATTAAATTTTAATATCAAAGTTAGGGTTAGGGTTTGGATAATGGTTAGGGTTAGGGTTTGGTTAGGTTAGGGTTAGAGTTTGGATGTACATGTATGTTATATTCATACCTAGATATGCAAATTAATCTACATTCTTATATATGTATAATTTAGGGCCTCCCCTTAAGACATGTCATTGAATTATATACTTCTAATTATTAAGACATTAAAAATAATAACATATGTACATTTAAACATGAATATTGAAAACATATGTATGCACATCTATATCTACCACATGAACATATTTACATGTACATTCTTATGTATAATTTAGGATCTCCCCTTAAGACATGTGTTATTAAATATAGTTAATTACACTTAGTTATAAGATAAATTAAGATCAATAGTTAACATATACACAAATTATACATATAAAAATGTGAATTTATTAAAAACATGTACATACATCTCCTTTTAACCATGAACAAATATACATGTACATCTATGTTCAAAATAAAAAATTATACATTCTCATCTATATTTTTGCATGTACAATTTAGGATCTAGACACTTAAGATATGTCATTTAATTACACTTGTAAGATTAAGACATTAAAGTAAATTTGACATATATACATAAACATTAATATCGAAAACATACATGTCTACGTTTAACATATATATATATTTGTTTTCTAAAATTTAGATTATTATAAATTTTGTAATGTTTTTCTAATTCTTTAAAAATATTTTTTCTAATGTTTTTCTAAATATTTTTTCTAAATTTTATATTATTATAAATTTTCTAATGTTTTTCTAATTTTTTAAAAATTTGTTTTCTAAAATTTATATTATTATAAATTTTCTAACGTTTTTCTAATGTTTTTTCTAAATTTGTTTTCTAAAATTTATATTAAATTATAAATTTTCTAATTTTTTTGTAATGTTTTTTCTAAATTTGTTATTAAATTCTAAATTTTTAAAATTTTTGTAATGTTTTTTTTGAAAATTGTTTTCTAAACTTTATATTGAATTATAAATTTTCTAATTTTTTCTAATGTTTTTCTAAATTTATTTTTAAAATTTTTTAAAATATTTTTTCTAAATTTTATATTAAATTATAAATTCTCTAATATTTTTGTAATGTTTTTTTCTAAATTTTTTTTCTAAATTTTCTAATGTTTTTGCAATATTTTTTTTCTAAATTTTCTATTTTTTTAATGTTTTTTTTCTAAATTTTCTAATTTTTAAAAATATTTTTTATAAATTTTTTTCCTAAATGTTATATTAAATAATAAATTTTCTAATGTTTTTGTAATGTTTTTTTCTAAATTTTCTAATATTTTTGTTATGTTTTTTTCTAAATTTTCTAATATTTATTTAATGTTTTTTTACTTTTTTTTTTCTAAATTTTTTTTCTAAATTTTATATTAAATTATAAATTCTCTAATGTTTTCGTAATGTTTTTTCTAAATTTATTTTCTAATGTTTTTCCTAAATTTTATATTATAAATTTTTTACTATTTTTCCTAATGTTTTCTAATTTTTTCTATATAATATTTTTCTATTTTCTAAATTAATATAAATAAACAATAAAAATATTAAATTAACATTTAGATATGTTTTCAAAATTATTAAAAATGTAAATAACATTCAAATATGTTTTCAAAACTATTAAAAACATTAATAACATTGAAATATGTTTTAAAAACATAAAAAAAATGTATTGAAAGCATAAAATCTACTTTGATAACATAAAAAAATACTTTAAAAATGTTGAAAACATTAAATTAATAATATTTTGACATACCCGATGAGGAGAATAGAAACGAAAGCGACGGGATGATGCTGACGGAGGTAGCACAAACCACATGTTCGCCCGAATGCTCAATGAAGAGTACTCGCCGTGAAAATGACTTTGGAAAAGTAAAAAAAAGTAATTTAAAGCGCCATAAATTGGCCCGATACATGTTCGTACGAACATGTACCATACACATGCGCTAACATGTTCGCATGAACATGCATAGGGTACATGTTCGCACACACATGTCTAAGATGTTTGTGCGAACGTATGGCTAATAGAAATCCAAAAAATTGCCAAATTTTCCAAGTTTGTTCGTCCCACTAAAGTGGAACCCATTATTGTGGGTTCACCCTAGATTTTGAGGTCACTGATTTCTCCTTTGGAGTAAGACCTATATTTTGTAATAAATTGCTTACCAAGATGACTTGTGTTCTTGTTGGCTATATAATTTGAGATTTAGGATTAGGAAAAGTAGAATGAAGTCAGATAGAAGAAAGATAATACAAATTTGGATCTACATTTCTAAGATTCTAAGATTGAAAATTTTATTTTGAATGCATATGGCCATAACTAGGTAGGCCTTTTGCCTAACATGTTGAAGGGGGATTGTCTCATCATATCTGCATTGCAATCTAGAATTTTTCTTGTGGTTTCTCAAATATTGTGTTGGCTTCCATGTTTAAGTCGAGCAAGGGTATTTTGAGAGTGGTTATTGGGCCCTCCTTCCTTGTGTCATGTTACCTACTACTGAGAAATAAAAAAATAAACTCATAACATGAACATTTACAAATGTAAAAAATAAAATATTACTTTGGTCTTACAAAAAACCCTTACCTAGAGAAAAATCTATAGCAGGGATAGTATGCACAACTCATCACCACAAAAATAAGGTTCATAATTAAGATACTACAATAATATGATTTTATGCATGACTTCACCCTATTAGGAGTGATCGATGACTCCACCTATTAGAGACTACTATATTAATATATTTTTTTCTCACTTATAAGTGTTGACCTTGTTAGAGGATTTAAAAATATCTAAAAGACTTTTGATTCAATTAAGAACTACTTGATTAAAGGATTTTACAATCTTATTACTAA
Source organism: Cupressus sempervirens (assembly GCA_028749045.1). Classification (NCBI taxonomy): domain Eukaryota; kingdom Viridiplantae; phylum Streptophyta; class Pinopsida; order Cupressales; family Cupressaceae; genus Cupressus; species Cupressus sempervirens. Next base: position 830,145,550 of record CM053785.1, on the reverse strand, counting down.
ATAGTTAGGAATAAAAAAAAAAAATTGACCTATGTAATCTTTCTCTAAAATCTTGTAAGATGCTTTAATTTTCTCCTCTGCTATATGATCTCTACACAAATCTGTAAATCTCCCCCCCCCCACTCTCTCTCTCTCTCTCTTGGCCATCATCTTTAATTCTTTCCTAAATCTAAATAGGGTTCTAAAATACTTCCTCTTGAATCTTTGATAATACATTTTGAATTTAAGTGTTGACTATATATATATTGCTCTATCATTTGTGATAAAAATGACTTTATTTCCATTCATTAAACCTTCCTTTGTTTCAACACTTCAAATTTTCACATTTATTTATAGACTAAATTTCCTCTTATTATTTTCCTTATATACTATATTTCATTTGTTGTACAGATTCATTGAATCTATCTCCTTGATGTTGACACATATCTTTTACCAAACTATTCCTAGTTTAATCTATTTGATCAATATAATATTTATTCATAGATGTGTCAATTATTTTATAGTGACCTAAATTTCCTTTATACTTTTCCCTAGTATTTTGATAAAATTCTCCTAGCTTCTTTTATCAATAGTGTCTTATGTTATCCAGTAAGGCTGCTCAACTTACCTTTTTTCTTTATGTATGTATCTATAGATATAAATTGCTATCTTACTGAGAAGTAATTAAGCAATAAACTCATGATATGAAAATTCACACCTATAACACATAACACCATTTTTTGGTCTCATAGAAAACCCCTTTTTATAGGGAAAACTGCCAGTGGGGATAGTAACAACAACTCATCACTACAGTATTAAGGTAGGTAGTTAATATCTTACAACTTAGTATCATCTTTTGAATGACTTCACCATTTAAGGAATGCCTGATACCTTTCTAGAAGTATCTAAAACCCTATTAGAGAATACTCTATTAAGAGATTGTATCACACTTATATAGTTATCACCTTGTTAGGGGATTTCTTAATAGTCAAAAGATGTTCATTCTTGTTAAGAACTACTTGGTTAAAGGATTTCACAATCTCATTCCTAATCTATTAAGACAAATCAACAAGATTTTTGATCTATATTTTATTTCTCCAAAATCTTGTTATATCCCTTACGTTCTCCATCTTCTCTATAGTTGCTCTTCTCTATGATCACTTCATGAATCAATAACTCTTCTTTCAGACTTGACATTTTCTTTTATCTCTCTTTATTATTTCATCCCTATTTATTTTAACTTTTCATTCATATTTCATGGTTTACTAATTGTAATTAGGGTTCCAAAAAATATCTTCTAAAATATTCTATTACATGTTTTGAATTTAGGTGTTGATCTTAAATCCTGCTCACTTAGTCCTAATAAATCTAAACTGATTCCATTAATTTAAATTTTTCAAATTCAACACTTAATATTTCAAATCTACTTATAAGGAATTTCCTTTGATTCTCTCTATTATGTACTATATTTCATCTATTGTCAAGATTCACTAAAACTCTCTCCTTGATAATTGCACATCTATTTTTAGTAAACTATCCCTACTCTAATATATTCATTCATTTTACTATTTGAAAATAACTATGTTAGTTATCCAATAGTGAATTAACTTTATTTTGTATTGATAATTCTCTAGTCTTCTGATAACATTTTCTTAATTTCTTTTACCTATAGTGTATTTTGTTATTTAATAAGCCTTCTCTATTTATCTTTTTTCTTTACCTATTTATTCATATACTTAACTTATCAATAGATATATTTTTCTTCTTCAAGATTTTCCTCATGAATTTCTAGAAATGACAAATATGTTTCAAAATCTTCTTCATTACTTCTATAGAGGATTTTGTCAATCAACACTTTGTACTACCTTTGTACTATATTCATACTAGCTAAGTACTAGCTCCATACTAGGTAGGTACAATAGTTATGGCAACTTGCTAAAGTATTTTGGTTTTAATATTTGCACAAACAAATATTTGTCCACCACATATATTTCAAAAACAATAATATTATATCCCAAGAAAATCAATAATATAAAATGTATTGGAATGTACATGAAAGAGATGTTTAGATTAATAATGATAGTAAAATTTTAAATTACAATAGTTTTGGATGAAGATAGAACTAGAGTAGTGTGAGGAGTCACTACTACAAAAACTATAGAAAAAAAATAGTGAGGATCTTTCACCTTTAAAATGGAAGACAAGAACTCCACTTAAAAATTAAAATACAAATATTATGTTCCAATTCTCATACCTATAACTACAATAGACATGACCTTAAATTTGTTTTTTGGGAAACTTCCCTAAGGAGTACAAATGTTCTGACATGGCTAACAATATTAGCAATAATAAAATAAAAATGATCCACTTTATTAATTAATTAAAGGTCCATTTATAATATTAACTAAATTTTGGGGTCATTTATCAATTTAAATACCTTATTAAAATTGGGGACATTAGAAATCCTTTTTTCTTAATGATTTTTTGTCTTCAAGAAAACTGCAAATTCTAGGATCCCAAACCCTATGCTAATATTAATAGCTATATTTTTTGGAGCCTCCATACAACATCTTGAGAACATATTTATAATTCTAGAATTATTCGAAATGAGTGGATTGTCATCAAGCCTCTTCTTCTTGAGACTTTGATATAAGCTTTCTTTACAAAAAAGCATTTGGACCCTTGGAATCGAATTAGAAAACACATGAGTTCTCCACTCCAAAATCTTCAAGGAATCATGAACACCATTCTTTTCTATAATCTCATAACTCATGTAAATATTGTACTTCTACAAGGATGGTCATGCATTAACACAAAACATGATGCCTTAACCAAACTCATTAGACACTAACACTATCACTATATGAATAAAAACTATCTTTATACTAATCAACACTATCATTGCAGTTGTCAACACTACCATCATGAAAATTGGTCTCCCATAACACCAATTGAAATTGCTATGTTATGATTCAACACTACCATTGTGCATGTTAGTACTACTTACACTCAATGCTTCTACCATACAAACTGATGCTACCACAATTTTAGGAAATACTTCCACCATGTTTGTTAGCACTACTAGTATACTTGTATCAAAAAACACTACCACCATTGGCATTGATACTATACTAATCAACATTACCACCATACCCTTATCAGTTAGCATTGTCACTATACAAGCAAAGAGTAACTATCGATTATTTTCCTTCTTCACTGCTATGTAGACATTGAAAATCTCTAAGTTATACCTATTGACATAAAGGTCAATTTTTCTATCATTGACTCAACAATTAGTCAATTTGTCACATTGCCATCGAGCTCTACAGTTGCTACTCATCTTATTGCTAAGTTTGCAATGTTAACCAAGTGATTCAATTCTTCCCAAGCTAAGTTGTTATTTTGCAATATCTATTGAGCTACAAAGTGTTTACCAAGATTTATAGATAAATTTTAATGCAAACTAAGCATAGTAGAGGCTACCAAGCCAAACAATGGGAGTGAAGAAGATCATAGTGTTAACTAAGCCCAAAAGTATCTAGCAAGCTCTAAGAGTTAACAAATTGGATCTAGTGTTGACCAAGTCATGCAGTGTCAACTGAGTGATTCTATTGTTGTTAAGTTTCTTAGAGTTCACTGAGTAACACCATGCTGAATAAGTTCAAGCTATGTGGAAGTGATTAGTATGGAATGATCTTCAAGTTCAATCGATTGCCAAGATTTTTGAGTATTGACAATGTTTTTCATGTATCAAAACATCACCAAGTTTTTCTTCAGAACCTGAGTTATGATAGTCAGGCCAAGTTTGTGGATTATGATGAAATTGGTATTGTAGCTGACTCTAGTAAGTTACGATTTGGATTAGTATATATGCAATACATTGTATGATATCCAAATAAGACATATGAAGATATGATGAGTAGAATTGTGAATAAAAGAAGGGTACAAGAAATATAAGGGACAACAAAGTATTATCTATCATAATCAGGTGATCATTGTAACACAAGGAATCTCAACTAGAAAATAAAAGTTGCAGATCAGAGATTAGCCACTATTTCATCCTAACAAGTGCATCATTTGAATCCTTTAATAGGGTAGACTTAACAATCTTTTGCTAAATCTCCTAACTAAGTGCATACTTCATTGTATGTTTGTAAATCCTTTGACAAGGTGGACCTCATAGTCCTTATTGGTCATAACAGGGTAGATCACTAGAAGTGATCAATTGTAAGCCTTAACAGGTTAACTTTATACTCCTATAATAAATCTTATGAATATCATCTCCACCCTAGTTTTACTTTCTAATAGGAAGGTTTCTAGGTCACCATATCTTATGTCAAATTATTATTAATTTTTATATGCTTTCATTCTTTCATACATGCAATTAGATTAGAATATTATATAAAGGATTAATTGGTGAATTGAGATAGAGTTTTATTGGTTTTTGATTCACCACTCTCCTCTCAATAACCTTGCCTACTTCATATTTCCGGCAATCGGTGTCAGAGCATTTTAGGTTCTCACATCAAAAGTCTAATAGCTTGAGAAAAGATCAAAGGAAATGTAGGTATACAAGGCTATTGACAATGAAAAGATGGATCTTGAATTGGCCATTAGGAAACTGAAGAAAGAAAAGAATCAACTCTCTCAATCATTGAAAAGGAGAAAATATCTTATAGTATAAATGAATGAAAATCTCTACACTAAAAAGAGAATTGAAGATATATATCCTAAAAGAAATTCAAATGAAGCAATCAAAGACCTATTAGAAAAGAATTCCAATATTAAAGAAGAAGTTAGGAAGCTGAAATGATAACAAGAAATTCAATCAGTTAGATTATGTGAAGCCATGTAGAAGAAAAAGACAAATCCAAAGAAGAGATAGAAGAAAAGAACAATGAAACCCAAGAACTATCCCTTCAACAAGCAGACTTCATTGATCAAATCACTCATGTAAATGAAGAACTTATGAATCTAAGATCAAAGAATGAAAGAATACATAATAATCTCAACACTGAAAATAAAACGTATGAAAGAATGATGTAATCTCAAAAAGGAATGAATCAATTGAATGAACAAAGTCACTATAGACAAAAAGGAAAAGATGAAATAGGATACACAAAAGAAGGTGAATAATCTCGGCAAGGAACTCAAAATAATCAAAGACCTACTTGCAGTCATTATGGTAAGATATGTCATACATAAAAAAAATGTTGGAGTAATGGTAAAGAAAAATTTAATGCAAAGTGTTATAGCTACAATAAGCATGGTTATAGAGCAAGTGAATGTAGAGAGAAACCTAAGTTTGAAGGTATATATCATAATTGAAAGAAACAAGGACAAAAATCTTCAAAATGCAAAACCATGTAGTGGAACCCAGCATAAAAAATTGTGAAAGCAATATTTGGATGGGATTACAATACATCGTGTAGATGTCACTACTATAGTGAATTTGGGCACATTGAAGAAAATTGTGTAAAAAATCTTATGAGGAAAAAAGACACTACAAAAAGATGTTTTATCTATACATAACTTGGACATCTTGCTAAGAACTATATGAACATAGGTAGAATTGAAGATGAAAAGAAAGCCAAAGTTGACAACATCAGAAAGTGAATGAAGTAGAAATGGGTACCAAAATCTTCAAAGAATGAAAACCAAATCATGAAGTGAATGACACCCAAGTCAATGAATTGGGTGGTCCAAACACTTCAACTTAGTTCCCTATGGAGATCACTGGAGCTGTGATTTGGAAGAAGAAATCTAACACCGGTTCCAACTAGCAAGAAGAACAATCCAATCAACATTCAAGATGCACTCAGATCACCAAGCCTAATGGAAGGTAGGAGACCCTATCGAGAAAGGCCGGTCACAAGACCTTATTGAACAAGGTTGGGTTACATATTATTGTAAACTCAAATTGATAGTTCCTACCAAGTTGTTGGTGTCTCTACAAAGTTGTGAATATATCTTGAGCATTAAAAGCTAAATTGAGTAGAGAATAGTTTGTTAGTGAGTGAGTATACGTACTAAGCATTAATGCTAATTGAAAAATGGAAATTCATTAAAAGGAAGAAAATGAATGTATTATTTCATCATGAATTTCTAGAGCTAGTTGAGAAGAGTGAATTCAGAGGCCTTGAGCAATTTGAGTACTTGTTGTTGAATTTTTTTGAAGTTTTCCGTAAAACCCTACTGAGAAATGACATCTTCTAGTAGTAAAAAAAAGAAAGGGTCTAAAATTTTGGTTCAAGGAGTTTATTGCAAGGCACCAAACTTCAAGTTGAGTCTAGCAATTATAGAGACACTTGGCCCAGCTGGTGCACAATCACAAATTCTGTCTAAGGTATTACTCATGCAAGACATCCATTCTTTTTATCATTTCTCAATCCAAGAAATTATAACCCTAGAAATGAATGAATCATCCAAGGAATTATGTGTGGATGGTGCATTAAAACCTAAACTTTAGCATTTGGAAACCAAGGGCTTGACATACATATCACATATGCCAAGAGACTTCTATGTAAAATGGATGAGATATATTTTGAACCGTGTGCATAGTGGAGAGTTATGGTTGGAGCAACCTATTTAGATAATGCAAAAAATGATCTATAGAATCACTGGGCTCCCAATTCTTAATAAAGTGAAGAAAACTAAAACCCTAGGCCAAGTTGAACTAGAAAAGAAAACTCTTGTCGAGTGGGAAGGAAGAAGAATGAAGATTAGCAATGTGGCTGACATGGAACTAAAATTTGGCATTCACATCATTGCACATAAGATTTACAGCTCAAGCAGATTAAAAAGTGTATCATGTGATGCTGTTGATCTTGCTTAAAAGTTCATGAAGAACAACGGTAAAAGTACAAACCTGTGTCACCCTTTTGTAAAGGAAAAGGTTAACAAAAGTATAATTGTTCATCTTCAATGACACAAAGTTGGTATTGTTATTTTGAATTTGAAAATAAAGTAAACTAATAAAATGTGTGGAAATAGATAAGGTTTAGGATTATAATTTTTAATAATTATTTGGAATAAAAATTTATATATATAATTTTCCTAATTTTTATAGATGATTTTCTAGTTGCCAAAAAATGCTGAAAATTAGAGGTCTAGTTCCTACCATGAAACTAAATAGAAATAAACTTATTTCCCTTTGATCTTAAAATATGTTATAGATGAAATATATAGCTAGAACAATTAGAAATAAAAATTGGCTTTACACCTTTATTTTCCCTTTTATAATGATTCAAATATCAACTCACCTGAAATCGATAGTTTTCATCTCCCACCACATTTTTCAAAACAAATCTATTCTAACTAGGAGAAGATTATACATTCTTTAAGAGGACTCTCTCCTATAGAACATCAAATAATTTTTTTTTTTTTGATATGATTGAATATTTTTTCTTTCTCAAAATTGACATCTTTTTGAGTGTTAAAATACGTGCTTGTAAATTTTTTAATTACAATATACTATATCTAAATAAAACACTATAAAATCTATATGAGAATATTCTTGATTCTGAGCTCTATAAAATGGTATTTATATTATTAAAAAATATCATAAAAAATAGTAAGAGTTGTTGAAATACCACTTTTTTGAAATAATTTTATTTCTTTAGTAATTGGATACAAACTAGTATAAAACATACATTTAATAGACATTTCCAATTGGAAAAGTGTGAGACCATATATAATTTAGCTAGAATGAATTTATCTAGATCATATATTTGAACAAAATTGATTTTTAGATAGAAATACTCAAATTCATTCACTCTAATAAGTTAGCATGAAAGGTGACACAACTTTGTACTTTTACCCACAACCTACCCTTCAACCTTGTTGAGTTACTATTGAACTAGCTCAACAAGAATATGGAAAGCATTAGATGATTAGAGAATAACCTATGTAAGTTTGAATCCCTTCTTACATGTTTATTTTTCTTTTTTAGAAATTCTTCCCTTCCAAAGGTACAGTGGTTCAGAGGAAAGATGTTCCTTTTTTGTATCAAATTATGGGTGAATTTTTTTAAAATATCATGGATATATAATTTGAAAAATTCAAGGAGAAGATGAATAATAGATATAGGATCCACAAGAAACTAGTTGAAGATTACAAGGATGATATATGTTTCATGGTGGACTATGAAAAAGTGTATATTCAAGTAGCTAGACCTAGAATGGCATGGGTTAAGCCTCTAGAGTATGAGGTTAACATTGATGAAACCAAAGATGTCATAGAGGCTCTATTGAATGAGCCCATGGATCCTAAAGCTACATACTTGAATAGCTATGATGAAGCTAAGGCACAAATAGAGCTTGAGTTTAAGCTACCTCAAGCAGTCAATAAAGGAAGAAAAAGAGTAGAAAATATATCAAAAGGTACTAAGCAAGAAGGTTCCCCTCAAATGCTTACCGAGGGAAAATGTGATGACATTGGAGAAGATGATGTAGAGGATGAAGAAGAAGAAGCAAAATTTGAGGAACAAGAACCTCTAAGGAAGAAATGAAAGGTTATCATAATGAGATCTGCCAAGTCATCCCCTATTGTGTTCACTAGAAGGGCAACCAAATCAAGAAAAATATTGAATTTAGGTGAAGATGAAGTTGAGCAAATAATATTCAAAAGATCTACACCTACACTTCAGGAAAGATTAAAGAAAAATGGAGGAAGGAGCTAGCATGGAAAACTTTAAATTCCTCAAGTATGAGATAAGGAATGTGGATGAGAAAAGGCAGATTGAGGATGTTGTTATGACCAAGCTAGGAAAATGGAAGTGTTCTCCAAATGAGCGTGTACAATAGACACCTAATGAACTTATGCAAGTAATAAAGTCAAGATGGGAAAATCCACAAAAGACTATCATGGATATCTATGAATAGACCTTGAGGTAATTAATGCCAAATCTTAGTAATAAGGAGATGAAAGAATCATTGAAGAAAAATGAGAAAAAGTTCACTCTCAAGATGAACACATGTATGAAATTGTTAAAAGATATAGAATATGCAGTAAAGGTAGCTACATCAACATAGAAAAATATTTATCGCTTACATCAACCTAGTGATTTTATTATTAATGTTGAAGAAGAAGATGAATAAGATGAGGAAGAAGGCATAGAAATAAAAGATGATGAGGAGGTAGAACAAGAAGCTACTAAGGGAATTCTTCTAGAGATACAAGGTATTGAGGAGACCAATGCAAAGAAAATTGTAGTAGCATTATTTCCTTACTCTCTAAACACAACCTTACAATAATCTGGCTAAGAGATAGCTTCTACCAAGTTGGTTGTGGATAAAATTGCTACACCAAGCATCCAACCAAGCTTTGAATCTATTCAACTAAAAGTCACAATGATAGAAGTGCCTGGAACTTCATCTATCGAGTAGCAAGGTCCTCCATCATCAAGCTTGAATGAGAAACAACAAGGTATTCATGTTGTCAGTTCCATTTCAACTTTTGTTGAACTATTATTTCCATTTCAAATATAGCAAGTACAATGATAGTTGAGAAAGAGTCTCAACCGAGTACTAAAGTCCTAGACAAGGGGAAGCAAATTGTTTCCACCACTCTTAAGGAAAAAGGAAAAGAAGAAGAATCAATTGATATGGATGAGGATATAGTTATTCCAAATTGGGATATCTCTACTCTCACTCCTGATCAAATGAACACCATGGGTGAATTACTGAACAACAAAGCTAAGTAGCAAAAGCTCAAAGAATAATAGAAGAAAGAGAATGAAATCTTTGAAGACATTAAGAGCATCTTTGTTGATGCTCTGAGTATTGTGGTTGGTGGCACACAACTTTTTTTGGTCCAATTAGTAAATATTGTCTAGAAATTCAATGAAGACTTGAATCGATGGGAAAAGCTACTTCAGAGAGTAGAAAGGAAGTTTGAAAATAGAGTGTTAGATTAGTTGTAGAAAGAATTGTAATAGACCAAGTAGAGTTAGCTACTATTCTTGGTACACTAAAAACATCTGTTAACAATGTTGTCTCATTGTTTGTCAAGTGATACATCTATCTTTACTCAGGATATTAAGGAAAAAATGTTTAAGATAGATGAAAACATCAAGGCAAGAGCACACCAGCTGTCACTTGACCCAAGCCATAGTTTTGCACATTATTCAAAGATCATATATCTGATCAACTTGTAGGCATAATTATTAAAGGAAGAAGCTAGGATCAGGGCAACACTTGCATAAATCAAAGGCATGATTCTTCAAAACATGGATGCACTAAAAAAAAATATTGTACATCCAAAGACACTCATCCATGACAAGAAATTTTCCATAGTTGATCACATGATGGAATTATTAGTAGAAGTTGAGATTGAAATACATGTAACTAAGGTGCTATAAGAAAATTGGGACAAGACAATGTGCTTATTCTAAAGGTACATTCTAAATTCTTGTCATGTTTTGGTATTAACATATAGATATTATACACCTTTGGCATTTATGTCAAAAAGGGGGAGAAGTGTATATGCATAAGAATAGAGGAGAAGTACAGTATAAAACATTTGTATGTATATAAGGGAGATATATGTATTGGGGAGAAATATAGTGTAGTATGAATATAAGAAAACAAAATACCTTTACAAAAGCAATTCTGAAAAATTAGAAAAATAAAGTATGTTACCAAGCTACAACAGATGTAAGACAAAATTGAGTTGAAGACACAAAATGTTGGTAAAGGAAGTTTGATTTATAGTTTTGATTGATCAGATTTTTATTTTGATAAGTTTTTTTGTCACTAATGCCAAAGGGGGAGATTTTTGACGTAAAAGTCAATTTTTCTAGTAGTAACTCAACACTTAGTCAATTGGTCACATTGTTACCAAGCCCTATAGTTACTAACAAGATTATCATTTAGTTTACAATGTTAACCAAGTGATTCAATTGTTGTAGAGCTATGTAGTCAATTTGCAATTTCTACTGAGCTACATAGTGTTTATCAAGCTTTAGAGACAAAGTTCAATGGAAACCAAGCATAGCAGAGGCTACCTAGCTAGTTAGTGGAAGTGAAGAAGATTGTAGTGTTAACTGAGCTTTGTAATTAACTGAGTCCAATAGAATCTACCAAACTTTCAGAGTTAACAAAGTGGATCTAGTGTTGACCAAGTCATGTAGTGTCAACTAAGTGATGCAATTGCTACCGAGTTTCTCAAAGTTCATTGAGTCACATAGTGTTGACCAAGTTCAAGCTACTTGGAAGTGACCAGTATGGATTGAGATTCAAGTTCAACTGAGTGCCAAATATTTTCAAGCATTAGTAGTGTTTGCCATGCATTAGAACATCATAGAGTTTCTATTTAGAACCTAACTTATAATAGTTGGGATGACTTTGTGGATTATGATGAAATTGGTATTATAGATAACTCCAGTAAGTTGTGATTTGGATTGGTATATATGTAATGCATTGTATCATATACAAATAAGACATGTGAAGATATGATGAGCAGAAGTGAAAATTGAAGAAGGCTACAAATAGTATAAAGGATAACAAAGTATTATCTATCATAGTTAGGTGATCATTCTAACACAAGGAATCTCAACCAAAAAAATAGAGTTGCAAATTAGAGATCAGCCACTGGTTCATCCTAACAAGTGCATCAGCTAAATCCTTTATTAGGGTAGACTTAATAATCTTTCCCTAAATCTCCTAATTGATTGCATAATTCATTGTATGTTTGTAAATCATTTGACAAGTGGTGGACCTCACAATCCTTATTGCTTCTAACTGCATAGATCACTAGAAGTGGTCAAGCATTGATAGTGTTTTCCATGTATCAAAACATCACCAAGTTTTTCTCCAGAACCTGAGTTACAAAAATTGGGATGACTTTGTGGATTATGATGAAATTGTTATTATAGCCAACTTAAGTAAGTTGTGGCTTGGAATGGTATATATGTAATGTATTATATCATATCCAAATAAGACATGTGAAGATATTATGAGAAGTACAAATTGAAAAAGGCTACAAGCAATATAAGGGACAACAAAGTATTATCTATCACAATTAGGTGATCATTATAACACAAGGAATTTGAACTAAATAATTAGAGTTGTAGATAAGAGATTAGCCACTGGTTCATCCTAACAAGTGCACCAACTAAATCCTTTATTGGGATAGACTTAATAATCTTTTGCTAAATCTCCTAACTGAGTGCATAGTTCATTGTATGTTTGTAAATCCTTTGACAAGTGGTGTACCTCATAGTCCTTATTGCTCCTAACTAGGGAAATAACTAGAAGTGGTCAATTGTAAGCCTTAATAGGTTAACTTTATACTATAGTACTAAATCTTGTGGGTATCATCCCCACCCCAATTTTACTTTATAATTGGAAGGTTTTTGGGTCACCATATCTTGTGTCAAATTCTTATGAATATTTATTTTCTTTCATTATTTCATACATACAATTAGACTAGAATATTATATGAAGTATTAATTGGTGAAGCAAGATAATTTTTTATTGGTTCCTGATTCGTGCCTCCCCTCTTAGTAACTTTTCCTATTTGATGCAAGTATGGAGGTGATAACCAATTTTTTTACTTACTAACTCTTGCATTAAGTTTTCTTCTAAGCCTACCAAGCATATAATATGCTATCCCTTAGGATTCTCCAAGAATAGAGATAAGGTGAATGGCCTATTCCTTGTGCCACTCTCACCTATTCCAATTGTCTCTACCCAACCCTTTAGAATACCAAAAAATGGAACTCACACAATACCCAACACCTCCATCACCTTACACCCTCCAGGATGTTTATCAACACCATAGTTCAAATTATTTCCCCAAGGCTTAATTCAATTTTAATAAAGATATTCTAATATGCAATGGTTCTGCACATCTTAATGGGCTTTAAAAAACCAACACAAACTACTCTACCTTATAGCCTGCCTTGTAATGTAGGTTAACAACTCAAATTCTTTAAAAAGCTTCTCAAACTAAAAATAGATTATAATACCCTTTATTGCACTTTCTCTAATTCCAAAATCTGAGATTCTAACTATTCAGTCAAATAAACAATCTGTTGGCCCGAGTCTAAATAGAGAAGAGTAATAGCACATCTATTCTCTCTAAACTCACTCTCCAACAAAAATAACCAATAAACTTCCATAAAATATTACCTTCATCCAATATCAACTTCTAGCTTTCGAGCTTCCATTCATTGGTAAATGACAGAATTCCAAACCCATGTCATAATGAAGATTTCCTACTGCATATGATAATTTTTTCTCTAATTCCCATATCTATTCAAATGGTTTCATTCTTGAAAATGGTTCTTTTAAACTCTAATAGTTTCCCAAATATATTTCACTCCAACCAAATCACTATCATTGTTTGATTGAATACTGAATCAGAATTCTTTTGCATACAACAAAAATGAATATGCTAATCTTCACGTCATTTTCTAGTACGAGGAGTAAAGGTGATGAGCCAATTTGATAAGATGGCAATTAAAACACACAACGAAACTTTCAAATCCTTTCCAATCCTCACATAAAGACCATATACAACTACTATGAACAATTAATCCCAAAACTACAAGTATTCTACAATTTAGCCAGTGAATACAGGGAGCTACATTATTAACCCTTGTTGTTTAGGTAGACAGGGAACAAAATAATGGTCCCATCTCCTTAGATGCTCATTTAAAGAAACCAAAAGAAGCCTTTAATTCTCCCCCAACCTTTAAACAATAGAAGTATGAAGATATTGGGATTAATTAACCTGAGAATGTAAGTAATCTATTTTTTCAAACTTTGAATATAGAGGGTTAGACCCATAACTAATGATGTTAGAGGTTTTATGTTGCATTGAACTTAGTCCACACCTTCATGACTATTCAGAAGGAAGCTCAATAATGACCTTAACCATGGAATATCATAGAAGAAAATAAGGCTGCAAATAAATACCAAAATGTGCAGATATCCACAAAACAAAATAGACTTATATTATACAAAATTATCATAATCTGCATGCTTCTACTCCACATCTCCTCTCCTTCTCTACACTATCTCTCCAAATGAGATTACATTGCTTTATGTCCAAAAACAAGACCTTTCACATCCCTAAGAATTTCAAACAAGATGAATGACTATTCACCTTCTACACTTTGTCAATTTTGTAATGAATTGCTAACAACACTTATTTTTGGCAATTTTACACTTTTTGCATTTTATGATTTCTCATGCTTCCTAGACACCCTAAATAGGTTTAAACGATTATTTTGACCTTTTAATACTATATTATACTCCATTTATGCCCTTGCATGGCATTTTCCAACTTTCGACTCACTATGACCCATAATGCTTAAAACAAGAGCTTGGCCAACATGACCTTAATTGAAAATCTAAAACCATGAAATGAAACAACTACTATACTAATCTAACATGACTCAAAAAAATGCTAATCATGATTTCAAATTCCTGGGGAGACAGTCAAAGGGTGCCCTACACCACTAACTCATATTTCAACAATACCAACCTCATATTGAAGCCAATCATAAAACATAGTGGAGATCTGATACAAAATATTCATGTGGTCATTTCCATAGTAATGATCATGAGTCTAATGTCTATTAAATGATGCAAGTAACTAATCAAGGTTCCATTTCATTTAATGTCCATGCAAATATCTTCTTCTACCTTGCTTTTGTGATGGAGGCCACTTGTAGGGGTAGAAAACAATTCATGCATATCCTCATGAGCCTCTTTATTTTTCTCATGTAGTACACAACTCTTCTTGTCTTCACCTAGCTTATCCCACTTGTGAAAATAGACAAATTATTTCTCTTTATAATGATTTAATATTTTATTAGCCAATTTACATTTTACAAAAAAAGAATTGTATTATAGATTATGAACAACCAATAGCATAGATATAACACATTGGGATATTTCCTACATCTCTTTAATGTGCAAAATCATATGGTCATCCACAGCAACTAAAAACTTATTCTTATGATATTCTTTGATTCTGACCAAGAAGAGATGAAACATATCATGGATCAATTCCTCCAACTCAAGATCTAAGAGGAGATTACTTACTTTGATATTTGTACACTTTTCCGATATTATAAATCTCCTACCAAATGGATCACCATAGATATCATCAAGGCTTTGAATACTTCCAATAATCATGCACAATATCTTTGTCATAGTGTCATGATCACATGGTGCTTGATGGGATGAGATTCTCAATATAACACTTAAACAAGTTACAACTACTAACTTGATTTCCTTTTTGGCATGTCACAAAAAGTTGAGTTGTCTAAAGGTGATTTTACTAAAGCAATAATCTACTATATGAATGTTCAAGGTGATTGGTCCACTTTACACAAACATGCATCTTGTATATTTAATATTATATTAGCTTCACAACCAAGCTCTTTTCCTATCACTTGTAGTGCCTTCATCTACCACTATCCATCACCTGGGCACCATAGTCTAATCCAAGTCTGAAAATATTTCAATCATCCCAATAGCTTGGAAAGATCACCAATTTTGATACTACTTTAATGACTTGAAGGCCTCATTAGTTGTATGATGACCAATGTCAACTTCATAAAACTCTAACACTTTTAGTCAAATATGTTACAACTCTTTTAAATAACCTTATCATTTTGTGAAATATGAATAGTAGAAAAAAATTATGAACTCAAATTAAAATTAGTACTGATTTTATTGCTAGGGAGTTATACAAAAATCATAGGAAAATAAATGATGTTGTGCTCAAATTTCTTTGATATAAAACATAGATATAATAAATATAATGATTATGTGAAATCTTCAATAGAAATTTCATTTTTGACATTTAGTTAGCTCTACAATTTTATGTTAATCTTGTATAATATAGATTTAATAAATAATATACAAATAATACAATTTAAGCATCTACATTCTTATTAGCTTTGATCTCAATTATTAGTTATTAAAACTTGAAAGCAAATCTCTCTAAAAAAAACTCAAAATGAACTAATAATAATTACAAAACTAATAAACTTTAATAATTGTTTTCTAAATAAATATCTCAGATTTTATTACATTATGAAAATAATTTCTGTCACAACCGATCAGGCTGTTGTTTGATGAATTATTATATTTCTTTATTTTCATGTCTCCCAATCTACAATATATTTTATTATTTTTATAGATTAATCCGCCTTAAAACCCTAACAATTCTCACGTATACTGTCCACCATTCCTTACTGCTCAGAAAGGTTAGACTCTAATTCCCTATATCATTCATGGAATCTCGTCAACATAACCATTTTTAATACGTTGAAGCACTTTCTGTGTGAAGGATTCAAAAAAACCCAAATAGCATTCGTAGATCATGGATACTCATTTCCTCAATGCTTTGTAATCTGACCCATAATCATCTTACACGCACAACTCTTCCTTTCAACTTACATCATTTCGATTGTAAATTTTATTCTTCTACAGCTAGAAAATTAGGAAAATGTAAAAGCAATTTTATGGTTTGAAAGGAAAATCTTTGTTAAAAAGTACAGTAACTGTTATTATGAGGTCAATAGATGGGACACGCACGACAGAGAAGTATGTTACGTTATTTTAAGCACACTGTCCAGTCAAATTTTGGGTTTCTCCAACACGCCCAAATTAGATTGGGTAATGGAAAAGCAATCATATTTAGATAAATTCTAGCTTTAAATTTTTTTGACTGAGGTCCACAGCTTCGAGCTTTAAGAGTTTAAAATAAGAAGATAAAGCGAGAATCTTCTTTCAATCAGTATTCAGGAAAAAAGATAGGCTGTCAAAAACTAAAACATGGGTTTTGAAATGTACACCAACTAGTTAGTTTCATATGGATTGCAAGAATAATGGTGGATGTTCCTTGTTGTGAATATGATTTAGAATATTTAGAATACATATTATATGCATGCAATTCCTTTAGTTTAGAAGAGAAGATGTTCATTTAGTGACACTAAATTGTAGTTGTGTTCTTGATATAGTTAAGATGGTGAGAGAGAGTTCTTATTTCTAGTCCTCTAGCGATGATGTTATTTTTCTTGTTCGTGCAGTATTAGCTTGTGATGATGCAAATGTATGACATACATGGTCAAATGTTAAAAGTAAATTTACTATTTTCTAGTTGTGTTTAGTTTCGTTAAAAACTATTAGAACTGATTTAATATTACATTTCATAATATTGTATTTGGTGTCTTATGTTAAGTTCTGGTGTCTTATGTTAACTTTGTTAGTTTAGCATTATTGTATTTGTATTGCTAGTATTTCTTATGTTATCTATGTTATAAATGGACCTAGATTTAGAACTTTGATATTATTAATATTCTATAATATTTAACATAGCATTTTGCCACTAGTTCTACATATCTTTATTGTTCTACAAATATATTGGAAATTATGTTTATAATGATAATTTTTATCACACTTTGTCATGCAATGTATTTTTAGTGATACAAGTGACATATGATAATCTATATCAAGATGAATTCTTGTATTTTTAAATGAGCTATCTTATAGAAAGCCATTTTTAGGTCCAAAAATACTTTTCAAATCAACTTGAAAGGTTAGTTTAGGTCTAACTTTGATAGGTGGAGATCTACATGATTCATGTTGCTTTGAATTATGTTATTTGCCATAGTATTCTACAAGATTCTTTTTCTATCTACATTTTATGTTTAAAATATGGATTCAGTTTATGTACAACCCATTAGATCTCTCTTAGGGAAATTTGTTGGGATATATATTTGGGTCCATTATCTCTCTTGGAATGAATTTATGTATCTTGGGTGTAGATGACCTATTTTATGTATTGATATTTTTTTGGGTTGTGGCTAATATTTAATAGAGACTTTGATGATACATCTCTTCTTTTAAGAAGAACAATCAAATTTGGAGAAGTGTGCGAAAAAGAAGGAAAATTAGAAAGAGCACATTTTGAGAAAGAAAAAATGGTGCCAGTGTAGAAGTTATAACTTGAAGGAAACACATTTAGAGATATAGTGTTGATATAACAATAGAAACATGCCATTACTATGGCCTTTTGGTGCTGATGTTTAAGGATAGGTGCATATCAAAGAGATTCTCTTCATATCGATCCTAATATTTTTTCAAATTTTTAATGACAATGAGTCTACTAACAACATTTTATGCATTTTTGTAGGATAACGAGTCTCAGTTTTACAAGTCCTCTATATCTTTCCCTAAGCTAGTGATCCCTAGATGTGAAATTACATCAAGTATTTTTCTTATTAGATAATGTGCAAGAGGGATTGAACCCTTAAGAAAAAATTAAAATCAAGTCCAAAGTAGAAAAAAATTAGGGGCTCACAAGAAATAAACCACAACTACAAAGCACAATAGCATTAAATAAACTATTTAGCAACTAAACTAAACCAACAAAGACCAACAACTAGCACAAAATACCCAAAAAGTAGTGGCTACACACCAACACTAAGGACCAAACTAGACAAGACCTAGGACAACAATTTTCTCAACTCCTTGAGCTTTATAGGTAAGGATGCAAGCTTTAGAGGCCTAAATGAATCAACGTCCCTATAAGTCACATCCTTCTTACTCACTAGTTGAAGACTATTGTCTTTTAGATGAATCTCCTCTCTCTATTTTCTCTTCTACATCCTCTCCTCCAAATCAGCCTAGATTGTCCTAGTAGCTTTCTTAGTCTTATCTTGTGGTTTCTTTTATTGACTAGCCAAATTCAAAATCTATGCACTCAAGTGCATTTGGGACTCTTTCAATGAAGCTAAGGCAATCTAAATATCATTCTTTTCTTCCTCTAAAGGAAGCTAAGATCTAAGTTCCATAAGCTACTCCTCCAACGTCTCCAATTATGAAGCTTCTCACTAAAATTTCTACCAACCTTCCTAGCCCTAATCACCCAAAAATGGTCATCAAAACTATGGGTCTCCCTCATAATTTTTTTCCATAATTTACCTATCCCTTAGTTTTTATAACCTATTGTTTGATCACCCTATCCTAAGTGTCCACATGAAAATGC
The DNA here is from genome assembly GCA_028749045.1 of Cupressus sempervirens. Lineage (NCBI taxonomy): Eukaryota > Viridiplantae > Streptophyta > Pinopsida > Cupressales > Cupressaceae > Cupressus > Cupressus sempervirens. Next base: position 830,126,557 of record CM053785.1, on the reverse strand, counting down.
ATTTTTATATTATAAAAATAAAGAAAATATATTTTTCTCTCACATGAAAAGCATACTTTCCAAGGTGGGTGGAACATTTATTCTCCTCCACACATCTTTTTCCTGTTAATCATATATATTCATCTTTCTTAGGTAAGATTCTTGTGCATGTGGATCACTCAAGATTCATTTTCTAGGCTTGATTTTGCCTCTTATTCTCTACTATCGATTTTTCTTTAAAAGGAGGTTCTCTCCCCACTCTCTTATATCTTACATGCTAATGCTATTTTTATGTTGTGGGTTTCCTTAGAAATTTGGAGTGCTTGAAGCACTCATCTTGTAGAAACTACTATATGTTTTTTTTCTTGGTCATCACTGGGTTTCTTGGTCATTATTAACACCCAGCTTCAATTGGCTTGCTTTTCCAAAACATGCACTCGACTAATACTATTTACTTGGCTAACTCTTGATTTCCTTAATCTTCTACTTCATTAACCTTGTGAAACTATCACTTGGTTAAGCATAGAGTTTTACTCAATTGTTTGTCTTCTCTTCAAAACATCAGTTCAATTGTCTTATTTACTTCATATAATGACTAGAAAATTGCATTATCTTATCAAACACTAGCTGATGAAATGCCCATTATAATTCTATCAAACTCACTCCTCATTACTCATCAACATCACTGGTTCATTTAGTTATCTCCTTTCTCAAATTCTCTTCATCAATCAACAAATATGGCATGCAATAAAGGGTTTCCTTTTCTCAGCCATCATTGGATTTCTTAGTCGTTATTGATACTCAGCTTTAATTGGCTCACTCGCTCATAATTAACACTCAACTAATACTATTTTCTTGGCTAACTCTTGATTTTCTTAATATTTTTCTTCATTGTCCTTGTAAAAATTGCCACTTAGTCCATGTTAGAGTGTTACTTAATTGCTTGTCTTCTACTCAAAACATCAACTCAACCATCTTCTTTACCTCATATAATAACTAAACAACATGTTATCTTATCAACGACTAACTGATCAAATTCTCATTATAATTCTACCATACTCACTCGTCATTACACATCAACATCACTAGTTCATCTAGTTATATCTATTTTCAAATGCTCTCCATCAATCAATAGATATGACATTTGATACAGGTAGTAAGTGTCTTGCCAGTAAGGTTTGACATCAATGACAACATAAAAAAAATTAAAATTATGGTTGTAGTTTCTAGCATATGGATGTGCAATATCAAGCGTTCTTTATCACTCGTAAGATCTAAGTTGATTTTGAGCCTAACTAATGGAAACATATTTAGCATTTTAACACCACCTTAAGAATAGTATAAAAGTGATGTCAGATCAATGTGTTATAAGAGATTATGATATGTGATGTAAATTTTATAAAGGATAATTTTAGTGAAGTGTGTTTTCATTGATCTGAAGTAGAGAATTAAACATTTAGTAATTGTAACTTTTAGATCAAGATATACTTATTGATAATAATAGGTTAATAAGTAGACTATTCCAATGGAAAACTCATAAAACCTTTTATTATAGGTAGATATTCCAATGTGAAACTTATACTTTTGAAATAAATATGTTGAAGTAACCCATATTAGGTGTATAGCCATACCAGAGTTCATAAGGTGTACTATTTGTTCCTCTCTTTAGTTGAACTAAGTTAAGAGTGTAGACTATAGTTCTAATGACTACTCTCCAAAATATTTGAGCAATACTCTTTTCAATCAACAAAGTCCATGCACAATCTACAATTGACCTATTTCTTCTCTCAATAATTCTATTCTCTTGTGGAATCCTCTGTGGTTATAATTGTCTCTTAATTTCATGATTAGCATAAAAGTAAGTGAATTTAGATGACATAAACTCACCACCTCTATCAGATCTCAAAATTTTTAGCTATCTACCAGTTTCTTTCTCAAATCTAACTTTATACAATTTGAACAAATCAAAGCATGTTACTTTAACTTCATAAACATGAAACTCACCATCTTATAATAATCATCAATAAATAATATGAGATATTTCTCACCATAATAATTTTGTATTCTCATTGTTTAACAAAAATTTTATGCACTAATTCCAAATGTCACTATAAGTATGTATCTTTCTTTAAGAACTTTACTTCATCATCTTACAGAGTGAACATTGTTTGCACATAGCATTTTTAGGTTCATGTAAATTTGGTAAGCCTTGAACACTTTTCTTTCTATTGAATTTGATCATATTTTCAAAGTTAACAAGACATATCCTCTTATGTGACAACCATACACATTCAAAATTTTCAAACAAACATATATCGACTATAAGATCAAGATAAAATATATTACTTCTAGTTTTCTTTCCAGTGCCAATCAAATTTTCTTCATCATCATAGATCTTGACTTTCCTATTCTAAAATTCTAGCTTGTAACCTGTATTATTCAACTCAGCAACACTCAATAGATTACATGATTTAGTCCCTTCACCCAATATACACGATGACATCTAATTTTATCATTAAGTATCAATGGAACTCTATATTTCATTAGACATGGAAAATCATTCCTCAACTTAATAGTTCCACCATCATACTCTTTAAATTTATCAAACTTACTGTTGTCTCTAGAAATGTGATGTGGACTTCCACTATCAATAATCCATGTATCATTCTCACTAAAAAGAAAAAATGATCTTTATCATCCTCATATATTTCCCCATTAGGGTCTTCTTCTACAACAACATATACCACTTTAGCTCCTTTTTTTTCATCCTCTCCATCACACTTGTTGTGTTGTTCTTCAACAATATAGAATCATTTCTTCCCTTTGTCCTTGTATTCTTTGTTCTTTCTATAGTTGTAACCCTTCTCATCATTTTTATCTTTCTTGTCATCCTATACTTGTTAGGATATCTAGTAGGGCAGTGATCAACTCCATTACATTTGAAACATATCAAAGAAAATTTACCTTTGAATTTTTCTTTACCCCCTAGTAACCTCCTTGCAATTAATGCTTCAATATTATCCATATCATCTTCTAATTTTGACTCATTTTTATCCTTACTACTATTTCCTTTCTTTGAACTACCAATGGTTAGTTAGTCTTGAAAGCATTCCCAATTCTAAGAACACTATTATCAAAATTACATAGTTCAAATGTAATCAAATGACCAACTAAACTAAAAAGAGTTTGTACATTGCTAGGCATAGCTCTTACTTCCTAAATTGTAGATACTTTTATATAATAAATAGGTAAGATATTTTGAGAGCTTTAATTAAAACTTCAATACCATTGATGACTACTACAACAACTTTAATTACACTTAAAAATTCCTTGATTTAGTTCACATATTATGTAATATTTTCACCTCCTTTCATCCTCATGTTAACATATTTGCCTCTAAAAGTTTCTACTCTTTTTCTTAGTACATCCTGGTCTCCACCATGCACAAGTTCCAACTTGTCCCACATTTATTTAGCAGTATTATAGTTTTTGACATCATCAAAGTTAGTATCATTCAGGATAGATACAATCTCAATGATCATACTATTGCATTCTCTCTTCTAAGAAATCTCTTCCATAGTCATAGGAGGGGTTGGAGTAACATACTAATGTTCTAGCCAATGTGTAGCATTATATACAATTCTAGATAAATTTATATTCATCATGTTTTTTCATGAGAAAATTTTTTCCTTATTTATCTTTTGTAGCTTTCTCTTATACATCTTTGGATCTTTATCTTCAATCCCTTTAAACTTCTTCCTTCAAGCACTCAGATCTGATAATGATAGTTAGATAAATGAGATAGGGAAAGGGGGGAAGGGGCCTATGAATAAATTATATCCAATTAATCCTATAGGTCTTTCAAACACATTAATACCAATCAATATTTAATATACTTAAAGATATTTAACTTGATGACCACATCCAACATCTCAAATAAATTTTTTTACTCCAAACTACTAACTCACTTTTCCTTACCATACCGAGTATTAGAGAAATAACTTAGCTTATATATCAAGTTCCAACTCTAAAAAAATAACATGAAAATAACTTTTTAACACAATAAGAATTCACATATTTGATGCATATATTTAACATGGAAATGCTATACAGGGAAACATTACCTGGGAATCAACAACAAAATCACTCTTATGAAGTGAGCTCTACAAGGATCCAATCTTGTTAAAAATACATGCACATTTTTAGTGTGACCTTGTTAGAGGATTTTAAGCAAAGATCATCTTGACCTTATGACTCAACATTTCTTAGGAGTGACCTACTCCAAAATGCTTACAAACATCTCTAATGGATGCTACCATGTAAGATTTTATAAACTTGTTAGGTACACTCTGTTAAGATATTTTATCTTCTAAAATGGTAGGAGAGTAATAGTTGAGTGATCTATTAGGTTTAGCACTACCTTTCTTGTTTAGATCTCTGCATCACATTGTTTCGTCCTTCTAGTCTCTTTCTAGCTGATCTACACAATCACACTTTCACATAGCATTTCATTTTATTGATCTTTCCATGTCTATTTTTCTTGATTTACCTTCTATCTTCTTCCTTATTGAATTTGAACAACTAAACAAGTAAAAAAAATAATCAACAACCATTTAAAAAATATCTGATCCATCTCCTTAAATAGAAAAGTTTTCATTTTTAGAATCTTCTAGATTTTCCCATTTAATCATGATTGTAGATCTTAAATTCAATAAATCTAAGCACTCGATATATATATTTTCTCCTTGAATTTTGTGCTCATCTTCATTTTATTAAATATCCTTCACCATATATTTATTACATTTTTCCTTCTAGAAATTTCATAACTAACTTTGATTTTATCCATTAAACTTCTAAAAAATTCTTAATTTTTATTATATCTCGGCCTTATATCTTATTTTATCTTATCATATCTTCTTTGGTGAATGTGTTGGCATTATGCTGTATTTTTTCATTAGTGACAATACTTATTTGTTTCTAAATGCTTACCAAGCTAATCACTCAGTCTATAGTTTATACCGAGCATTTAGTGGTTACCTTGTAAGTTCAATAGTTAAGCAATTCACACCGAGCATTCCTGAAGCTACCAAGTGAACGTATAGTTCAGCAATGTTCACCAAATAGATAGTGGTTACCAAGCTTCATAGTGTCTACTGAGTTATTAGTTTGCATGACATGAAGTTAGTTTCTACCAAGTGATGGATGTGTAGTGTTTACTAATTGATAGCAAGGTAAATGAAGATTTTAGTATCTACCAAGTGACACTATATCTACCAGGTGACACTATATCTACCAAGTCTCCAATGGTTATCAAGTTCCAATCTATGTTGTGTGATTAGTATGGACTGAACCTCTATTTCTACCAAGTGCATGATGATGCCGAGTAATGTTGTGGATGTCGAGTATTAGAAGGTCACCAAGTCAGCTTGAAGAGCCTGAGTTTTCTACTGTTTGGCCGACTTAGTAATATTTTGTTTACTTGTGTTTTAGCCAACCTTGCAATTGTAATTATTGGAATGGTATATATGTAATGTATTGCACCATTTGCAATATTATCATGAATATGTTAAGGAATGGACATGTAATGTTTTGAGAAGAGTGAATGCGAATTAGCAGTAGAGTAGAGTATTCAACAAGGTTATTAAGGAGTAGCAAAGACATATCAGTCATAAGAGGTGATCTATACTTCAAGATCTATTCAACAATCAAGTTGTAAGTCAGATCTACTATTTCATCCTGATAGGTGAATCAATTTTCTAAATCCTTCAACAGGGTAGACTTAACAGTCTTTGTATAAATCTCCTAATAGAAAGCATACTTCATTGTATGTTTGTAAAACCTCTAACAAGGTAGATCTAGTAGTCCAAATTGCTCTTAACAAGGTAGATCATCAGAAGTGGTCAATGTAAGCCTTAACAGGCCAACTTTATATTGCAGTAGTGAAGTTTTGTGGGTATCATCCCCACCCCAATTTTAATTTCTATTTGGAAGGTTTCTAGGTCACCAAAATACTGTGTTCATGTTTATTTTTTATGCATGCAGTAGATTAGATGAATGAATGATGAATGATTTATATGGTTAAGTGCTAAATCAATTTAAAGTTACTGATTCACCCATCCCCTCTCAGTAACCTAGCTAGTCTTGATTATTTCCAACAGAATGGTCATTACATCCTTTCTCAGTGAACACTATCACTTTAATTGGGCAATATATCACTTGGTTAACACTAAAATGACTTGATTAACACTAAATTTTCACTCTTCCTTGTTAGGTTCATGGTGAAAACTATAGTATCTTGGTTAATACTTTATTCCTTCTTTCATAAATCATCATGTAAATTATCTTGCATATATATGATCTTTATTCATTAGTTACAACATTACATGACTATAAAATAATCAAATTAACATCACAATACCACATTCCAACTCATTCAAGTGCCCATTGAATACCATTTACTTGTAATCATACTTTATTCAAATCCTCTCCATTAATCAAATGATATGGAACTCTATTAAATTAGCACAAGATCTTACCAACTAAGGCTTCAAATTGGTGACAATATAACAATTGATATGAGTCTTTCACATACATAAGAAACATTATCACTTTAGGATAATACCTAAGATAATATTGAGTCTTGATGACCACCTTCCAAGGGTAAGATCAAAATCTTAGTGACTGAGACATCTAACCTCAATACCAAACTTAATGTGCCAAGTAGAAAGGGGAAGCATTAAACTCAATTTTCTTAATAAGATTGGGAACATAGTGGTAAAAGATATGATCAAAAGGAGAAAGTTAGTGAGGATAATAAGAATATTATAAATGTATACTTTCATTTTAGTATCCCTCCTTGTAGCTGCACCTAAGAGGATAATGAAGGGGTAGGTCTTACTAGCTTGGTTTCACAAGCTTGTCCCTATAGATGGAAATCATGAGGAGGATAGAGATGAACACAAGATGGATGAGATTGGATTTTGTTACATTTGTGATTTGGAGGTAGAGAAAATATTCGAATTTAAGAAGAGAGCCTAGCCTAGAGGGTCTATTCCCAACATGGTAGAGATAAGAATTTCTAAATGAGGTCGACTCAAATTCTACAAAATATTTTAGTCACCAATGGATCTCCAAATTCTCAAATGGAATTAAGTTTCACCTCATAGAATGTGAGAGGAATAAAATCCTTAGATAGGAAGCATGTTGTCAAGATATTTTCAAGCTTATATAATGATTGGTATGCACTTCAAATTGAAAGATATGTAAAGGTTGCTTAATTTTTATTAGATATTAATTTGAGATGCATTTGGAGGTATGTTATTTATTTTATCACTAATAAATTTAGAAGAAAGGGATGTTCTTGTGGAGATTATCCATAAATGAAGTAACAATGTTTCCAAATAGGTATGTTCATCCTACAATAGGTTAGTGTGGATCATTTTATAGCTTCAGGATAAAGAGTTTGATATCTACTTTAAGTATGGTTCTAATGACATCAAGGAAAGAATTGAGCTTTGCAATTGGATGTTGGAGTTGGATGAATTCCATTGTTTTATTGGGGGAGGCTTTGATATGATGTGACAGCTAGGAGAAAGAATAAATTTAATGATAGTTAGCTCATTTATTGCAATTACCACTTGGTAGCAAGAATGACAAACAAGATAGATTTTATGCAAAAAAGGAGATAGTGAAATTTAGTAATAATGTAATGAAGGTAGTCACATTACATTTTAGTTGATTAGCATCCCATTTAAACTATGATTTTACTTTCAAATTCCTCTAAGGTTCCCCTTAGAAATAAAACAGGATGGATTTGATCTAGAAACTAGATTATTGGTGGATGATCATTTGACTAAAGCTTTTTGTATCATTAGATAAATTTCATAGAGGGAACGAGGAATTTCTTAGGGTTGAGGATAGATTGAATCATAATGTGAGAAGTTGGAGAAGTCTATTGTAGACAATGGGTAGAGAAAGGGATAAGAATTTTAGGAGAGTAAAAACAACAATACATGATAAGATAGTGTCACCTCATTTGTAATCTCACCATTTCATAGCTCCCAATCAAAAAATTATACCCCTTTAAAAAGAAATATTAGAAAAAAAGATTTTACTAATAAAAAGAATAAAAATACCATACATATTTCTCAACAAGAGTTGTTATATAACTTGATTTTGTGCCTTTGTGCAAAATTTAGAGACTTTGTTAAATGCATTTCTAAATAACCAAATCTCTCTTTTATTTAGTAGTAAGCTAAAATCTTGCCTCAACAATACGCTTCGCTGATGAAAAACTAAGAAAATTCTAATAAGGTTTGAAGTGGTTGTTTTGGTAAAAACACACTTCATTCTATAATTTTATTTGGAGGAATGGTGAGGACATTTCTCTTTGACAACTTGGTACAACTTCAATATGTAGATAGATGCCCCCAAATTGAGAATAGTTCAAACAAAGGTAATTTTTTCAAAAAAATTAGTCATGTATTATGCTAAATTTTATCCTTAATTTTGATCCTAATTAAAATGATGTTTAAAATAGAACATTAATATTTTAAAACATGACTAAAATCTGAGTTACTATATGCTAGATTTCAACAATCATTATACAATTTGATAAATTTAATTCTAATTAAAATAATATTTACTATATCATTTTTATGAAAACATGAAATTTGCTGTTAACCCATGTCAAAAAAATAATAAATAGAAAGTAAATCACTTTTGGTTGGTTAGAAGAGTGTTTTTTTTGAAATTTCACATTCCAAAATTCTGATTAAAAAAATCCATCAAAAATGTGATATTAGACCAATTAAAGGAAAAAAATATATAGAAAAATAAATCAATTAATGAAAATATTTCTCATATGATTAATTTCAATAAACAATTGAAATTGTAAATCTTAAATTCCAAATCTTGCGATAGACCCAAAGCCAGTGGCTCATGCCCATTTGGTTGCAGGCATAGGAATTGAGAATAGGAATGGCTATTCCAATAACAACTATGTTTTTAAAGAATGGACATAAGCTGATTTTGGAAAGGAAATAAAATATGTATTCCTAATCTCTATTCTAATTGACACACCAAATAGAAAATATAAGACATATTCCTAATTTCCTACTCCTATCCAACAACCAACGGAACCCAACTTCTTTTTAAAAGAAATACTTTTGGCTTTTCAATTAGTGAAGAGTGGAATCGTGTAACGCGGGGAGCATAATCCCTATAACATTGATTCCTCCTTCCCCTCACACTTCATGCCTTGCTTGTGTTTCGTTCCGCTCTTGTAATCTGGGCTTACTCTGCCATGGCTCAGCTTTTCTTCTTCGCTTGTATCATGTTTTCCATGTTCTCAATCTCGTTCAGTAATCTTTCTCATAATCACGAACAGAACCACCAACATTTTCTGTTGCAATTCAAGGCTTCCATTGTTAACAGCAATACTTCTCTACCCGACTGGACTCCCATTCACCCACTCTGCAACTGGACCGGCGTTACCTGTGATCCATATTCTCGCTTTGTCATCGCCCTCAACTTATCATACATGAGTTTAGAGGGCACCATCTCCCCTGCCCTCGGGAATCTCTCCTCTCTTGAATACTTAGATATCTCTGACAATGCCCTCACTGCTACCATTCCCCCCGCTCTCTCTTCTTGCCCAAGTCTGTATTATCTGGACCTCTCCCATAACCAGTTGCAGGGCCCAATCCCCTCCGAGATGAGCCTCCTCACAAATTTGAAGATCCTCTACTTGGGAGTAAACAATCTCACATGTACAATCCCCACTTCCTTGGGAAATCTTTCTGCCTTTGTTGAATTTGATTTGGGTGTAAATAATCTCACAGGCACCATTCCGCCCACCCTCTCCAGTTGTGTTTTGTATGATCTGAGGCTCTCCTTTAACCCACTCCATGGCAACATTCCGCCGGAGCTGAGCCACCTCATGGGCTTGAAAGTCCTTTACTTGGGAGCAAACAATCTAACCGGCAGCGTTCCCCATTCTTTAAGAGATCTATCGGCCTTAGTTGAATTACAATTAGCGATGAATAATCTCAGTGGTAACATTCCTGCTGAATTGGACATGCTCGCTCGCCTTCAGTCTCTTAGACTTTGGGAAAATACGTTGTCTGGCACAATTCCTACTTCTTTCGCAAATCTGTCTGCCTTAGTTGATTTAGATTTGTCAGACAATAATCTCGTAGGTTCCATCTTTCCTGAACTGGGTATGCTCCGTCACCTACAGGGTCTTTACCATTCGGGAAATAAGTTGTCTGGCAACATTCCTCCTGAATTGGGCATGCTAAGGGAGCTACGTTATCTTTACCTTTCTCAAAACAATCTTCATGGCACCATTCCTAACTCTTTAGGAAATCTATCACTTTTGAGAAATTTAAGTTTGTCAGAGAATAATCTCGGAGGCTCTATTCCGTGGGGAACATGTAAAAGCGGGTGAGGTCAGATTTCCATATATACGAAGATGATACTGCCTACGGATGCTAATGCAATAATCGAAGAAAACGAACCAGGGAAAGCTCTGACCTCCTACATAATAACATTCTCACTGTTTTATATATCAAATTATCTTGAGTTCCATCATGTACTTCTACTGCTTTTCGTAAAATTCTCAAGTGCTATTTCTTTTTATTTTAGCAAGTTGTAACTTATGTTTTTTAACGAGACGCATTGAATAGTTTCTTCGTCTTCTCAAAATATATATTCAGGCCTCAAATTCGACGTCACCCTAATTTCTTCTAACGGTTTGATAATTTTAATGCCTTTCATTTTAAGTTTTGTTAAAAACTAATGATTGTTAGTTTTATATTTTTAATTTCTAAATAATTGGTAATTATTAAACTTATAAATATTTTAAAGAAATTAAGCTATTATAAGTTTACAATAATTTGTTTTTGAATATTTGTATAAGTTATAAAATTTAGAATAAATTTCTAAATCATGTGTTATTATAGAAGGAATCAAATTAATTAAGCAAATTTCTAGTTTATATTTTCATATGTTTTATTTACAGTAAATTTGAGTGTCATTATTTACAGTTTTAAAAAATTAGTGTGTCAATCCATACTGCCTATCCTAAATATCCCCAAAGCTGAAATCTAGTGGATTAATGTGGATATTATGCCAACTTTGATTTTTAAGGACGGATTTCTGAGGCTACTTACATAATTCATTAGAATTTGATTATCTAAATCTATTTAATTGGTAATTATTAAACTTATAAGTATTTTAAAGAAATTAAGCTATTATAAGTTTACAATAATTTGTTTTTGAATATTTGTATAAGTTACAAAATTTAGAATAAATTTCTAAATCATGTGTTATTATAGAAGGAATCAAATTAATTAAGCAAATTTCTAGTTTATAATTTCATATGTTTTCTTTACATTAAATTTATAGTGTCATTATTTACAGTTTTAAAAAATTAGTGTGTCAATCCATACTGCCTATCCTAAATATCTCCAAAGCTGAAATCTAGTGGATTAATGTGGATGTTATGCCAACTTTGATTTTTAAGGACGGATTTCTGAGGCTACTTACATAATTCATTAGAATTTGATTATCTAAATCTATTTAATTGGTAATTATTAAACTTATAAATATTTTAAAGAAATTAAGCTATTATAAGTTTACAATAATTTGTTTTTGAATATTTGTATAAGTTACAAAATTTAGAATAAATTTCTAAATCATGTGTTATTATAGAAGGAATCAAATTAATTAAGCAAATTTCTAGTTTATAATTTCATATGTTTTATTTATGGTAAATTTGAGTGTCATTATTTACAGTTTTAAAAAATTAGTGTGTCAATCCATACTACCTACCTTAAATATCCCCAAAGCTGAAATCTAGTGGATTAATGTGGATGTTATGCCAACTTGATTTTTAAGGCTGGATTTCGGAGGCTACTTACATAATTCATTAGAATTTGATTATCTAAATCTATTTATGGAAAATCATTAATTGAACAACTATGATTATGAAAAGTTGAAGTTTACAAGGTACATAGGTATTACTCAATTGCTTCTCATAGAACTAAAGAGTTGTCTTGGTTGCCATGGAATGAATATCTTCATAATAAAGTTAATATAAACCTTATTGATGTCTAATTTGGTTGGCATCTATATTAGTTCTATAATATTTATCATCTAACTCTAATTGATGTATAAAATTGTAATAATCATAATTTAATAATAACTTGTAAACTTCTACTATATAATTTTAATCAATTTTTAATTCTTTTTAAAATTGTATTATTACATTTTATATGCTAATCTTGTTGAACCCTAACTATAAAACTAATTGAATTTTATTCCTAACAATGAGTACAATTGAACTTAATCATAAATCTAATTAAGTAGCAACATAAATACAATTTATTACATGTACACACTTGTTTCATTGTAGACATTAGAAAATCTAATCCATTAAATAATTCTAATCTATATTTGAATTTTAATCATATTAATCAATTATAATTCAACATTTTCTATTACATAATTTGAATAGAGCCCTAACTCTAATTAAATTATAGACCTATTTATCAAAATTGCAATCCTAACCATAACTATAATTTAACATAATTTTAAACATAATTATTGAGTACCTAATTAAATCAAATTTTTTTTAGGCTTAGATAATTCAATCTTAATAATGTTATATCCACAAATTTGTACATACTTCTTGGAGAATGTTATTTGATTATTGAATAATAAAAAGGTATTTACAGTGTTAACAATAGTTTGTCTCTTATTTATCATTATCCTTTGTGATGGATAATCATTTGTATGTTCTCTATTTGTAAAAACAAAGATGATTTAAATCAAATAATTTCCTATGTTTGCCAATGATTTTTCTCAAATAATGATAAATTATTTTAATTTTGAAGAAATTAAATTTATCAATTCCAAACGTATAGCATCATAAACTAGTAATCAACTACATTTTGAGTTGGACAATGTGGTATATCATGCTAAATTTTCTAAAACTAGACTTAATTAAATAAAATAATTCCATAATTTCAATATTAATATAAGTATTTGTGATACCTTTTTTTTTTTTTTGTCCTATTGTTCAAAAGAAAAAGAAAATATTATATTTTTCAATTGAAATTTGTATATGCTCAAATTTTAACTTCAAATACTCCTTCAAAGCATATGATGAATTCTTATTATTATCTTTAATGCCGATAGGTATTCTACAATGGGAGAAATGATAGAGTTGTGTGAGCATATCTTTATATATTAAATTTGACAACTATTTACACATCAAAATTTTAAATTTTACTATTAAAAAAAGGTACTTTTAAAAATAATTTAATAAACACTACATAAAATATTTGTTTAACTAATAATTAGTCATTTAAAAAAAATAAAAATAAAAAGGTTAAATTTGTGTTAAAAAATAGAGATAAAATAAATATAAATAATTTTGAGTATAATAAATTATATTTTAATAATTTCTGTAGGAGATTTTTCTAGATAGATTTATTTAAATTATTTATATTTTATTCAAATTATTTGAATAGATTAGTGATTTTTTATTTTTAGCTTTATGTGCTTAAATTTCTTGACTCAGACATGTACATGGAAAACATCCAAAAGAAGGCTATCATGAAAATGGGAAGTGAGATTACACTTGGGAAACTTCCTTCCAACTCACTGTATCAGGAAACAGAGGATCTTCTAATTAATTCACTAAATCAATGAGAGTTATTACATGTTTAAGCTCTTAAATTAAGTTAAATGTTTTGTGACTTGAAATTTCTCAATCGCGCATATATAATCTTTCATACACTGTCTTGTCAATTCCATCGCATCTCTACTTGAAATGTTGTATGCTGTTGCTATCTGATCACATGACACTTCACATGGGAGAAATTTTACTCTATCTTGCATCTGGCTGAGAAGATGTTCCGTGGAAGATTGTTCACACCAACTCAGAAAGTGATTTCCATTATAACTTGCGATAAAGTAAAAGTAGAAATAGGAGTGAAATAATACAAGATTTATTTAATATTTATTCATATTCCCTTTGCTTCTTCCCAAAATCTAAATTAAACTTATTGAAAGATTATTCTCATTTACAACACAATCACTATATTTCCCCTATATTTTTCAACCATAGTGATATATAATAATAATATGATACGAAATATCAACAATAGAAACTCTCACAAAATCAATTAAAAATACTTTATCAAGGTCTTTACCATCCTCCTTAGAGCTTGAGTTGGCCTAGTGGTGGAGAACTTGTACTCTTGAAAGAGAGGTCACAAGTTCAAATCCCACTAGGGGGTAGGGTATGTACACCTCGTTTGTAGCGCCAAGCAGCTCTCGAAAAAGAGTATGAGGTAGTCCCATATCACTGTCACCATACGTAAACCCAAAAACTATAGCATATTTTCGTGGACTATAAAACCACCTTACCTCTTTTTTTTCCTTACTTCTTTACTACGACCACTAACTTCTGGGCATACGTTCGAAAGTTGACTGGCAACATGTCTGTGAACCCTTTCACACGCCACAAGAACAAAATTTCCACGTGGTTTGGAACAGTAACTCTGACTGTAACACTAATTTTTTTGAATGGAGGTCCTCTTTAAAATCTTCCCTAATTTTCCATAATTTTCTCCATTGCACAACTGTTAACAATCAAGAAATCTCCCTCTAGAGTTAAAGTACAGGAGGCATGCTCAAGCAAAAACCCCCCATGAAGGAAGGAAGTCAGTTCCAAGATACCCTACCAATCAAATTACATGTTCTCTAAGAGACCATTCCATGGATGGTCCGAGATTTTAAAGAGAACCTCTGTTCAAAACATTTAGTGTTACGGTCAGAGTTACTTTATTACCACTAGAATCAAGAACAGAAAGAATTAAAGAATGAAAACCTTTTGCCAAAACCTTCATTTTACTTTGTATTACCACTAGTTTTCCTATAAAAAATTGCAACAAATATTTCACCTTATCCATACCTTCTTTCACAACAATAACTTTATCCAACAAGTCTGGCTTTTTGGCTAACAATGGTATCAATCTGTCAAAGAATTGCATATATGGTCCCCATTTCTAGAAAATTGAATCAAGCCATCCTATTGCATCCTTGCATATTTGTTCTGAAGATTGCAAATAAATGAATGCACTATAGACATCTTGAGATATTTGTCATGTCCCCTTTTCAAATAATTAAAAAAAAAAAAAACTTTGCTAAGGCAGGCAGGCTCCAAAAAGGTGAAGTTTCAGCAAAAGGGGCTAATCTTTGGAAACCAATGGACTAATAAATAAAAATTGTTATTAAATTATATTTTATTAACCCCTCTTGGACGTGAGTTAGGGTTATGCCCTCTTTTAAGGGGTTTGGAGGCATTTTGGGCTCATTCCAGAACTTGATTTTTGCTCATTTCTTTGTTGTTCTTTAGAGGCTGCCAAACCTGTGGAGAAGGAGACCCAAGTACAGGAGTTTTCAGGTTTCCAAGAAGGCTAAGAATGGGAGTTTGAAGCCATTCCATGTGCATGCTCATACAGAGTTTGCCTTTGTGCTAAACAGTGCAGATTTGTGGGTTTTTGGGTGTGTTTTTTGTATGAGTTTGGTATTTTCAGTTGAGTATTTCATATCAGTTTGGGTTGCTGCTGTATATCAGAATTTTAAATGTTAAAATAGAGCTGAATATATGTATTGGGATGTGATTAAACTTATGAGATAGATTATTAGTGTTTTTGTGGTGTTTTCGGGCATATTTTGTGCTATTTCGGGAGCCCGATGAGCATAGTTTTTGTCCTACATTTTTGAACTGTTGTGTAAAGGCTATACGGATCTAGAAATGTCAGTTTGTAGGCTGTTATGCTGCTGAAATTTCTGTAAAAATTTTCATTTTCAGATTTATTAATAATTTGTGAAGTTGTGAAGCTTTTAGCACTATTTTCAACATACCCGATTTGGGGTTTCTTGAGGAATTTGGTGGATCTTTGGGATATTAGTTGTTTGATTTTAAAGATCTGATTTGAGGCTTGAAATATCATGAAAAATCAGAAAAGGGACATTTCAATATTCTTTTCAAAATACTTATCCTATGGCTTAATACATTCATCATAACACTTTTCTTAGTTTCATTGTCAGATAGAGGAGTCTTTGTTTCTACATTCACCACTGGCACCAGCACTGTTACCCCTATAGGTATCTCATCTGTCTGAACCTTTGCCTCTTCAGTGTGCCTTTTTTCTTCCACTTGCCTTGGTACTTTTTCTTCCTCTAATGCATTCTTGAGTTGTTTTTTGAGGGATATTATTTCTGCTTCTAGATTTTGAATTTTCTCCTCCAACTCTTCTATTCTTTGTTTTTGTACATGGCTCATTTTGAGCTCTTCTTCATACTAATGTCAAGGCAC
This sequence comes from Cupressus sempervirens, assembly GCA_028749045.1. Classification (NCBI taxonomy): domain Eukaryota; kingdom Viridiplantae; phylum Streptophyta; class Pinopsida; order Cupressales; family Cupressaceae; genus Cupressus; species Cupressus sempervirens. The sequence continues at coordinate 830,110,182 of CM053785.1, read as the reverse complement.
TCATTGTACACTACGGTTAGCTTATCTTCAATTTCATCCACCTTTACCTCATTCATGAGAGCAAAATTTTTAACCAAGCTAGAGATCTCTTTCCCAGTAGTGCTCTCCAATGTCCACACAATCATATTGCCCTATGTAGTTTCCTATATATCCATCATTTTGGGCTTCTTGGTGTCAGGAGCCACACTCCATACTGCTAGGGTTTTTGTGTCTATGTTAAGCCCTGAACCTCTCTTAAATCCTTCACTGCTAGTAGCTTCATAACTTATAACCTTGTCTTGTCTTCTCATTCGATCCAGAACAAAGGCCCTCTCAATATACCAATGTGGTATTAGAATCATACCACTCCTATGTACCAGCTCTCTGGCTTCTGTAAAGGTCATTGTTTCACTTTCAAGATCATAGGCTAATAGTTTTTCAACTAATTCCTTATTTTTCTCTAGATCCTCTCTAGGCATGAGACTTAAAGTGAGTTCATTTTGTTTTATTTTATAAAGAAAACTTTTAAACTCTTATGATTTGATGAAATCATCATCTTCCATGAACTTTTTAGATTGAATAAGCTTGTTATCCAATCTTGATGCTACAATCTGAAGATCAATTGAGGCCTTCCCTGCTTCTATATCCCTTTGATGTAAATAATTTTGCCTAATATCAGCAAAATACTCACTATTCCCCAGCATTACTTGTAGGGCTCTGCTTACCACTCTTTTAGGGATGTGCATTGTCTTTTGTCTTTTATTTCCTTTTGGCACCCAAGTTGAAGCTGATGGTTGCTCCTCTTCCAACTCAATCTCCAATTGTGTATCTAGCTTAGGGGATTCTCTATTTACAATGGCTTCCTCTCCCTCTGGCTCACGTGGCATTTATGACATGATATAGTCAAAATTATCCACCATTTTTCTCAAGTTATCAGGATATGGAATCTCTATATAAAACCCCTTAAAATTAGGGTTTTTCCTCTTCAAAGCCTCCTCTACTCTCCTTGTCTCCTCATATTTCCTTAATAACTAATCAGCTTCCCCTATTGCTACTATGTTGGCAATTAAGTCCTCTATAGAGATTGACTTACTTGGAGGTAGGATGTATCCTCTAATGGCCTTGACCCTATTGGTAATGTAATTGTCAGGGTCATACATCCTATAGGGCCCAGTAGCAAATTTGTACTAGCCTAAATACTCACTCAATTCCTCAAATGCATTCTTTCCTATTTCAAAATCTCCCACTTTAAAGGTTCTATAGTCAAAAGTAGGCTTGTGCAGAGAGGGAGGGATCATTTTTTTATTGATCAATAAAAACTACCAAAAGAATTCAATAATGGCCAATCTAGGGGGTAAATATTTGGGTAAAAGGTGAGGAGGTTGTGGGCATGCATAAATTCTCATCAAAGTGCACTCTTTGAATGGAAAGATGCTTCCCCCGATATGATCTAATTTCATTTTTCATCTAAAAATGAGGGACTAAGAAAAGTCTTCAAAACATTTGGTGCCCTAAAGAAAGTATGATCTAGTTTCCTCATAATAACATAACTGAATAAATTGAAAAATAGAAGTGCATTTTAATAATGAAAGTTTTTATCCCAAATCAAGTCCATAGTTGCACAGGTAACTCACCAAATTCATCAGAGGTCTGATCAATGAAGTCTGGGCTGATGTAACCAATGTTGTGATACAGAATAAGATGCATCAGTAGTGAGTAATGGTAGAACATGAAATTCTTCAATTCTCCCTTCTTTGCACTAATAAGCTAATTGTGCATGTTGTCTATGATAAAGGCTACATAGTCATACTCCTTATGGTGGAAGGGAACCTGTATATCAGATGCTATCAAGAACAGGGAGCCATAAACATAATCCTCTGGACCATCATTCACTAGAACTTTGTGTAATCCATATACTGTGTTCTTGAAATAATTTTTGAATTTTCTCAATGGAAAAAAATCCCCCACCTTCTTTGGAATCATCGCTGCCTTTTTCACATTATAAGTGATGTGAGGTAACATGACATTATTTATAAAATAAGTCTTATTGCTCCTGAATTTCCTCTGCAAGTCTTCTAGGTCAATAGGTACATCCATCCACCCTTCCAATCCAAAAGCTTCTATAAAAGAAGTTCTATCTAGTGTGCATAAAAAACTCTCATTATGTCTTTGAAAAGTCCCAGTAACTAGATTATAGGAATTTATCAAAGATTTTAATAGGTCTACATCAACAAATACTTTTGGAAAAATCAACATGGCCATGTTTCTATTCCATGGGTTACAAACTGGCACCTTTTCTATCTTGTTCTGGTAGAAATATAAAAATAGGTTGAAACCATAGATTCAGGGGCATTGTGCAACCCTAACCATGCAATAAGGGTCTCTGAAGATGTGGTCATTAGCTGAGATAGCATTCGATGACCTGGGAAGAAGTTTCAACCAATCTTCAGCATGTTTATTGGGCTTCCTAACCCTTGATTTCTTCTTAGTCTTATCAGCAAGTTTCTTCCTCTTTCCTTCTGTTGTGGCTTCTACCACATCATCACCCTCATCTTCAAATTTTACTTCTTCTTCAGGCACTTCTTCAACCTTCTTATCAGCCATCTTTTCTACAAGTATGCTCTAAAACTCTTTACATAGTGACACATGATACACAAAGCTCTGCAACTTTCAAATTTCAAAATGGAAGATGAAACCAGCTCTTTGAAGTGGCAAATATTCTGACGTTCAATCAAATATTTGATGTTTTAATCATGCAACTACCAGCTCTTTTAATAAATTTAGCATGCACGAGCTTTAAAACTGTTCATGCAAGTTGTCAGCAAGGTATATCGACTACAAAATTTGATCTTTTCATAATTTTCAATGTTTTATTTTACTTGGCTATGACAATTCTCTTTTTTTTTCTAACTTGGTATGACACATCAGCTACTTTATTTCAAATTTTGGTCTTTCACTCTTATGTTGAGTCCAGATCTCCAATCTTCGTACCCCTGGAGACACCCTTGGCTAGCCTTTACACTTCCTCGGCGAGTCTTTAAAATATCCCAGGCGTAGAAACATTAGGGCCTTTTTAAAACACTGCATTGAAATTTCTTTTACGCCTCTACATAACCCTTTACACCGTAGGATCTCAAACCTTCTCAACTGGGATCTTCGTTCTTATGATTCAAAACCTACGCCATATGACCATAAAGCCTTTATTATAACCTTAGTTTACCTTTTACGCTCACATGCACATTTCGCTACACGAGATATTGTAAGACTCCTCATATCCATCCTTCGGTCATATGTGTAAAGCTTAACCTGTGGCATCGTAAGGCCTTTCACCTTTTCTTTGTTCCTCCTTTATTCTTCTTTGAGTTAGCTTTAATCTCGTAATATCAAAAAACCTTTTGAAATGGCATCCCATTCTTACATTTTTCCTTTCTCATATAAGTGTAAAGCCTTGTATTCATTCATTCACTTCACCTTTTATGCTTACACGCTCAAGCCTAACTTGTAATCACAAAGAAAGGATGAAAAAACTCTTCGTTCACACACTTATCTTGTAAGCATAATGACATAATGATAAACTCCACGTTTCAATGATTAAAAACCCTAATTTTAGCATAAACAAAAAGAAAATAATATCACCGTTGATTTTAGGCACATGCAAAATAGGGAAGCTAAGTTGTTTTCCACGTGAGCTGGGCCCATCTAACCTAGATGATGTGTCACCACTTGATTTTCTTACACAGGGCCCTTCTAACAACTCAATAGGTCCCACTTTGAAATTATCAATGCTATAATCTGGCTTTATAGTTGCTCGCTAGCTTAAAAATCATATGCATGTAAACACAACTGCGTCACACCTCCACTTTTACGAATCCACTTTACCTGTATGATCATAAAACATTTTGTGCACTTGAAAACCATTCCTTTTCGTCATACTAGGGTATTATGCTCTTATGCCATCCATTAGTATGTAAATGCATAGACCTCATCTCAACACCTTCTGACCCCTTTGCTCAACTGCTTACCCATATCCCTGTAAAGAAGCATAACACACATCCTTCAAGACCTTTTACGATCACACACTCAACACTATATCGTATGACCAGGTATGGTTCTTCAAAACTCTTTCGTTCACCCGTTCAACTATTTACTTGAAAGCCATGAAAATGCTTCCAAAGAATTCAAAAGCCTTTATGTTTCTTCACTCAAAGACCACTTGTATGATAGGGAGGCCTCAGGCTGAACTATTTTTCTACTACGAAAAGAAAAAGTGTATCCTCGTAAAACATGAAATCATTTATGCTTTTACGTTGGGAAACCATGTAAACATGAGGAAGAAAGTATTACACTCCTATGTGAAACCCTACACTGTAAGACCATAAAGGGCCAAATTTTGAGCTCTTTACAAATCTTTTCAAAAATTTGAAAAGAGACCTAGGGTTTTTCATAGTTAGGGTATTATAATGGCTGAATTTTGAGAGACAAACCTTGAGAATTTAATAGATTTCAACAACACACAAATCAGGGCACGACTAGGGTAACCTAAAAATTTGAAAAATATGAGGAATGAAAACCCTAATCTACAAAATACAATGACCTAACTGATTTTTCACCAAAATTTCAGACTTTTCCTATACTATGAAAAATCAAACCAATAGTTCACAAAGAAATGGATACATCAAACATATTATTGAAGCTCTGTCACACATTCTAGTGTTATAATAAGTCAAAACATTAAGGTTCTAAGTTTTGTTGGTCTGGCATAGAATAAATTTAGCCCCATGTAGGCCTATACTCAAGAAATGAGATTAGCATCCTTAGAAGCAAGCACCCTTAGTGTAGTTGATTTTGCAAAGCAAGGATTGGTTAGAGTTTACCTCATCAAAAATGATCTCTTGCATTGTTAGGGTTAGATTAGATGTCTCAACCCTTTATCAGTTTGCAATTTGTTTTATTAGAAGTAATTGAAGAGACATCATTTCCAAATCATTCACATTTGCAAAGTTAATGTCCACTGAATGAATAGAGTAAGTCCATTTTTGATGCCTAACATATCACATTATAGAACTGAATAAAGGACACAATTAGAAGGAACGTTGGGGTTGTCTTAGTTGATTCACATTGTCCCATGTTTAGCATCTAAGCTTCCTTCTTTGAGAGAGGATTCAATAATGGGTATTTTATCCTAGGATACAAAGAGATCCATCCTACATGTTGAAGTGGTCATAAAACTTGCATCAACATGCCCCATTGAATAAGTGGCATGCTCTCACATTGCCAATTCAGTGATATGGACGATCAGAAAGTGGGAAGGATTCCGCATTGCATCTTACTTTTTGTTTAGAGTTATTTTCAAAAGGAAAAATAGAGGTGTCTGTTACAAAGCCAATACTTGTAATCCACTGATGAATTTTCTAATTAATTTTTCTAATTGGTTTACATATGTATTTCTTTGCAAATTAAAGCAATTCTTTAGTCTTTCTTTTTGTGCAAGTTTATTACAAGAAGATCCAAGGACTTAGTACTCATAAATCCTAATTCATCAATAAGTTGAATGTCAACTGGTTAAAATTGCTCATCAAAGTGATTACTAGATACAAAGCTAAAAAAATCACAGTAGCAATAACAATTTTTTAGTTAGATGGTATATATATCATAATGATTTCCAAGGTCAACTCAACTAATTAAGACTTGGACTAAATTTCTATAGTATCTAAGTTACATGTTCTAGTTTGTTGTATGAAACAGTGGCTTAGTATTTAACAAACTTAAACAAAAGTTTTTGTTCCATGATAGAATGAGTACATTAATTTCATGTGATCATTATTCAACTTGATAAGTAATGTCATAAATTAGTTGTGGCCTAGAGTTTGGCACCTATTGATAAACAATCCTATGCCACTGCACTAATCTTGGTAGGCCCATAGTGGCAACCTAGGACCAAAGGCTCCACCATATCTAGGAGACCAATTTTAGTTTAACTCTATCTAACCAAAACTATTTGATATGTCAAGCCTTTTGTCCATTTTTCTAGTTCAGCCATTAATTTTGTGCACATAAGGCTATACATATGAATGATGATTTCATAGAAGAGTAATTTTCTAACAAAAACTCAGATAATTCTCTTGTAGTGATCATTTTCTCACACACTTGGATAATGCTCATGCTTTTGGGTGCTCTATCAACACTATAGTAGATTCACTCTTTGTAATGAGAACCATGAAGTTGACTTGAAAAAAAAATCAATTAGGAAATGCTTCCAATTACTAATATTTTGAAGCCACTTTTGGAAACTTTTAAAAGTTAATTCAACGAAGATTCTTGTCATAAAGCATTGGCACTACCTTAAATTGGCCGTAGTTACGAGATAGCAAATTCAATTGACTAGCTAGACATAACTATGCACTGTATGAAATTGAATAGAATTGCTTTTATATGTATGGAACAAATTTGCATAGTTACATTTAGTTCATTGTGAGTAGAATGTGATGATTGCCATGTTCATGATACTATCTGCATTTCATCACCTAGAAATGTGCACCAAAATTCTTTACAATTGACATAGCAATAGCCACAATCATGTTGATGATACATGTTCAAGCCCTGTAACACTATTTTAAAGGATACCAACATACAAGAAATTGGTACATTAATCATTGGGTAAGATAGCATGGACTAAACACTAAAAATTAATACATCTAAAACTTTCATATGATAATAATTCAATCATCAATGTATACCCATCTTTTAATCTTCATCCTTCAAACTTTGGATCAGGAGTCAGTCAACATGCTCATTTAGCCTGGCTATGATTTCCACATTATATTACATTCACTCTTTGCAATAAGAACCACGAAGCTAATTCAACAAAAAATTCAATCAAGGTATGCTTTTGAATAGTAATATTTTCAAGTCACTTTTAGCAACTGGTAAAAGCTAATTCAATGTAGATTCTTGTAACAAATATCTGGTGTTATCTAAGATTGCCCAAAGTTGAGAGATCTAAAATCCAAAGAACTAGTAGGACATAAATGTACACTATATGAAATCATTTAGATTTTCTTTTATATGTATGAATTAAATTTTCACAATTCCATGTAGATCATTTGTAAGTAATAGGTGATGATGAGGTGAACTCTAACTAGTCCTTGCTTCGCAAAATCAATTACATTGAGGGTGCTTGCTTGTAAGAATGTTGATCTCATTTCTCTTTGCTCAATCTCAGTCATTACCTTAAAGAAACTACACTATACCCATTTCTCTTCGCTCAATCTTAGTCATTGACTTAAAGAAACTTTTGATGGCTAGTACCTAGAAACTCTAGAAAAGTAGTGTTGGGAGTGAAGGTAGTGTAGGATATTTGATGAAAGGAATAAGCATACAACTAGAGCAGATTTCTTGGCTTAGTTGGGTTTCAAGATATCAAGAAAAGCCTTACAGAAAGTGGATTTATTGATGCCAAAAGATTTGTTTTGATGTCTCATGTGGTTGCCATAAATGTAGAGAACAAGGTTAGTATGCATAAAGCATGATTATATTGCTAGGAGGAAATGAAAGAAGTCCTAAAAAAGAAATATGTGTAACGTAGCTTGTTTGAAAAAGAATCTTTTTAACCATTGACCAAAAAGAAAGCATAAAAAATCCACAAAGAAATGCTGGAAATAATATTCCTAGAGATAAGCCATTGGTTTTCCTACAAACCTATTGCCATTGGTAGGATTTTGTTAAACCGATTGTAAGCAATCACAATAAATTAAAAAACGAAATCCAAAGAGATTGTCATTCAAAATAAAACTGTCTACTTACCAACTTTCCATCAACTATTTGAACTTTAACCTACTAACCTTTAATCTCCATGACTTCTCCATCAATCCAAGCCACTTCATAATCTTGCATCCATACTTGAGAACCTACAAGAATGTTTACAGGAGCAAGAACACTACTTGGTGGTTAACTAATATAGGAACAAGAACTAATAATTGCAATATATTTATATTACAAAATTGCCAATAAGATACTTTCATAACCTTATATCAATCTGATCCATCAAATATGATATTCTTAAAACTTTCTCTCTAAGGAAAACTCACATGCTGGAGGAAAGAACTATAACAAAATAAATATAGATCATCACATTTAATGACCATAAGTGTTTACTTATTGAGAGATAACAGTGGCAAGAGAAGTTCTAGTAACACCTAACCTAAGAATGAGAATGAAAAGAGGAAACAATAGGGCATTCATTATGTTGTTGGCCCCTACAAAAGTTTTAAAAACCACACCTCAGGAACAAGCTTATGTGCATGCACAATTTATTAATTTCAAAATTTATAATATGTGGACATTATAACAAAGTTGAAATAGTAGTTTGATGACTGCCAAAGTGAATTATAAATCAATGAGTGAGTTTGAAAGTGTAGGGAAATCAAGATACCATTTTGATTTATACTAGGATACAAAAATAAAATACAATTTTAAATCTTAATGCAATTACAAGGGGTATTGACAAGATCATTATATAGGGAAAAGATATAAATATAGATTAGATGACGTAAATATATAACAGCAGTAAAAAGAATGAATGGACTTGCCAAATCATGATCTCATCTCTATAACCCACACAAAATGTCAAATATAAGTACCTCACTCTCAATGGTATCAAATTTTTTTCCTATGTTATAGATGCTAGGCATATACTTGTGGAGGAAGTAAGAGATTGTATAATCCAAATTGAGCATGCATTCCCAGGAGTGGGAGTGGGGTTACATAAAATGTATGAAGAAATGAGGAATAACTTGACAATAGATCTCAATAGAAAACTATGAAAGGAGAAAGTGGAGTCTAAATTTATGTTTTTGCCAGAGAAAAATAGAAATATGTTGCATGACATCAGTATCCTAAACACGCCTCTTAAAATGCTTCCTTGTTCTCTCAGGACTCTAATGTTGGGTACCCCATTTGACCTATTACAAAAAGCCAATTAGCAGTTAAATAATTCTCATTAGGAAATCCACATTCAGCTATGGAGGAAAATCATGGACACCTTCAATGTGACCAAGTTGTCTATAATGTCTCTGTGCTCTTGTGATTAGGTTTCTTTGATTCTTTAATCCCTTACACTCTTTGCAAGGACAATTGCATTTATCAACTTTTCTTCAGAATTGAGACCACAATGTAGCCATTGTTTCATTATTATTTTTTGGGTTCATGTTGTTAGGAATGGCCTTTATTCAAAGGAAAATATATCTACAAATAAATTGGACATGTTGTACTTAATATTTATATCTACACATATAGTTTTAAAAGAAAAATTTGATCTAATAAATGTGTATATTATCTACAAAAATATTGAACATGTTGTACTTAATGTTTATATCTGCACATATGTTTTTGAAAGAAAATTTTGGTGCAACTAATATGTTCTCTAATTGTAACAACACTTCTACATTATAATATAATGAAGTTTTTGCAATTTTGAGTGCGATTCCCTAGGTCTCCAATGATCCATAACATAAAAAGATAGTAAACATATGGATACAAATGTTTTGAGCACAAACCAATGATCTTTTTTACAAAGATTATGTGAATAAGTGCTCAAAAGTTTTCAAAAAAGTGCTGCTATTTTGTAATCATAATTGTAGCATTTTGGTTAGCATTCAGTTGGGGTAAAATTCACCATACTAGTTGTACAAAGGGAAATATATTCCAAACTTCCTCTTTCTAAAGAGGGACCATGACCTATTGGAGAATAAGGAAAGACTGCTATGAATTCAACAAATTCACTAACAAAAATGACTCACTGCAAAAGTATAGTATCAACATATTTTGAACATGAACAACCTTTGTATGTTACTACAAACCACTACATGTTGTTAGTAGGAGGGAATTCTTAATTAAACAAATGATCATGGGCATTAGATTGTTAAAGCATGGATGAGAGAAAAATAGAGGAAATTTTCACCATAAATTGAGGTTGATATGACTTTAAATTTTTTATTGTTGATCATAGTCCCCAACGCGTAATCAACTAGTCAAGGTGAAAAGGTGGATTTATGGTGAAATACCTTTTTAATTCAATTGCTCTAATGATAGCATGAATTTTCCCACTAACGGGAAAAATATAAATAAACTATGAATGTTGTTACATGCATTTCATCAAGTGTTTAACTACTTAATGCACTAAGACCCACTTTAAAGGTACCCAAGAATAGTGTTTCAGGTGAAATGTTATTTCATAGAGGCATATTTGGTGCAAATCTACCAATCAAAATCTTGGAGTTTCTCCTTGTTCATATTATCATTTCAAGGAGTTAAACAAGAAATAAGATTTATGCATAATAAGAGAAATGAACTTATTTTAGCAATTTCTAAAGTTTCCAATTACCTTGTTGGTGTAGGAGCACCACACATAACCAAGCCGAAGTTGAGGATTATAGAGACCCTAAAGACCCTCATAAAAAATTAGGAGTGAATGTATAAACAAGGTTTTCAAACCAATTGTCCAAGGGTTTTGAACCTATAATGATACTAAAATAGTGTAATTCTTCAATCATATTGTAATATCCTCAAAGGACTACTTTTATTGTGTAATGTCCTCTTATGGACTAAATACTTGATTGTAATGGACTAAAGTGTCCAAGCTTCAATAATGTTTCAAGAAGTATAGAAGGGGCATGGGATAGGTCTAGATATTAGACAAAAGGTTAAGTATCAAAATAAAGCCATTTTTTAAAATTTGAAGTTAAATATTTTTAAAAAGTAATGACTAGTTTAGGGATTGAGAAGTTTCAGGTTGTATGCTTAACATTCAACTCAAAAAATGGAAGTTGGTTGAGTCAATTTCTTCAGTAGTTATAGGGGGTCTTTTATATGAGAGAAAAAATCTTTGTTACAACAAGGGGAGAAGAAGGATTGGGTTATATATTGGTGAACAAGAAATAGCAAATGCAAAATCTTTCTATTTTCTACAAATTGACTCCATTTTGAATCCCAATTTGATTGGATCTCCATATGTTTTGACTGAGTCACTTCATCATTTGCTGAGTTTTGTTGTTGAATTTCATATTATAGTAAGTTATTCTCACACCATTTATAATTCAATCAGTCACTTTTTATTGAAACTTATTGTTGCTATAATACCTTAGGGAGAATGAAGGTCATTCCATGAATGTAGAGGCCTAGCATTCATGGAATGGCATTACTTAGCATGTATCATAAAAATCTAACTATGCATATACAAATTCGTGTTTGATAGAAGAGATCACAGTTAAGGAACAATGTGAAAATATAATTGAATTTCGTGTGTGGCAGTGAATGAGCCGCCTGAGAAGAAGTGGATTTTATGCTTGGGAACATTTCAACAGAGTAAAGTGGAGGTGAATCCATCACCAATTGGATGAAGGATTAGCTGGAGAGTGAACATTGAGGAAGCCCTAGCAAAATTAGGTTTGGAGTCAAGAATTGGGGATCGGGAGTTGTAGAACTCTTGGGACTAAGTCCTATTGGAATTAACCATTTAATGGTATAAGAGAACACTGTCCAATAGTAGGAAGTTCTAGGTGGATTTTTTCATGTAGTTCCTTTGTTAATAGGTCAACCTTTATGCATAAAAATAGGGCACTAGTCAAGGTTAATTTTGTTAGTCCAAAACAAACATAAGGAAGTCTATGATGTGTTGTAGTACACCAAATAGGGCATGAGTAAGCATCATTACATTGTCAATTGTCTTGAAAAGGTAGAATTATTATATTCTAAGTATGTAGTATGACTAATAGGCAGAGTATTGGGCTTTTAGGTTCAGTTTGAGGAGATTTTGTGAAGTGGGGGTATAGAATTGTAATATAGTCTTTGTTGTGAGTCTATGAAACCAAATCCATGATTATGTGATATTTTGAAAGCCTTGACAATTCTTTTCACAATTCAACATTAGAGGTTGTTGATAGGCTAGAGTAACTAAACCTTTGAAATTACCACCACCATATCTTGCTATATCACTTGCCATTTGAATATCTTGATATGGTCATTTCCACATTCCCATACTTCCTAATAGTTCAGAGAGTCAAAAAGGAAGTTTTGTGACCTCTGTGTTCTCTCAAGTCTTGCCAAAGGCATGTTGTATGCTTCTTCAAGGGAGTTTAATAAATGAAGAATTCAACCTTGGTGAGATAATACACATAGTTGTTTTCATTATCTACTAAAGTTCTATGTTTGTAATATCATGTTAGCTAGTACTTGTGCACAGTTAATGGAAGATTATATTGGAAGGAAACTTAGACCCAAATAGGAAGACACATATAGGATAAGACATTTTTTTTCTTTTGTTTTAGGGATCTTTGAACATGGAAATGCATTTATTTTGGAATGGATGGAGTTGAAAATAATTTTATAGAGGTTATCATTCTCCAGCAATACAAGACTATGCAAATATGACTTCAACCTATATGAAGATTAATTTCAAGACTTATGCTATTTCATGGAGCTCCTAAACACTAGACAACATGTAGGGTATCAAGAACTCATACACTTAGTATGTTTTCTATATCATTTCTATCCTCTACAGGGACTAGACAATAAGTTTGCCTTATTTTTTTCCTTGAAGTCCATGGTAGCATTTTCTTTTGGTGAAACAAAGTTGCTCTTCATGGTATTGTGAGGGCTAGATGGACAACCTTTAGTAGGTATCTTTGAACTATGCTTTATTCACACTCAATGATGGTGTTATTGACCCCAACTAGACTTTTTCTACACTAAGGTGTTTTATGCAAATGGATTCCCCTTTGTTTTCAAATGTGGTAATGTTTAGGTGACAATGCTTCTTGGAAAGAAAATATGTCATTATTGTATTGATGAAAAGTTTTGGATGGTTTCATTGTCAAGTATAATACTATAAAGTTAACAAAAAAATTTCTTATCAAACTAAATGTGGTATAGGTTTTAAAGTCATAAATCATGGAATGAGTGTCTAAAAGACATTAATGCACAGTGAGTAGAAATAGACCTTAAAGACCTTAGAAAGTAAAATACAAAACAATTAAAAGTTGCAAGACTGTCACAATGAGGATAGTCACATATTATGTTTTATTGTTGTCATCAAATGTAGTGGTTTGTTTGAAATTGCATCAATGGGAACATGCCTACCTAAGGATGATAGTGTCAACAATGGAACCTTATTGTTAGCTTGGAAGGCTATGTGTTAGATCTACCAATCTACCCATTATGGAAATTTTTTCTATATTATCAATGACCTTCCCACAGAAGATTACTTTTCAGACCTTATTTTGTAGAGGTAGTGTTTACCAATTGGCCTCCTAGAATAAGTATTTTTATGTGTCTATGTGAGATCATAAAATCTTATCAAAATTAGATATAAATTTATATATAGGCCCAAATGGTCCACTTGTTTTTACGAATACAAAGGAAATGATTGCTAAAGATAGAATATTAAAAATAAGAGTACAAAAAATTGTATAGGAAGACCCATCTGAGCAATGGAAAATTATTAAGAAGCTTGAGATAAAATAGGACGTTGAAGGTGTTCATCATGTTCTTGGACTTGTTGGAGCACAAATGCACATAATGAGTAAAGTATGGAAATTGTCGCAAACTCATTTTTTGCAAGTAAATATTGTTTTTTCTGATAGAATGTAAATAATTGGTATACCAAGAATATTCAATGGGCTGAAGTGATTTTTTTTGTTCGTCAAATTCATGATGAAAAGCTTAAATTTTTTTTTATCAGATGTCTCTCCATATTTTCTTCTACTTATAACTTCTTAAAATATTGTTATATTATAACTTAACCACTAGAAATGTTCCCAACACCACAGGAGATCAGGATACACTAATATGTACTTTGTTAAAATGCCTCAATATAAATAGCAGTAAGACTCTATTTATTGTTAGCAATTTTTTGTAGTCCATTGATTATAATTGGAACTTGCAGAATTTAGTGTTTCCTTGAGTTCCATTTGTTTGAAGGAGTTATTGTTATAGTACTTGAAGATAGGTTAGAGGTATACATGTAATTTTAATTCAATTAATGCACTGACTTGAAATTCATAGTTATATATCAATTCAGGTATTCTTTCAAAGACTATGATGTAGTAAACTAGTAGTCAAATAACCCTAACGACTATTTTTTCTTTTATACATTGATTAGCTTCTTTTATTTAAACAAGTATTTCTTTTCTTTTTTTTACTGAAAATGAGTAAAATGCAGAGAGAAGCAACTGAAGCATTATTTAGGAGCTTCCAAAATATTGCATGAAGGCAGTGCCTACAAATTGTAGTGAGTGCCCCATTTTCCTTGAGGATTTCTGTGTAGGAAATGAGGTATGCAGTTTAATATTGTTATAAATAATTGTGTTAAACTTTGTTAAGGTAAACTTGGTTCATATATTTAACACCTGGTTGTGTTTTAATGATAAGTAACCTCTCTAATTATAGGTCTGTGGGCTACCTGTGCACATAACTTCCATGTTGAATGTATTGATTAATGGTTGCACCTTAGCATAAAATGTCCTCATTTTTGTCTCTTTGTTTTTCCCAACTTGGACCTTAGTGCCTAGGAAAATGCCCAATGTTCTCAAACTAGAGACTCTAGTAGGTCTTCTTAGGCATCTACAAATGCCCAATCTTCTCAAACTAGACACTCCAATAGATCCCCCTTTCTTTGCAAATGTGGTAATGTTTAGGTGGTTAATCTAATTGTTGTCATGATCTTCATAAGAGTGCATATTTCATCTTCATTATTCATAGGTAAGAGTATAGAAAATTACATATAAGTATTATAAAAATTAGTCAATTAAACATAAAAGACTAATGCAATAATAAAATAATAGTTAACAGTTCAAGGCAGACCAACTTCTATCATTGTATAAAAACATTTGGTCTTGGGTACCAAATTTATTGTTTTTAATAGCACTCTCTCTCCATCTTTGTAAAACAATTCTTCATTTTCATCTAGTTAAATAGCCACTATAGAATCTAGATGGTAGTGATACAAGACACATAAAGGTTAGTAATCTTGAGGGAATACATGCCCATTGAAAGTGGCACCAAAAATTTATGGAGAAGACTATCAAAGAATATATTAAAATACATTTCATTGATGTAGCACAATTGATGGTCATATTCTACATAGGACATTAGTTAGAACTCTAGCTGCAAATTTAGCAAAATCACATTTTTGAAATGCATTGATTTACAGCAAAGACCTGTAGCCTACAGGAGATATGGAATTAAATAAATTTAAGAAAATATCATAAAATCCAAAGAATTCATTTCACCATAAGAAATTTGAACAATAAATCAATGTTTCTTTTGATTTAAAACCAACTTATCACAAGCAAACTGAAAAGGTTGATGCATGGAGAAAACCAATCAACATTAAATATTTAGCTTTTGTCAATAAAGGAACTTGGGAATCAATTGGATCCTCTAGACCCATTGGTACAAGTGAGTCTTTCAAAACAAAAAGAAAGGATAGAAGATGAGGAGATTTTTTAGTAAAAAACTTAATGGACCACCATTCAAGTTTTGTTAATTTTGGAAACACAAAGCAAATGGAGATTAAAATTAATTTTCTCATAAATGATCTCAAAGAAAGAATTAACATGTCTTCGATTCAATGCCTTCAAATAAGAAAGATAAGCAAGCTAATGGTACCATGCTTCTTGGAAAGAAAATATGCCATTATTGTATTGATGAAAAGTTTTGGATGGTTTGATTGTCAAGTATAATACTATAAAGTTAAGAGACAACATTCTTATCAAACTAAATGTGGTATAGGTTTTAAAGCCATAAATCATGGAATGAGTGTCTAAAAGATGTTAATGCATAGTGAGTAGAAATAGATCTTGACAACCTTAGAAGGTAAAATACAAAACAATTAAAGGCTATGAGACTATCACAATGAGAATATTCACATATTATCTTTTATTGTTTCCATCAAATATAGTGCTTTAAAATGATGGAACATTAATCAGTAATCCTAAAAGAAAGACATTGTTATTGAAATTAAGAGCAGTAGATAGGGATATGCAAGACAAAGTAAAGGTATCCATCAGAGCAATCATGGAGGACACCATTATGAGGACATGAAAAAATAGAGAGGTCTATTATGTAATAGAAAAAGATGCACTAAGAAGATTGAGGTCTCAAATCTTTCCATGAGCTCAAAGGGAATTCTCATGATATGATAGACCTATGAGGTCCTTCTAATAGCATTAAAGACTAGTATGGTGAGCATGAAAATGTTGTAAAAGGGATGTATAAATGGGTGAACCCATAATATTGGGTACCAATTTTGGGGGATGGAGGAAATAGCGAAATGATGAAAAATTTTCATATTGAATTTTACATATGTTTGCATGAACATAAAAAAATTATATGTTCGCACAAACGTATTGAGTTTCATTAAGGTATGTTCGCATGAACATACCATAAAAATATGTTCACACGAACATATTTTAATGACAATTTTGCAATTAAAATTATATTTTCCTGTTTGAGATCTTCATAAATTTTCTTTTTTTGTATGTTCACATGAACACAAATTATTTTGCATGGTCGCATGAACACATTAACTTAAATTTTTGATCGTTAGATTATTTTTCTCATATGTTCGCACCAACATATGTTTGCACAAACACGTCAAATATGTTCACGTGAACATAGTGTTCATGCGAACATGTCAATTTACAAATTTTTGGTGTTGTTTTTTGAAAAAAATGAAATTGGCTCTTTTGCCCCCAAAAATTAATATTGAATGATCTCGTACTGTAAAATAAAAAATGCCAATTTGTGCTGCTCAGAGCAAGCTTTCCATTGACTATAATTTTAATACATATTATATTCATTAAGACTTTCAAATATGAGTTTAACTCATTATAGGTTCATTAACAGTTGAACATCAACTAACTTCAACACTTTGGGAAAATTTGTAAATTAGGTCAAAATATTTTTCTTAGATAGCTTTCTATTAAAAAAAATAGATTTATGATAAATTGAGTTCAAGTTATCTGTGTCAAATTGAATGTATGTCTAAATTACGATTGATGTCACTTCAAAACTTCATAAACTATAGAATATTCAACCAAATTGAATCAAACCAATTGCATCCTCTAGGTATTGATGATACAAATCAAACACCGAAAGAATTACCTCATTATGATTTCTATGAAAAATTTATGCCTGTCAAATGGATTTTCACTCTTTAAAAATATTGGTTTTTCATATTTACCACTTTTTGGAGAAGAAAAAATTGACTTAAATAAAAAAAAATTAAATTAAAAAATATGGTTACAAAGTAGGAACAGAGTACCAGAAATAACTAGTTTACATCATCTTGAAATTATTCATAGTTTTAAAGATATAGTCACTCGAATGTGAGGTTTGTTTCAAAAATATTGATTTCAGTGTCAAAATTGCTCAAAAAGTGGAACCCATTATTGTGCTTGATCACCCAAATAAAAATGATGAACAAATGATAACTACACTATTATGACAGTGTTGAAGGTATGTTAATAGTATGAATTAACTTCAATCCAAATAAAAAATGTAGTAGCATGTAAAGGACAATGGTTAGTGAACAATGGTTTCCTGATATATATCTATATCAATTTGTTTTGTTGTGTTGGTTATGTCTATTGTAAAAAATGCTCTGAGATGTTTAGACTTGAAACTCTCTCTCATGAAGGCCAACTGAATACGATTTATGTAACATCTATTCCACTAGGATATGGTAAGAAATAGTCATAAAACTCTCTCTCATGAAGGCCAACTGAATACGGTTTATGTAACATCTATTCCACTAGGATATGGTAAGAAATAGTCATTAATCTTATGCTCTCAACAAGTTTTTAATTGCTACATCATATTTTTATTTATGTTGTAGATTTTTGTGATTGTTGGTTACCTTCAATCATTTTGTTTGTATTTATGTTCATCTATGGCTTATTGTGCAGGACAAATCATGTTTGTGGGACTGTACTTTGAGAGTAATTATTAGGTAGTTTTTATCATAGAAATAAAATGGGACAATCTCTTTGTTGTCTATTATTTATTATACTTTTCAGAGTACTTATAAGTCTTGTATTTTATGACACAGGAATTGAGAGGACTTGTGTTCTTGAATAAGATCACAATTTCAAATCATGTTAAGTGACTATTGACCCAAGGAACCTTCCCTAGACCCATCACTATTGACATGACTATAATTAACGCAACAATGAGTGAGGATGATACATATATCTGACAAATCCATATAGCTTGAGGGCCCAGTTGATATTCATCGGGCCATGTTGTTGTTATGGTGCAGGGGGATAGCATAGGCATCCATGCCATGTCTAACGAACTTGCTAGGTGGCCATTGCCAAGATATGGCTTCAAGGTAGAGGTAAATGCTCCCATACTCTTCTCCAATAGTGTCACTCCTAGAAGTTGTTAAGTGTTATCATTAATGTCAACATCTTGTGTGCATTAATGTAAACTTTGGTGTAGTGAAGCATGAGTAGTCCATAAATACTAATTGGTAAAGCATGAAAAGTGTGGAGGTATGAAGAGCTTGTGATATGAAGTGGAAAAGTATGATGAGTTTAATATCTACAAAGGAGCATATGAAGTTTGACATGTGCAATAGAGTATCTAAAATTCAATATGCAGGAATTCAATAAAGCATGAGAAGTACTAAGAGATGAATATGGTGGTAATATGTAGGAAATATGGTAGTGCATCCAAAATATGTAAGCATGAGAAGTTGAAATATGTAGGAAAGAGCTTTTGAAGTCCTAATGAGAATATGATCTGCAATCCTCTACATAAATAGAAACCAATTGCAGAACTTTACATTTGCCATAAACAATGATTTAATTTAAAAACCTAGAAATTAGTTGAAATGATTTAACTAGCAATTTGATCTCTTTTTCCTTCCTCTCGGCCTTGTTTCAACTTATCTTCAATAGGAAGTTCAAAGAAGCCTCTTGCTACTTTTCTTGCATTCTCCACCACATCTAGAGGAATACCATGATTCACGACCACCTACAAGAAAACAATCACACATGAATAATGTTAAACTAAGCATTTATTCATCCTGCAAAACCTATCCCACAAAACAAAGAAAACTTGTTGCCCAAACCCTATCCCACAAAATCATTAAGGGGATACAAATTCTATGCCAATTGCCCAAACAAAAGTGGCAACAGTAATAGAGGCCTAACATTTTATGATCGAATTGGTGAATCACTTTTAGTGCCTTGAAGCTACTTTCTCCCTTCTTTGTGCTCTTGATTTGAGTAGTTCTGGCACCCAAACCATATCTTGTGCAATTACTCACCAAAGTTTAGTAAAAATGCACGCTAAACTATTATGTAAAATTTCTCACCTTGAACATTTGTGCATGACTTTATCTAAATTTTGTATAGTCCATAATATAGATGCACGTGACTTTATCTAAATTTTGTATAGTCCAAATTGTATTATGATTCAAGTTGGTCAAAGTTTTGACCAGCTTGGGAATAGTTTGGATATTTTCCACTTGGGTAAATGATGTTGGTCAAAATTTTGACAAAATTGGGAAAATATATTTGTTAAGGACCAATGTGGGAATGAAAACCAAAAATAAGGATTCGTAGCTTTCGGCAAAAAAATTGGTAGAAAAATGGGTGCAAATGTACTAGTGGCACATTAACTTTCTTGATTTGTCACGATGAACGTACTCTAGCACAATAATTGAATGGTAAGAATTGGAAGATAATGATCATGTCCAATCCCAACCATAGCCTAAACACTTGCCCTATAAAGAGGACTTGTATCTGGCAGTCTACCCTTTTTAAGCCTATGAATCTTTATGTATCTATGTTATTTGATTTTCACTTTGGTTGGTTTCCCTTATGCATCTCATGTGGTTTGACTTTGTGATATGCTTCGTAAATTGTTTATTTATGATTTTTGAATTAATAATTAAATGTTATTTAATTTAAAAAGATAAAAATATTAAAATAAGATGAAATTTCATTTGTTGGAATTATTCAAATGTTTGGCTAAATTAAAAGATTTAACTTAAAGTCCTAATTTAGAAAATTAAATTAAAAGAATTAAAATATTAAGTACTAAATATTAAATGTTTTTTTTAAAAGAGGTAGGAAGAGGGTCTTGAACCCAAAAAAAAAATTACAGACCATATCTTCTTTGCACCATTACAATCAAGCAACGAAGAAGCAAACTCTAACCCTAGTGGTTGAATTCTCACCCAGAACTTATAGAAACACATAATAATCAAAATATGTCATGTTCTTTTAAAGATAAGCTAACCAAATCCAAAGCTAACATAAGTCTAAACTATAAACTATAAACTACTAAACTAACTAACCAAAATAAAGGTCTTATAACCCCAATGACTAAGGGGATTAAGCATATAATAGTAATGAGAGACCAATTTGACAAAATTGAGAACATAATAAATGAAGTTTTTCAAACCATAAAAAAACCCTATAACCAACAAAGAACAAAAGAGGTGTCAAATGGATAAGAGGGAAAATAGGCCTGGTTGATGTGCTCCTAGTCTTCATTGAGGTAATTGATCTCCTCCATCTAGTTCTCAATCATTGTGGTACTCTTAATCTCATCACACATTTCCTCTTTGGTTTGGTTAGTAGCCTTTCTTAGTTTTCTCTTCCCATTAACTACCTCAAATATGACCTTTCTCATCATTTCCTTTTACACCTTGTAAATCCCTAAAACTGCCACACCTAGCTCAAGTACAGTGATGGCCATATTGAAATTATTTTTAAGCACATCAATCTTCTCATTAATACTAGTGAGACTTTTTTTACAATCCTTTTTGAAGCCTTCAAGCTTTTTTGCATGAGAGTAGGGGAAACATCTTGTTCCCCTATCTTACTTTTATCAGAGGACTTAAAATCATCATCACTAGAAATATAAAGATCCACCACCACATTCCTTTCTTTGGAATACTAGGTTTCCTCAACAAAATAATCTACTTTTGCTTCAAAATCTGCATAGTTTAGAAGAGTACCCACCTACCCTAGCTTTCTCTGAAGTTTCCTCCACTTCTTTCTCCTCAACCTTATCATCCATTTCAGAATTGTGGGAGTCATCCTTGCTTTCTTCCT